>JAUCMS010000055.1:13551555-13569060 GCA_032357445.1 Enteromius radiatus
GATGGGTTAAATGCAGAGCACAAATACCTAGTATGGGCAACCATACCTGGCCACATGTCACGTCCTTTCCTTTCCTTAGTTTAGGTGCTTTAGGTTAGCTTTAGTGTTAGTATTATCTTTAACTTAGCGTAATTTTTAACGTTAGTTTTAGCTTTAGGTTAGCATTAGTGTAAGTTTTAGCTTTATGAAAGCTTTAGTTTTAGATTTATGTTAGCTTTATTGTTCGTTTTATCTTTAACTTAGCTTTAGGTTAGCATTAGCGTTAGTTTGAGCTTTATCATAGCTTTAGGTTATCTTTAATTTTAGCTTTAGTGTTAGTTTTAGCTTTATTGTTGCTTTTAGTTTAACAACAAAGCAAAAAAAATAAAATATTATTGTAAATTTTGTAAAATCTATTTTACATATAAGTAAAAATATACTCAAATGACTATATTACAATAAATTTCAGGCTCAAACGTCACACTTGATGTTTGTAATTATTAGTGAAATTTGCTGGTAATTGCAATAGTATTTTTGGCAGCAAATAGTTTTGATGTAAATCCAGTGCCATATTTTTAGGTGTACTAAAACCTGACTGTAATTTTTGACTTTCTGTCTGAAATAATTAGTCACAGCCAAGACTCAGCACTGAAGGAAGGCCGATCTAGAGCGTCTCACCTCTCCGTCTCTTCAATACTTCACTATACAAATCCTTTCTTATTTGTTCGCTCTGTTGGTGTTTGCAGAGAGACCATGTGAGTTTGCTCTCTGCCTCATATGTAATATTGAAAACAAATGCAATCAAATCCAGTCCGTTTGCATACTGTGACCTCTATTGTGGCCAATAAACATTTGCTATGGAAAGAGGAGTGAAAATCTCTTAAATACTAAAATGGTCCGTTTTTAGACTTTTTTTTAGTTTTTTTTTTCCTCCTGGAATCCAGAATAGTCTAGTCTGTCTGGCTATGCATGTAAAGAGACTCGGCTTTTTGTTCCAAGCGTGGCTGAGAGCCAAAGTCTTCAAACATACCCACTCAGCGCCCGCCACCCCTCGCCCGTCCAGACCACCTCACCGAAAAAAGTGCTTCAACACAGGAGACGGCCATCATTTAAAAAGCAGGTGTTTTGAGTTTTAAAGACATTTCCAAATGGACATCCTTTCACCCGCGAGCCGCCGCTGGTTGAAGTAGCCGGTCGGCCAATCAGTGAGCTGAACTCTGGCACAGTAGCTCTCAGGATAATGCTGGCCATTCGGACTGATTGTGCCTCATTTGGGTCTGAAGTGTGGCTAAGCCTTCTTTCAGACTACGGTCAGGCAACATAATAGTTCATCTGTGAAAAGTGTTCATTAAATATGACAGTGAGAGGCTGCAAAGACACAATTACGCCTATTAGTACAAGAAAATGTGCACTCAGCACTTTTTTTCCTCATTCAAATGTTGCATCAAGTGAAGTAATAACATTTTCTGCAGATCTTCAATATACTTATTTTGTTTTCTTCAAATGTCATGAATTATTAATTTATTAATATCTTAAGATTTTTGGGGAGTCGTTTCACGCAGCATTTCATAAGCTGAAGTAACCTCGCCTGATATTTTCAGACTTACTGACCTAATTTTATGATATTAAATTATATTTCCTTTCACATTTAATATATCGTACACGTGTTGTGCATTATTATTCCGCAAAATGTTTTTAAAGGTAAAAGGTGTTTTATTTATTTATTTACTTGTTTGTTTTCATTCAAAATTAATTCATAATATTTTTGATGAGTTACTCCACACAATATGTCATAACCTGAAATATAATATAATATTATAATATATTATGCACATTTTTATATTAAAAACAACAATAAGACATTATAAACAATGTTTTAATTAGACTTTTAATTGTTAAAACTTTATTATTAATTATGGCCGATTATATCACCCTGTTTACATAGGTCTGTAAAATAGGTTTTATATATATATATATATATATATATATAATTTGCATATTTATTATGTACATGCATTTATATATTTATAAATATTTATATATTTATAAATTTATAAACATTTTAGGTTTATATATTAAATATATTTATTTATAACATAAATTATATGAATATAAATAAATACATATCTAAATGAATCTGTGCTTTTTAACAGCACTTAACCTTCCCGAGGCGGAAGGGTTTGAGGAGATATTGGTGGGTTTGGGTCAACACTCAGACAGGTGACAAACCCATCTCCAGGGGTTTATGGGTAATAAAAGGTAACCGATTTCCATTGCTCAATTACTCAGGCAGTTTTGCTAATCTTAGCCATTAACTTGAGTTCAGTGCGATGATATAACCCTGTTTGAAGGGGTGTAAGGATTATTTGGTTAAGCAGTGTTTTAGCTGATATTATTGTGTTTAGTTTCCTGTAGGATGGGCGTAGAAACCATTAAGTAACGTTTTTCACTTCTTCCAAGATAATGGTTAGTTCAGTCCAGCGCTTCACTGTGGCTGGAGAGAGAGGAAGCTGTCATCGCTGTCTGTCTAACGATCTGCTGTTATTCAGGAACCCTACCAACAACATCCTTAATATATATGAGTTTGTTTGTTTGTTGTTCATCCCAAATATAGATGAGTTGGTTTCTTCATCAGAACAGATTTGGAGAAATGTAGCTAACTCTTCTGATATTATATCACGTTGTGAATGTATGGATCTCAATGGGAGATCCAGCATTCTTCAAAATATTTTCTTTTATGTTACACAGAAAAAAGAAATTCATAAAGGTTTGGAGCAACATGAGGGTAAGGAAATGATGACACAGTTTTCATTTTGGGTGAATATCTTTACATTTTTGAAAACAACAACAACAACAACAACGGTCCCTTAAAAATTGTAAAAAGTAATATATAAAAATGACAAAAATGTTATAAATATATTAGTGCTGTCACGAGTAATTGCATGCAAAATAAAAGTTTTCGTTTACATAATATCTGTGTGTTATGTATATGTAAATAAACACATAAACAAAACATATGTTTATATAATATATTTATAGAAAATACAAATGATATGAATATAAATATTTACAAATACATGTACATATTTTAAAACTTTTTACTGTATATAAATAATTAACTATATGAATATAAACATACACGTGTAAATATACATACATATTTTTTTAAATATATGGTGTATGTGCATGTTTTTATATATACACATGATAAATATACGCAGTACACACACGCATACATTATGTGAACAAAACGTTTATTTTGGATGTGATTAATCACTTGACAGCAATCGAATCTATTAAATATAAAGTGTAATGTCTGATTTCGCTCACTGAGCCTGTGTGCGTGTGCTGGGTTTGCTTCAGTAATCTGATTAAGGTCTGAGGAATGTTAGTTCTTCCAGAAGCTCCTCAGTCAGACCTCAGAAGACTCTATCACAACAGTTCAATGACAGGAGTTTGTTCTTCTGATTAACGTCACTGTGCTGGAAGCAGTTCGTGATCAATCAGATCAGAGTCAGTCTTTCCTTCTGTAGTTCAGACGAGATGACCCTGTCTGGCAAATAAATACATTATCAACTAATTACTTTTGCAATAATTGTTTTATATTAATACAAATGAACAGCAACGAGAACAACAACTGCTGAATTGATTTGTTTTTGTAAATAACAACAACAATAAATATTATTGTTATTATATTATATGTTATTTGTTTGTTAGTCTATTTTATTTTTACAATAAAATCCTCACACACTTGGTAAATATGATCAAAGAAGGCTGAGATATGGCAATACACTTTAATGTTACGTATAAAATCTTTCAGATAAAAATGACCGTGATTTTAACGGTAAAAACCTGTTAAACGGTTAATGGTAAATTCCTGTCAAATTTACAATCCCAGGATTCCCTGCATTGCATTTCAAATTCTGTTTTTTCTTCTAAATAACGGCTTCTTCTTCTCAGCTCTGTTTGTTAGGGTTGTGTGTCTCATGTAATGTTGTTGAATGAATGTTTCTTGTAATCATGATGGTGTTTAGTGTTTGTGTGAATGACCCTGAGCTCCTTCTATATATGTTCATATAAAAGCTTTGGTTCATCATGTGACTTTCTCATCACTTCCTGTATTCGGTGATTATCAGATACAAAACAGATTTCAGTGCTTTAATAGGTTATTAATATTATATCAGTTCATAAAATTACGGTATTTAGCTGTAAATTTAACTTAAAACCGTAAAAACCTAAGATGTTGTTATATTATACTGTCAGCAACCTCAGCTGACAGTTTTTCATCGTAAATTATTATTATTATTATTATTATTTTTACAGTTTACAGTTATGAAATGAATATGTCATCTGTTGCTAGGATAAAATAAACAAGCATATACATTTTAATGGAGGAACAACTCGTTTTTTGTACTTGCAGATAATATGAAATTAATCTTATTAAAGGTCAGTTAAGTAGGCCTACACTTAAAGAAAGTAGCTTACCTTCTTAAAACACTTAAGTTCACTTTTATATAGTTCACTTTGCAGTATTTAAAATTGTTTTACTGTAAAGTAAATTTTAAATCAGTATGTTTTAACATGACATAAATGAATAAATAAAGTGTATTTAATTTTTTTTAAGTTCTACTAATTTCATGTGATTGAAAAAAACTATAATACATCTATAATTCACCTTTAATATGTTTAATTCTAGAGACATTAAGTTTGCACTTTTTATTAATTTTGTTTTATAATTACTATTTGAAAGTTTTATTTGATCTTTTTCACAGATAAGATATGTAACTTTACTCCACCTTTTATCTTTACTGTGCTGTTTTCAGTGTACTAACAGGTTTTTATCTATTCTGTGATTGGCTGGAAAAACACATAGTCCCTCCCTAAACTCACACGATTGGTTGAGCCCAAGCTGACCGTCATCAAGCAAACTATAGATGATGTTCTTCTTATAGTTGTCTCAGCACATTAAACTGAGACAGGAACACATGTTAAATGTACGGCAGTGAGAAGCACTGACTTGTTATTTTCTGCTATCAGTTCAATCACCTCAAAGGTCACTGAGCA
Organism: Enteromius radiatus; assembly: GCA_032357445.1. Lineage (NCBI taxonomy): Eukaryota > Metazoa > Chordata > Actinopteri > Cypriniformes > Cyprinidae > Enteromius > Enteromius radiatus. Next base: position 13,556,599 of record JAUCMS010000055.1, read on the forward strand.
AATATATTTGCATATTCCTGTGTGGATTATGCAAATGCTTTTAACAGCAATCAGAGAATCCTTCGGCGTGCTAATATTGACTGACTTTTCTCTGCTTCTGGCTTTATGTTTGTCATCCGAACTCTAGACACATGCGTAAAATGACAAACAGAGAAATTAATTCCAGAGCTGCAGATAAAATCAAACAGCGTGTTTGTTTCTCGCCGTATTCAATTACCCGGGGTTTAGTTTATTTAGGTTTTCATAATTGAAATCACATTCTTGGACGCTCACAAGTAAAGCAAATTATGCTAATGACTTGACTGCATTGAATCGTGGAATTGAATTGAATTGGATCGTGGCCCAGAATTCATTAGGAAGCCATACTGTGTGTGTGTGTGTGTGTGTTACCTGTAGCTGTGTTTAAGAGATGCCTCCACAGACAGACAGAGTGAAGCCATCCCGAGCAGAGCCGGAGAAATATGGCTGAGCCGCCCACCGCTTCACTCAGAGAGACTCGGCCATTGTCCCGCAATTTCCCTCACTTCATTACTGCCACAGCAAGCAGATGGTGCCTTTCAGACACACACACACACACACACACACACACAGCATCAGTGTGATCTCTCTTTCACACACACACACTGTATATGAGGACGTACAAATCCAGTTTACAATCATTTATAACAATTAAAAATGAAATATAAAGAAGTGAATGAATAAAATCAAAAATTACAAACATCCAATATTGATAAATATAATACTACAATTAAAATACGTAAGATAATAGGGAAAGTTAGTTAATGATTATATGACAAATATTATACATTTGTTTTGTTTTCATTTTTATATTCAAAGCCCATCATAAAAGGGTTTGCGTCATTGTTAAAAATTCCTTAAATCCTGTTTTCAAAAAAAAAAAAAACTAATAATATAAATTTAAGAATAATAGCATATAATAATAATAGTATACAGTTTCTCATAAAAAATGCAATATATGCAATTTCTCAATATGTGTTATAATATTTGTTTATATATTTATATACATAATACATATATTCCCCTAACATTACCACTTTTTGTAAAATAAATGCATAAATAGATTTAATAATAAAAAATAATGAATAAAAAAATAAGCAAACATACTAATTAAACAATTAATTAATGAACAAAAAAATTATAATACAATAAAATACAAACATAATAAACAAACAAACCAATAATTGTAAATACAATTCATACATCATTACTATTATAATACAAATAATTTATGTACATATTATATGACACGTTCATGTAAAAGCATCTCTCTTTATAGTAAATATAAAGGTTATTAAAACCACTCTTTTAAGAAAATTTAAACAGCATTTGCTTCTAATTCCTGTTTCAATATCTTGATCTTAGAAATGTTTTTTTCTTCCAGTATAGGAGAAAACCACGAGTCTGATCCTCATACAAGCAAGCTTCATTCCTTAACAGAAAAATCAGGTTATGTAATATAACTGCACGTCTGCGTTTCTCATTCAGAAGCGAACTCAGAGACGCTCAGGTGATGTTTCTGACGAGTGACACCTGCAACAACCAGCCCTGGAGCAAAACCATCAGCTCCTGTCTCTTTAATGTACATGTAATACCAGCCCATTAGAGTCGAATCAATGGCTGTCTGCCCGTTCGTGTGAAATCTGATTCTGTTAGTTCACCAAAAAAGGGGAACAATGACTTTTGGCTGTAGTTGGACAGGATGAGCAGTTTGCATCCGTCAGCAGTTCAGTTAAATAATGGAGACATTTGCAAATATTGCTCATAAATATGCAAAGAGTGTTTGAGTCACAGTTAGTTTCATACGCAGAGGGCTGTTCAGGTGTGTTTTCATCTATCCATCTATATACTTATATTTGTGTGTGTTTTATTTGTTTGTTTGTATACAGTAGTCAACATTTGATGTGGATCATAAACATTCATCAAATTTGTCCTTTTAAGAAAAAGTGACAGTAAAAACATTTTTTATTTGTCAAGTTTTTATTTAAAACACCTTTTTATTTTTATCAAGCAATTCTGAAAAATATTGCTATATTTGTTTTGTAATTCAATTATTATTAATTACCATGTTAGTATTAATTCATACTAAGCATAGTTTTAAGCATTATTCCACAAAAATAGACATAAATAACGAGTCTGACACCCTTGCAACAGAACATAGAGAGCATATCAAATATTAAAACTGAGACATTTGACACTTTTGTCCAATAAATGAGCTCTTTTCAAATTTGGTGCCTGCCACGATTCAGCTGGGAGAATATCTTTATGTGATATGTTGAGCATCAATATTTATTTGATTTAGAAGTTAATTGATTAATTAAATCAATTTATTGCATTATTTACATCCTCATTTTAAAGCATTTTTACACAAGGATCTAAACTTTGAACAGTACTGGAGCTTTCCAGGTAGGTGTTTTTCTTCATCTTGGAGACGTTGGCTCAGTTTGGTCTGTATCTTCCTGTGACTCCAGACAGACTGAAGATGATCAGATCAGATCTCTGTGTGGAGCACTGGCTGTTCTCAGACAATAATCTCACTGCATTATTACAATTAATGACTAAAATAATGTTTGGAAATGGAAACTGATATTTCCAGCTGACCCGCTACCGCAAAAGAACCCACTTAAAACCATGTTTTGTTGCTGAAAACACTAGTGGCTTTACACGGTACTGTATATATATATACCCACAAGTCTCTTTAACGATTGTTTAACATGAACTCAGAGTTTGGGTCAGTCGATAAGAGACTTAACCAGCTCATCGCTCAGCTGCCGCGCCGTTTGTGGTTTTCTGTCCGTCATGCCTCGATCCTCAGACAGCTACGCTATCCTGCCGGAGAAAGCTCGTTTGCATTTTCCCTCTACTTATGAGCTCTCCGCGCCTCCAAAGAGGCCTTTTCTCTGGGAGATTTGAGGCCGCGTCGCTCTCTGTGAGCTGAAGGATAAGGCTACTGTCATGCAAATCACCAGTCCTGCTGCTAATAGGGTCTTTACACCAAAGATTTTAATTCCCTTTTTTAGTAAATGGGTGCAAGTAGAAGTTTTCTCTCTTTTTTTCAGGATAAATACATCAGTCTTTTGCGTGGAGGGAGAGGTTTGAAGGCTTTTGAGTTTGTTTAGGGGGGCATCTGCGTTTTGTGACAAAGATACAATGAGCGTATTCATTCAAGGCTGTTTTCAACAAGAGAAACAGCGTAGATGTCTAATATGATACAAGAAACATCTTGTATAGGTTCCTGGTGTAATACGGGCAGAATATAAAGCGCAAAATGAGGTTTTAAGGGAGCCGCCCGCCTCTTGAATACTGCGGTGGTAAAAGAGTTCATGTTACCAGGTTTACATGATATATTACAGCAATAATAATACACTTTAAAGGAATATACTTAAGTATTATGTAAACAAACTTTTATTTTCGATGTGATTAATCATTTTAGGTGAACTATTCCTTTACGTCTGCAAGAAAATCTGTTTCTGATCACAGGTCGAGAGCTGTACGTTTACAATGAACTATGAATCACCAAATTGCTGAAGTACGTTGGTAACAACACATCTTTGTGGGAATTAACCTCAAGCGTTTAATCATCTAGTGCAGTGAGAATAACCCAGGCAAGCTTTAGTAATTCCCCTGGCTGTCCTCGCCGGAGTCTGTTAATGTGGATGTGGCGGGCAGGTTGGCTCATGCCTCATGTGGAGCGTTACAGATGGGGCTTTCTGGGTGGAGAAGTTTCCCGGGGTCCTGTTTTCGTGACTGCAGGTAACTCTGTTTTGCTTAAATTCCTCTGTGCAGGCAGTGTCTCGCTGGAGGGAGGAATCTAGTTAACGATAAATAATTCCCATTAAAGCCAAGTAAAGGGCTTTACTGAGCTTGTTATAATGTAAAGCAATATGAAAACATAAAGAGCCAGACACAGCAAGCGTATGGATTGGTGGACGAGGCTGGTCAGTTGTCTGTGTGCTGGTTTGCCCAGAGCTGTGAAGGAGTGCAGTGCTCCCTCGGTCCCTGGGTGATGGATTCTGACAGCCTTGTCAAGCGTGAGAAAGCTCTCGGCTAGCCTGACTAGCTGCTTCACCGGCACAGGAAAGGGAATTGAAAATAAAAGCATTACACTTTCTTTGTTTCGTAACTTCAAATGTGTAATTGTGAATATATTTAAATATACATGACATGCAAGTTTCACTGGAGATGTTTCAGGTTAGGAAATGCTTGAGTCTACATTCTGCAGTACGTCAAGCAAAATAGAAAGTCCTTTTGAAATGACATATAAAGACTTAAGTGGCTGAAAAAAGCACACTTAAAGGGTTAGTTCACCCAAAAGTTCTGTCATTAATTACTCACCCTTGTGTCGTTCCAGACCCTTAAGACCTTCTTTCATCTTCTGAACACAAATGAAGATATAGTTTTGATGACATCGGAGAGCTATCTGTCTCTCAATAAGACAACACAACTGAAACGATCCCAGATCCAGAAACATGGCAAAAACATGGTAAAACAGTCCATGTGACATCAGTGGATCAAAATACTTGTTTTTTGCGCAAAGAAAACCAACCGTTCTTCTCCTATGAATGACTTCTTGCTCTGTTTTAAAGAGTATTACTGTGTAAGCATACGCTTTCCTCTAGACGCAAACATACGCTTTCCCCCGGATGTAAACGTTCGGACGTCAAATACGTTAAAACCTGTGAATGCAGCATGTCGAGATACTCTCTAAAAATGGCAGAAGACGTAAGTCGCCAACCTGATCTCACGGCAATTCATACATATTTTACAAGGTGGCTAATTCGTACATATCACTTGTACGAATTCATACGATTCCTTCTAAATTGTTGCCAATTCGTATGAATTTGTACCTAAACCCGCCCCTAAACCTTTACGATTTGTTTTAGACAAAGCGTACAAAATCGTACCAGTGAGTTCGTAAGAATTAGTACAAATACGCACAAATTGGTTGTGAGACTGTGTTGAAGTCACGGGAGAAAAGTTCATTATGTTCTTTGTTTTATTTGCAATGAAAAAAACAAATATTCTTGTCGTTGATCCTCTGATGTCACACGGACTGTTTTACCGATACGTTCTGGGATTATTTCAGGTGTGTTGCTGTCTATGGAGGGTCGGATAGCTCTCTGATGTCATCAGAAATATCTTCATTTGTTTTCCGAAGATAAACAGAGGTCTTCTGGGTTTGGAAAGACACGAAGGTGAGGAATTAATGACAGAATATTGATTTTTGGCTGAACTAACCCTTTAAGTTCAGCTAATTGCATTTAGCATAAATATAAATACATTTTCATTTAATTGCACTTTTAATTGTCAAAATAAATTATATTCAGTTGACACTTATAAATATTCTTTTATATTATTTCCTTAAAAAGTGCTGTTTTTAAGCATGCCATGATGTATTTCTGTTTCCCGAGGAGATTCAGGAGTGTGTTACAGGTCGCTGGATGGCTGCAGGACTCCTTCAGCGAGCGGAGAAGCGAAAGGGCACGATCCATCCCGGAGCCAAGTTTGCTGGGAATAAAAGCAACGCTGCTGGCTAAATTCATCTCTACCACTTCCAGTCTATAAGCATACTCCAGCCCAAACCTCGGTAAACCATTTTAAACAGTTACTGGGAGAAGTGTCTGCTTAATAATTACATGGTGATATGCATCAAAGTCTCTTTGATAAACAGTATCGATGAGCTGAATATCTCCATTCATGCCTGCATCTCCTTCTGATTTCATCATGAATTAATGCTCATTTCTCAAACATAGCTGAGGGCTGTTTAACGCTGACAGCAACTCGCGGAGAGTGTATTTATTACTACACACCACGAACGTGTGTTCGACAGCTTTTACTCGCTAGATTACAAAAGTACATAAATTAAAAACATGTTATGATCACTCTGAGTCTCTACCCTAAGACACGAATTTCAGTTTTATTGTGAAACACATAGAAATGTAATATTACACCTCTTTTCAGCAAGCCTCACAATCTAAGGTATTATTCACATCATGCATTTAGTAAGGTTAAGTTTAGAGGTTTGTTCAAAACAGCAAAGACTGTTCCTATTGACTGCAAATAAAGATATTGACTGTGTGTTTGATTAGAAAGCAGATTGTATCTCTACAGTAGCAGGACAGTGAATGAGACGTGGCCTTGAGGTAAACTTCTTTCTTCTTCAAGCTGTAAGACTTGTGAACATAAGCTAAACTAGCATCAGTTGGTCAGAAAATGCATTTGTGTCTTTTGTGAACACTATTGGTTAGTTTCAGGGTGCTTTTCAACATTAGGGGTGCCTCAGGGCTCAGTTCTTGGACCACTTCTTTTCTCCGTCTTCATGGTATCGCTACAGGTTTTGCCTTTCAGGAACACTGCTTCTCATATCACTGCTAAGCGGATCCTGATGATATCTGTGAATGATATCTGTTCACATCTCAGCATGCCTAACAGACATTTCTTGCTAAATGAAGGACCATCAAGCTGTGATGGATGATCCGCTGAATTCGCCAGTTCTTTGAAATCTCTATAACTAATTCAGAATGCGGCTAAAAGATTAAAGTCTTTAACAAGCGTGAAAAAGCACAGGTCACACCTCTTCTCATTAGTCTGCGCTGGCTACCAGTAGCTGCTTGCATAACATGCAAGGCATTGATGTTTGCCTACAAAGCACCTCTTTACCTAAATCCACTATTTAAGACTTGTGCATTCAGAGTTGTAATGCCGTCCCAGAGGCATAATATCACATTTTTACTTGGTTTCTTTTTGCTTATAAAAAATGCCCCTCTAACACTAGCATTCTTTATGACTTGTTTTCTCTATACTTATTAAGGAAATGTCTCTGTACAGCATGTGCTAACTATTACGCTCGTATAGGAGGTTTCTAAATACGACCCATCAGAGCGTATACAACAACTGCGCCCCTATCGGCAACAGAACATTCGCATATTAGTGTTTTGTACTATTCTATTGGTCACGTGATCCAGGGTTGGTGTAGCTCAGGTTGTAGAGCGATGTGTTATAAGATCGTGGGTTTGAACCCAGGGGATGCATGCGCTGCTGAATCCCTAAGAAACATGATTTTGCTGCCTTTTAGTAACGGGTAGGTTTAGGGGTGGGTTAGTGTGGCCTACTAAAATAGGTTTTAATCACAGTGAGATCAGTGTGGAAAGTCCACATGCTGCGTTTAAACAAAACACACAGATGCAATACAACACTGTCATTATTTTTACGCCCGCTAGAGGACACTTACCTTTAAAAGCTAAATATAGGTCGTACAAAACAACCGTATGAGGGCTGCTCTGTATGTCACGGTCACGCGTGGTGAAGCACGGAGGCTGACTCAGGACTGCAATAATAATCCTTTTAATAATCCAAATGGCAGGGAAATGGACAGACAGGGTTAACCACATGAACAAAACCTTAATACCGGACACAGAGACAAAACTGAATTGAACTTAAATAGAGAAGGTAATTACCACAAACAAGCAAGACACAGCTGAACACAATAGACTTGGTCAGACGGAGACGGAGCAACAACAACAAAACAGTCCAGGGCGTAGCATTCTCTATTTCTTTCCATTATTTCTACTTGTTTTCTATTTATTTATTATATTATACATTTACACATTACTTCTGTTGTCCTCATTTGTAAGTAGCTTTGGATCAACAGCGTCCGCTAAAAGCCTAAATGTGCTAAATGTAAAATATGCAGGTCACCCATAAATGAAAATAAAACTTTTTAATTCGGAATTATTATTTTTTTCTTTGTAAGTGCAAAAAATAAACAAATAAATAAATATATATATATATATTTTCCCCAGAATATCCTTTCTGCTCTCTTCCACACAATTAAAGTGGATGAGCACTATGGATGTCAATCTCCAAAAATGACTGAAAAGCAGCATAACAGTATCGCAGCAGCGGTCTGCACCAGTTCTATACTGCTTCCCCAATTAACACTGATGTAAAACCTGACATGAATGAGAACTGAAAGCAATGTTCAAATAACATCAAATAACAATTTAACTGTCAGCTCTGTTTGTCACGCAATTCTTTAGAAGACCTGGAATTCAGCCAAACCAGACTCATTTGGAAAAATGCACAAACAATAACATTCTCTGCAAAATGCAAATGTGAGATGAAAGCACATTTACTGAATCAATTGTGCCAATTTAACTAAGTCTTTGAGCTATTTTATTAAGACCTGAATCTTTCCAAGCGCTCTGCTTTGCAAATCCTGCTGTACCGGGTGTGCTAACGAGCAAGTTTACTACTTCAAAACGAGTGCACTATTCATATTGGGCAGGAGGCAGTCAACTGTGAGTTCAGTATTGGACAGTTTTGCAGAATTGCAACTAAGAAGCATTATGAATGAAGCTTTATACCGACGTTTATACCGATATCTTACCTAATAAAAAATAGCCTTAAATCTTGTACAGTTAGCAGCACATGTTAGACTTTTCTGGCGCTCTTGCCACCTCCTACTGTACTGGTTGCTTGGGTGCTTGTAAAAAATTAATGGAAATATTGTCTATTTGAGGCCAAACCACCAAATATTGAGAAAGCACATAATATATCCACATATAATGTATCATATATATACTCTACCAACTGAAACCAGCTGATTATCACTTCCTCAAGAGTTCTACATGAATACGAGGTGAATATGAGTTGCTGAGTAAAATAACACTATTATTACTATTGTAAACTACTTTATTAAATAACTAACAGTAGGCTAGCTGCTGTTTGAATACTTCTACGCTCTTCGTGAAATCTCCAGCTTAAAGGTTGCCATATATCACAAAAAAAGCAAAATAAGTCAATTAAATTTGAATTCAAATCGTGACCCCAATAATTTATTTGAATCAAATCATGAGATTTTTTACTGTGCAAGGAACCGTACAAAAGTAAATCCTAAAAACGGAACGTTTTTGTCCTTATTGTATCTTCACAGCCTGGAAGTTATAGAAATAGAATCTTTTTAATCTTGTTGTCACTGAAGAAAAAAGGTCATGGCAGCTTAAACAACACAGGGTGAGTAAATGACAGTATTTCATTTCTTCGGTGAAATATACCTTTCAAACATGTCTTTTTTTTCTATTAACTGAGTGGCAAGTGTAATTTTAGACCAGTATCTGTCAAGGGTTTAGCTCTTGCTGAAACTCTCCGTCTCAGTCTGATAACTTATCTGTGAATCTAAATAACTGTAATGGTGCACGCATAGATCTGGGGTCAAACAGTGATCTTTGTTAGCCTAGAGATGTGCCAAATTCCTTGTTAGAGTAAAGATCAAATGCGCTATAGCTTTAGTTATGACTCCTTCAGGCGTCTGCTCAACTGTAGTAATCAATCAGTAAGAGCATGTCAGAGAGAACTGACTGTTGACGGATGGCTTTCTCCTCGGCGTGTTCTGGGAGAACTCGGATTCAGATGATTTATGTTGCGGTCAGGAAGCGCAGGTTTCTCATGCATACATACATTGTATGTGTGAATAATATTATTATGTTTATAGTCATTTAGACAGGTAGATATGATCTGGATCCAATCATAATGAAGACAAAATTGTTCAAAGCAGCGTTTGAACCCATGACCCTGTCCTATATTTAAACTTGTTTCATGCCAGCTTTACCCAGGAAACATTTTGAAGTTGATGTATTAAAATAACTTAAACTAAAACTAAAAATACATAAAAGTGACAAAAACTCAAAATTACTTAAGCACAAGATATATAACAGTAAAATTGAATTAGAAATTAAAAAACGACTTTATTAAGTTCCATAGTTTTACAAACTCTTATCTAATGTCACAGCTTGCTGTAAATTCCTAACGGAAAATACATTTCCAAATGTTTTCTCTAGAATCTGTTTATTTATTTCAACTTCCTGGCCAACCTGGCATAGCAACATGTGTTGAACCAATAGTATGTGTTTTGGGGGCGTGGTCATTTGTTTGCCAGCCAATGGCAGATGAGGGGAGTGTTCAACAATCATCAGCTTTTAATGATGCAAAAGTTCATCATCATTAAGTGCACATTTTATAAATACTCTTTATGAATTGCATGTAGGACACACTGGAAACTGATTTGATATGAATACGCAGAGGTGGAGGAGGCTCCTTCTGTGCACCACCGCTCATAACATTCAGCCCTCCGGCCATCCTCTGGCAGTCGGCCAGCTGGAAAAGTGTGTGAGTGTTTAAAATTGCACTGTCCATTAAAGAGAATGCTTTTAATAGGTGTCTATTATACTGAATGAATTACTGGGGGCAAATACCTCAGAAAAAAAGGTAGCTTTTTTTTTTTTTCTTTTTCAGGGATGCACAGGATGACCTTTGTGAAAGTCAGCCCAAGGCCAGTATCTGTCATGAGGTGTAATGTATTTCAACTTTTGAATGATTTCTCAGCTTGACTGGGTTGCTTTTAGTGACTATGTTTGGACTGGGTGTAATTGTAGGGGAAGTCAATCACAAAACAAAAATATAATCGAACTGCAAATCTTATATTTTGGTATCCCATTATTTGTTTAAGCATTATGGATGCACAAGACATAAAATAACAATTCAGTTGCTCATGAATCATTCAGATTCAATGAATCAACCAGATGAATTGATTGGATTGGACTGTTTGGGATTAACTGATCTTCTTACTGTTTAAAATGAACTGATTCACTGAAGTACATATAATGGATCAATTATTTTCTTCTGATGAATGATAACCAATCAGAATCCACCTTAAAGCAACAGTGTGTGCTTCTAATAAACAGTAGGTTATTGTCCATTGGCTCGTATGTTAAAATACTTGGTCATCTTGGTTTTTATCATTCATGGTCTTTAGGCTTTGTTGCATTGCTTTTTTGTTCTTTGCTCGATGAGAGTGCAGAAACTTACCCACAATCCCTGAACTTCTTCAGTATGCATAACAATTTGTTTTGCATCATGTCACAGGAGGAACACATTGTGCATGTCAGCGAGCGCTTTGTGAGCGCAGAGAAGGTCAGGGGGCGGGGGTGAGCGTAGCTCCTCCCCTTGGTCCTGATGGGGAATGTTGGACAGATGGGCTTGGCAGAAAAGACAACTGACCTCTCTCCACTCCCCCTCGGCCCCGAGCTGCGCCTGGGAAGAACGGATCGAAAGTTTTCCTCCATTAAATGTCGATTATGGGAGACAGACTGCAGGGATGCCAGCTTGTAACAAACGCTCCCTTGACCTCTGAAGGTCAAGCTCAAGAGAGACAAAAACTAGAAAACCATGGTTAATACAAGATGTGGGCACTGAGAAAACAGCGCTGGCACAACAAATGATACAGCATAAGAAGAGTCGTTATAGATGGAGCGTATGGTACAAACGAGAACATTTTAATAAATTAAAAGATATTATAGATACACTTAATATTATATGAAGAAGTCTTGTATTTGATCAGAAATACAGTACACATTTAAAAGACTTTTACATATATATATACAGTATCTCACAAAAGGGAGCACACCCCTCACATTTTTGTAAATATTTTATTATATCTTTTCAAGGGACAACGCTAAAGATATGAAACTCTGATAGACTGTAAAGTAATCAGTGTACAGCTTGTATAATGGTGTAAAGTTGATGTCCCCTCAAAATAACTCAACACACAGCCATTAATGTCTGAGCTGCTGGCAACAAAAGTGAGGGGTGTACTGTATATATTGTAAAATGCCATTTATTCCAGCCGCAAAACCAGATTTTAAGAATGAAATAAAATGCACCATTATTCATAATTGAGAATGAATAATAATTGATAAAAACTAAGCAATAAGTGAGCATATTATTATTTCTAAAGGATCATGACACACTGAAGACTGGAGTAATGATGCTGGAAATTTAGCTTTATATATATATATATATGTTTAATATAATATATAACTAGTATTTTGATCAAATAAGTGCAGACGATTTAAAAAGTAGTAATAATAAAAATTCCAAACTTTTGCCCATTAGTGAAGTATATTCCAATATACTGTAAAGTTAATTACATTTAAATTGATTAAATGTAGAAGGGAATCACTGGATGTGTGAACAGAGGACAGGAGTGAGGATTGACAGAGGGATCTAATGGTGATGTTATTATTTTGGAAATATGAATGCAAGAAATTTAGCTGTTTAAATTTCTTCATAAATTTGACTTTGAGACTTTAATAAGACTTTTGTTCTTCTGAAGATTAATACTAATGTGAAACATAACTCACCTCCATTAAGTTAAGCAACTTCTACCGTTTTCTACAGTGACCAGAGATCTATTCATATCCAGCAGTTGTAAGTAAACCTGTTGTTTTGTTCACGTGTGTGTGTGTGTGTGAGAGAGTTGAGCGTGTGTGTGTGTGTGTGTGTGTGTGGACTTGTTTTTATATCCTGATGGGGACCTATTGTCTCCACAAAGATAGGAATACCAGTAATTTTGACCTCGTGGGGACATTTGTCAGGTCTCCATGG
>JAUCMS010000055.1:13569160-13582071 GCA_032357445.1 Enteromius radiatus
TACAGTAGAAACACCATTACACCTATGGAGAGACCCCACAAGGATGGCAAACCAGACGTGTGTGTGTGTGTGTGTGTAACACAGGCTTGTTTGATTGTGTGTGTGTGTGGAATGGCCGTGTTGGTTCTGGACTCAACAGATGGTCCAGACACATAAAGGAATGACCTCCTGGTGTGTCTCTGATGCTTCAGGAATATTAACATTCCCTGAATGTTCTGGACCAAAGAGTGGGAGCACCAATTAATATATTATTATTATTATTATTATTGGTTATACACAAGACATTGCCTTTAAAATACTTGATTATAATTTTAACTCTAGTGTTTTATTCAATATTGTCACATTATGGAAGTAAATCCAGATACAGTGTCATTTCTGCCACCCTCTGCGATAAAAATGCCATTTTTGCTCAATTGTTTGACTTAAGGTTAATTCAAAAGTAACATTTTATGTGTTCTTCTGTCAATATGCACACAGTGAATAATATTTTTACACCTTCTTCATAATATGACAGTATTATAGCTTGTTTGGAAGTCATCAGATCCAGTAGTGAGTATACTGTGATACAAGTATCTTCATAAATTCATGTTGAGATTCATGTTTTACATATAACATGAAATATTCAATGATATAAATAACTAAAATGAAACTAAATCTTTTAAAAGTTACTGGTTTTACTGAATCATTCAGTTGATTCGTTCGAACGTCTGATTCATTCGGGAGCAAAGCAAGCGTCCCAGTGTGCATACTACACCTCTCCTGCCCTAAATACTTCTGAAAATGACTAATGTCACAAAAAATTTAGGATGGATGATAAGCGCATCGGGACTGTCTTTATGATTGGGTGACTGGATTGATTCAATAGATTCATTTAAAAACGCAGATTTGTTCATAAATGAAAGAAGCTGTGTGAATGGAGATGTGGAGCTGCTTTAATGATTTTAGTTGATGAAATATTAGGCAGAAATGTTATAGTGTCAAAAATCAGTGCTTCTCAACACGGACAGGATGAATTTATGAATTATCTTGTGAAAGGTCTGTGACAGTCGTTATGTATCTGTGTTATTTTAAGTGGGTATACACAAATCCTTCACCTTTCCTAGAGAGTATAAGGCCTTACTACTCCTTATACAACCAACCCATCAAAAACACAGAAGAAGTTTGAGACAGTTCACTGTCGACATGTAAAATGCAAGTATGAAGCAATTTCATGTGTGAACCTTAAAGTAAATCATTTCTTAGGGTATTAAATTTAGCTAGATGCTAAATGCTAAATCACATGCTAACAGTACGCAGCAAATGAGTTTCATTTAATAATTATACGACATTCTGGTATGCTCCAACACATCTATCTTCTCTCCAATTCAGACAAGATCTCAGTACTGGCTAAAACTCAAAAAATATATATAATGGATTTAATGGTTATAATAGGAACTGTTTTGGTTTTAATGGAAATGATGATGGTGTCTGGTATGTGATGGGTTGTTAAGCATGTCCTGAACATATTCTGTTGACCCTGGAACAACATTTTAATCCAAGATTTTAGTTTTGACCATATCTCTACAGCTAAACCTAACCCTATCCACAAGTAATGCCTAAAATCACATTTAACGATAGATGACTGACACTGATGGACAAGCACCAAACACTGATTGTAAGCCTAAACTTCACAAAAAACTATAAACTGGTTGTTAGTGATTAAATCACTCATCAGCTCAGAAGACGAGGGTCAACAAAGATGCTGACTCAGGGACATGACGAACTCAGCAAAATCAGGGGGACGTTAAATCCTACTGGAAAATGCCCAAAACACACTATAAAAAGGAACTGTGTACTGGTTTTACTGGAAAAAAACGAATGGTTCATAATGGTATTTTAATGGAAATTGCTGGAATTTCTGTGATTGCTTCTATTGGGGGTTTTTTAGCAGTGAAATTTGCTGGAAACTCTAAAATCTGCCAGCAAAAAATTTCAATTATAGTAAAAACTAGGCAAGACCAATTCTGAGGTTTCTCAACTGAGATGTCCAAACTCTTATGAGCTCTGAAAGAACAGTTTCCAGCAGGCTTTTGTTGTATGAATGTATAAGCAGCCGCAAGTCTTGAAGTATTTCCCACTCACCCATCTGTTGACTACATATGGCCTCGAGATGTGTGTGTGTGTGTGTGTGTGTGTGTAAACTCCAGAAATCAAGTTCAGCGTGTAGACAAGCATTCAGCTCATCCGCCCATGCCTGCTGGCCCCCGTCCCCTGGAAGAGACCTTCACGGGGCCGTCCGTCTCAAGCTCCTCTGCCAAGAGACTGAGAGTGTGTGCAGTACCCAGCCAGGCACGGCCCCCGAGGGCCCTCCCCGCTGAGCCCTCTGGGTTAAATCAATTGTTTGGCCCCATTGATCCCTGACTGGCCATATTGTGGCTCTGTGGGATGTCACACGCACAAAAGCAGCAGGCCGCATTGTCTCACACTCCAAATGAAGAAGTTCACTGGAAAATAAAAAAAATCCGAGCTTGAGGATGTCAGAGGTCAGCCTGAAGATGTGTGTGTGTGTGTGTGTTTCTGGCCAAGCTATATTTTTGTGGACATAAAGTCCACAAATTAGGGTTTGGTTTCGGGTTAGTTACTTGGGTAACACTTTGTAACACGTTACATGTACTTACAATTATAATAACAATAGTAACCCTAATAGTGCATAATTACATGCAAGTAACCAGTGATTTTAGGGCTTGGGTTAGTTACTTGTAATTATTACTGTTATTACTCTGTAAAACGTAACGTGTGTAACACCTTAAAACAAAGTGTTACCTTTCATAAACCAAAAATACTCAAGGCCATTTGTTACGCTGATTTTACCAAATAGTTTAGGGTTGGTTACTTGTTATTATGCATAATTTGCTGATTTACTAAATACTTATTACCAAAATAAAGTATGTACATGTAACGTGTACCATTATTTTAAAATAAAGCGTTACCTTTTATAAGACCATTGCACTGTGTTGAAGTGGTTATAACCTAACCAGTTTGGGTTTGGGTTAATGACAGAGTTACCTGTAATTATTGATAATTTACTATTACTACTATAATAAGTACCAGTAATGTGTGTAACAGTGTCACCTTAAAATAAAGTGTTACCTTTTATAAACCAAAAGTACTCCAGGCCATTTGTTACGCTGATTTTACCAAATAGTTAGAGTGTGGTTTCAGATCAGTTCCTTTCTTATTATGCATATTTTTTGAGTTAATAAATGCATAAGTTACGTATTACGTATAAAATAAAGCGTAGCCTTAAAGTAAAGCAAGGCACTCAAGGTCATGTGATTTTACCAAAGACTCAAAATATGGTTTAGAGCTTGTAACTTGTAATCATGCACAATTTATATATATATATATAGCTAAAGAAAGCACATGCAACACGTGACTGTCACCGTTTATAAGACCGAGGCACTCCAAGCCATGCGTCACACTGATTTTGCCAACACATTTGGCTTTGGGTCTGAGGTTTGGTTAGTTTATAAAAAGTCAATGGGAAGTGACCATTCAAATAAGCTGGTGAACTTGTGTGTGTGTGTGTGTGTGTTTGTGTGTGAGGAAGAGTTTATTTACTCTCTTTCAGTAATACATCAACAGTCCTTTGGTTACCCAGACCCCTCACTCAGATGAGTTAAGGCAATATTTGAACCCATAGGAACTTCCTGTTTACATGATTTCTACTGTGAATCTGTAGTAAAAATGGCATTTGCCGTTGTTTTAGATTGTCAGCAAAACTACCTCAATATTTACTAAGGCACTTCTTTACGCGTTTAAGGAGTAAATATAAATGCAGATGTGTTGATAAATGGAGATTAGCACAGTTAGCTTGCTAATTCAGTAAACATTGCTTTACAAACAACTTTCCCAAACTAAGGATCTGAGAAATGAGCATTTCCAGCGCACAGGGTCACATTATATGTTTAGTATTTCTTCCACAAACCCATAACCTTTAAACTAAACCACACCACGATGCAAACCGCTATCCAGAGCCTTGTTTTCACTCAATGAAACACCTGTGTCCTTTGAGCCACTTCACCTGTTGAGTTTCTTTAGCATTTCCTCAACATTCATGTAATGTGCTTCAGCATTAGTTGTGCAGGCTGGACCAGCTGACCTTACTAAAAAAATCTGATTAATATGTCTCATTAAAGTGTCGTTACAATTACAGGATTCCCTGTTTTATCAGCTCCAAGCTTTGCGTGTGTAGTTTGACTTACAAATAGCACTAATTTACAAATTAGATCATACGTCACTTACAAAACTGAAGTTTATTCAAGTATGCTGTTATTAAACTAAAAATAACTCTGGTAACTACTTGTTTATCTAGATCATCTTAGTTCAACTAATACTACATTTGATTAAGATATGCTTAAAAAACAAAAAATCAGTATTTTAGGTGTAGACCCTTCCTTCAGTCCTATAGAGGCCTATTCATTTCGCTTTGGTTTACACCTGCCAAAAATATAACTTTGGGTGTTTTGCCCAGCCTAGGCAGCGAAAAGTAACACAAAAGTAGCATTATGAATTACTTTGTAAGCAGTGTTGGAGAAAGTTACTTTAAAAGTAACGCATTACAATATTTTGTTACTCTATAAAAAGTAACTAATAGCATTAATTTCTTACCTTTTATGGAGAAGCTCAGTATCGCAATGCATTCCTTTTAAAGTAACATTTCCCAACACTGCTTACAGATGACTAAAAGATAAACATACCTGCTCTTAATATATTTGAAATGGAATACACAATACAAATGCAATGCTAAATTGGCTCTTTTGGTTAAATTAGCCTTTACTTAAGAAGCTAAACGCTACATAGAGGATAATGGACAGTCAGCCACAACATCTGAGAAGAATATCTTCCATATTTTAACATTTAGGGTTCACAAACACATTGATGTGTTCAGATCACAATCCTGTCCTTTTACTACTTCACAAGCACTCCCAAAGGACGCTAATATATATATATTAGGCATGAATAAATTGTGCTAAAATAATGAAATTTCCTCATACACAGCAGCATAACCTACAAACAAAGAGTTAAAACTCATATTTTCTCAACTACCACCCCTCCAAGCTACCTTGAGTTCACCTCACACTGGAATTTTCCAAACACACACACACACACACACAGTCTGATTAATCTTTTTGCCCTTAAAAATCCAAGCAATGAGTCTTTTATGATTTATGTTATTACTCTTTTCTTTTAAAAGAAAGCAATGAAACTGTAGTTGGCGAATATCCAGGATAATAAAAAAACTTGGCTGAAGGGGTTCAGGTGGAATATATGGAGCTAATGATATATCTTTAGATCAGTTTACTTTCGGAGTCTTTGACTAGCCTAGCCTAGGGTTGAAGTAATTATGTTCATTTTCAAGTACAATATCATGGACATAAAAGAAGAAACTCTTGGGTTTGACATGGAAACTGAAAGCTCATTAGATCTGAAATGAGTCCGCGAGAGCCCTCCGGATACATGTTTGCTTTGACATTTATGTATATTTCATATTCCTGTCCATTCCTTGTTTATTAGTGCTGTAAACCTATAATAGTTGTTTAATTAAAGAGTTCATTTTAAATGCAATTGTTTCGCATCCAAACGTTTGTGTGTGTGTTTTATATATATATATATATATGTCTTAATTACTCACATAGCAAAAATAAATAAATAAATTAACATTTTTAATAAAAATCATGTTAATATATTGTATCGAACATAGCTGAAATATATTCTTTAAAGCTTTACATAACAGTATTAGATTTTAAATATGCATCTAGGGAAGTAAATAGGGAAAAATGTATAGTCATTATGTTTTTGAAGCTGTACATATTGCATAAAACATTTAGTAAAAAATAGGTTTGGGTGAAATACTGTCACGCTCAGGGAATACAGGAGACAAGATTTAACATACGATTAACATAAAGTATCCTCTGCAGCTTGATAAAACAGTTAAAGTGCATATAAAAGACTGTGGTTCTCTGCAGGAAGTCTTTCAGGTGAGCAACTCAGGTACGTCTTATCACAAGTTCAGGAGAGGAGGATTCAGAACGGCACAGATAAGTATCAGTCTTTGAAGTTCAGTAGGTTTGTTTGTGGAGTCCTTTTGGAGCCGGGGTGATCAGGCAGGTAGGCAGAGGATCCAGGCGAGTAAAGCATCACAACCTATGGACTGCATGGCTGAGCAAGTCTTTATAGCGCAGGTCACAGGGGTCAGTTATCGGGTGATTGGGAGCGGTTCACAGGTGTGGGTGATTGGATGTCTTCTGTGGGTGCTGGTCTGGGAACTGGTGACTGTGAGGTTGTGACAAATACCATACGCTTGTATTATTTAATATTGTTTCAAGCTTTTAATAACAGTGTCACAAGAATGATTGCATTTATATTTTATTAAATACACATCTTCGTAAGTATATTGCATCTTTTCAGTACCACATGATTGTATTATTTCATCAAAAATAGAATCAGAATAGGTAGTGACGAACCTTAAACCTTTCCCTGGGCGTTTGTCTTTTATCTCTGACTGCTCGTTCCTGTGCTTGTTCATGTGTAAGATCTCGGAGGCTGTGAAAGTCAGACCTTGACCTCCGTGTTTTCGAACTCGGCTAATGCCTCACATCACAATACACGGCACAAAAAACACAGCCTATCCCAAAAAGAGTAAGACTTGTCAAACAAAGTGCTGCATTATCATCAGCCCAAGCTCTCCAACACATACATGCATAATATGGCCGCCAGATTCCCTTATCTTGGCCTTTCAGTCGCGCAAAGCAGAAAAGAGGAGCCTGGGTGTTTTGTGAGTCCCCCAGCGCCCCAGTGTTATTCCAGCGAGGGGGGTTTTTGTGGATCTGTTGACCCCCCCCTTCTTTCACCCCACGCCAATCCTTCAGTTTTCCACCCACCATTGTCCTCTCCATCTTTTATTCTCTAACCAGATTCGTCATGTATGTTTTTATAGGTTTGGGGGAGGATGTTTGTTGTGTCCGACGGGCCGTCTTTTTGCCAATCTGTCCATTAAAACAACAAACTAATTGAATTACTCTCCTTGTGGTTGCTTCATTTCAGGTTTTCAGTGAGCTCGGAGGAATAATAGCGACCTGTAACGGGGTCTCGGGGTGACCGGATTATGTCTTTGCTCTAATTAACTAATGAAATTATGAGCAGGGCTCTTGGCTAATCTATCACCCCAGCGCTGCTCGAAGGAAGCCTTCAGCTTTTCTTCCTGCCTTCGTTTAATCTAATAAACAATAAAAAGGATGTCTGAGAACTTCTAAGACCTCAGAGTGTGCAAAATCACACCAGCTTAAAAACTCGTCATTAAAGCACACTATTTTGTGTTGGAGGTCAGCTTGCCATTGCAAAACATTGACATTTCTAGAAAAGGTTTATTTATTATGTATTTGTAAATTCATGCACATGCATTGTGCGTATATATATATATATATATATATATATGTAAGAATAATATGTTATGTTTCTATATTAAGGATACATATAAAAATGTACATAATAAATATACACAGTTCACACATGTTATTTAAACAAAAACATTTTATTTTGGATGTGATTAATCACAATTAATTGTTTTAATTAACATACTTGATGTTCATCGAAACTGTAGTGTTTCATTACATTTCTGTTAATTAATATATTTGAAAAGACTAAATGTTATGCAACTTTATTAGAGATGTGTAAATACATGGTATCAAAGTTTTAACAGAAATAACATATTTATCGGTATATTTTTTAAATCATGATTAATCGCATCCAAAATAAAAATGTGTTTACGTTGTATATTTAAAATGTATATATAAATACACACATATGGGATATATATATATATATATATATATTCAAAATACTTACATTTATACTTATCTATTAATATTCTTATATTTTATATAATAAATAAATATATTTAATATATAAGCATAACGTGTTTTTCTTAAATATATACATGCATGTGTTTGTTTGTATTTATATATACTTAATAAATAAATATAGCTACACAGTATACATATAAATTATGTAAAACGAAAAGGATGCGATTAATCGTTTGACAGCACTTATTAAAATATTACATGAAGTTTGCCTTTAAGTATATTCTTTGGAAGTATATTATTATAAGTTTTCTACTTCTTTTTGACAAAGAGCTACTGGTCAAAAGGCAGCTATTTTATTTAT
Source organism: Enteromius radiatus (assembly GCA_032357445.1). NCBI lineage: Eukaryota > Metazoa > Chordata > Actinopteri > Cypriniformes > Cyprinidae > Enteromius > Enteromius radiatus. Next base: position 13,577,366 of record JAUCMS010000055.1, read on the forward strand.
TTAATGATTATTAATTTTCATTAACTTCTTTACTATACAACTTTTGTTGTTGTTGTTTTTATTTATTAATTTATTTATCATTTAAAAAATGAAGATGGTATTTCATTTAAAAGGATCAAACACCAATGATCCGATTTTCTCTGGCAGCCTTGTTTTCATTCCCTGGGTCTCTGGAGGTTCTCCATGGAAACTCTGCTATCTGTTGGACGTGCGGGAGAGAAACTACATCCACGTGTGTGAAAAAACACCCCAATCAAGAGAAAGCCTGGGTGGCCAATTACTTTAAGAGAAAGAAATACCTCTGTGTCACTAAGGAGAAACTGGCAGATTATTTTATTCCCCAGTCTTTGCTTCTGTCTGTCAGTAAGCGGTCAACATATGTATATTACGTTTTATACTGCCAAGTAGAATGGAAATCAAAAACATATTTCTTTTCACAATTTTATTATAAATACTTTACATGCATACCTTGAACATGATCAGTTTGTTAGTCGTTGCATTATAGCTGCCAAAATGCATCATTGCCAGCTGTAGTGTATGTAAAACGCATGTTGAAAAGCCGAAGTATTCCCTCCATTCTGAACTGGTTCAAACGAGGTTAAGCAGAATCGGCTTGTCGCTGTGCCTCCCGAGGGCTCAGCACGTCTCTAATTAACAAACCTGCGAGAGCTTGTGGAGCTCTCCAGCATCGTAGGGTTGAAGACTGGATCTGCCCTGACGCCAAACACAAGTCAGAGTGTGTGTGAGAGCCAGGATGTGAGAGGACTCACTTTTTAGTGGTCTTAGTTTTGTTTGCCTCCTAAAATTCTTTGGGAGAAACAACAATAGAGACTTTTCCCCAGGAAAGCAAACTGGAGAAGCTGAAGCAATTTCTTCTACTTCTACCTCAAGAAGTGCAGTCATTAACGAGCTTCACAATGCATGATGGGATGCCGTAACACATCGGCGTACGATGGCGGTTGGGCAGCATGTGCAGTCTTCTTGAAGACGCGAGGGGCCTCTTGGCCGTGAGTGCTGGATTGTGCCGGGCTAATTTGTGTGTGGAGGGACGTGCTCGGCACTGGGCTGCGTGCGCGAGGCATCTTTGTGTCTGAGGTGGAGGCCGAGGTCGACCTCGCGGGGCTCTGCTAGGGGCTGGAACAAAAGCCACGGCGGGATAATCCACCCTGGGACAAAGTGCGTGATTAACATGAGAAAGCCGCTCGGTTTGGCACCGCTGCCTTGGGCGGAGGAGAGGGAGAGGAGAGGAGAGGAGAGGTGGTCTGCCAGCGTTTGCGGCGAGAGGCATTGGAGGCACAGATTAATGCACCGATGCGCAAACAAAAAAGCCTCGGAGGTGGTTCTGTTGATCTAAGATGTTCTCGGGTGGTTGTCGGAGGAATGGTGGATGGCTGTGGTTTGGTAAGAGACTAGGATCTATGACAAATCCCCAGTCCTGCTGTGATGACTAAACTGGCCCATTGAGCGGCCACTGTCCTAAGCACCCAGCATGTAGATTTGGGCCTTTTCACAAACTTTCTTGGTCCTGCAAATTAAGAGGATGAGCCGAGCTCCTCTATGTAAACCCCCTCCACCTCCTGGGTCCCTGGTTTAGAGAGTCACAAGTAGCATTTGTTTTGTCTGGGAAGAAATATCCTCTCAGTAAATCTCTTATCCGCTCCGTCTTGTCCGAGAGCGTTTGATGTGTTGAAGCACCCTATCAGATGGCCTAGCAGATGCTGCCCTTTCAGTGTCTTCAGTAGCTCTTTTCTCCCAGGATCGTCCTAATTCGCATACATACGATTACACGAATCACGGCCAGTGCATTCCGGATAGAAAAGTTCATCCAAAATTGACAGAAATTAAACTTTTGGTGGAAATTTTCTATTAGTGTATGTTCTGTATGCTAACAAATGCCAGATGCAAGATGTAAACTTCATGTAAAAAAGAAGAAGAAGAAGAAGAAGAAGAAAAATAAAAAGGAATTGTGAGATCCTGGGAAAAAGTTAGAATTATGAGATGAAAAAAAAAATAAAAATTGTGCAATGCAGATTTGAAATTCTGAGGAGGGCTGATCAAAATTGCCAGATGTAAACAAACTAACAAAAACAAATAAAAAGGCAAGAATTGTGACACATGAACTTGGAATCCTGGGAAAAAAATCTGAATTGTGGAATCCTGTGGGGAAAAAGTAAAAGTCGCTAAATGTACATTTGGAGTTCTGGTGGGAAAACAAGGCAAAGATCGTGAGATGTAAACGTGGAACCCCGGGGGGAATCTGAATTTTAAGATGCAAACTTAAAAAGTAAAAAAAGTAAAAATTGCAAGATGTAATCTAGGAATTCTGATTAAGAAGTGAAAACTGTGAAATTTAAACTGAAATGTAAAAATTGTGGGGAAACTAAACTAAGAATTTTAATAAATCAATTCAGACTTGAAATATAATCGTGTAATTCTAAGGGGGAAAAAATCTGAATTACAAGATGTAAACTTAGAATTGTGAGAAAACGTAAACTCAAAATGAATAATTATCTGATGTGAACTTAAAATTCTGAGAAAAACTGTGAAATGTAAAAACGTCTGAATTACCAGACAATTTACAATTCAGAAGAAAGAAAACAATTATTGAAAGATATAAACTTGCTATTACAAGACAAATGTCATCATTGTGATATCATTTTAATCTGTGGTTCCATAGCAACAAACATGTTTATAAGAACAAAATATTTCAGCAAGATTCTTCTAACAATGTATTTGTTAAAGAGAAAACCGACTGTAGAAGCAGACATTTTAATTTAAAGCTCACTTCACAGTCTTGTCTACTTATGATTTGCGCCTTAAAACTTCAGTGGCGGTGGAAAAGTATTTTTAAGTAAATATGCAGCGTTTAATCCCACACCGCTTGCGTTTGTGTTAGCATTTAGCTGAATTCTGTCCAGCATTAGCATCAAGATAAATAAAACTAGATTCATACATAGAATAAGAGTTATAGGCCTCACATTCCTTGCCAAGTTTCTTCAACGGACAAAGACGACAATCGCAAGCTACTCCTTTTCCACGAGACAATATTAGCAATATTAGCAAAGACTTCATCCAGGACTCACATCCTATCATTTCAGATGTGGATAGCACGCAAATCGAGACCCAGGGTGAGTCTCTGTGCTCGTAATGCGTCAGTAATATGCAAATAATGACCAAATTGTCCTGAATCAATGACATCTAGGGTTCTCCAAAGGGTCAGAAGTTCAGCATGCTGCCGCCTCGACCAGCGATATTTACAGATGCCTTTTTTTGTCTGGGGTTGGCACTTTGTTTTGGTGCGTGTATATTACCCCGTGATATTTTACGACTCCATTGTGTCTGCAGGCACCGTCTCTTCCTCTTTGGGGTAGAAAGCAGGTCAAAGCTTAAGCAAGACATCTCTGTTAAGTAATGCATTGTTGGGCTTTTGTCTGAAGGAAATAGCTGCGGAGATCACTATAGAAACCTCTGCTTGAAGTACAGTTACAGGAAGGCCACCAAATTCAGAGCGACAAAGAACCATCGGGCAAAGAACCAAAGCTTTAGATCTCACAAAAGATGTCGGCTGATCAAAAGAAAGCGTGACTCATATATTCGCTCATTGTTTGAACATGGAAACTGAGATACTTTACGCAAGCAAAGGAAACTTTGATTGACCTCCTGTCTACTGTACAAAGTCAAAAGAAACGGATAAAAGCATGTCGTGTGCAGGATTCGAACATTCGTCCTCTTGAGAGCAACAACAAAAGCATGTAACCTATACCCACTCTATCACAGATCTCATAAAAGCACGTGCTATAGTATTTCTTATTTTATTTTTCATATTTATTCATGTCTGCAATGCTAAACGAGTCTGCTTTCGGTGGTCACAAATCAGAAATAAGGTCTAGGCTAAAAATATCCCCCCGCTTCCGCCTTTCTCTCCCCTTTTTTCATCTGAGTGTATTCATCCCCATACCGGTGGGAAAAAGACGGCAGAATAGTTGATTTATTGAACCAGAACGAGTATATATCTACTTTTTGGGGGGAAGTGAACAAAGTTTGGCCTAAAAAATGGCATGATTCAGCAATAGATTTGAAATTAAGCAGTCAGCAATGAAGTTATAAAACTCTAGTGTGAGCCGAGTATATACTTATCTTAAATTGTATCTGATTACAGCAGTGTAGTCAATGGGAGATCAGTTCTGATATGGACAGATATTAGTGTTTTTGATGAATAGTGAAATGCAACTATAGGCATTTTTCCTCCCGGTGACTAGTTTGCAATGACCAGTCCTTATTGCACTTTAATAAATAGACATTATAATAAACAATATTAATATGATACATTATTATAAATATTTTTGAAAAATCTCTAATTAGGGGTGTGACGAGACTGGACGAGACGAGATTTTTAGACTTTTTAAAATAAATCCTCAATGATAAAATATATTGAGAAAAATTTTATTTTATTCAAAAAATGTAGGTGCATTTTTTAATCAACTTTTTGAAATTAAACTATTTTAATTAATTACATGCAGTAATAAACAACATGTGGACACTGCAAAATATTTCACCACAAACTGACTATACAAAAAAACACAAACTATAACAAAAAAATTAAAGGTGCCCTAGAATGTAAAACTGAATGTACCTTGTCATGGTTGAATAATAAGAGTTGAGTACATGGACATAACATACTGTGAGTCGTTTCCTACTTCTTATAG
>JAUCMS010000055.1:13582171-13597816 GCA_032357445.1 Enteromius radiatus
TGGAAAACCGTTTCTGGGCATTTTTCCCCCTTACCTAAGCTACATACCTTCTGTGTACATATCAGACAACAATTTAAAACATTCTCTCAATGCATTCTAGCGCACCTTTAAAATAAAATAAATAAATAAAAACAAGTAACACAAATATCCCTTTACAAGCAGGGTAAGAGATTTTTTCAAAACAGCTTCAGAAAATAGAGTCGGGGTCGAATACCTATAAACAAACTTGTCTACAGCAAACGGCGCCAGCTTAAAGACCAAAGTATACTTCGGCCATCTGCATTTTTGTCATCAGGAGGGCTCGCGGTCAGCCACGCACCCTGTCCGCTTGCAGGCGATTTTTTGAGACCGCACGGACTGTCCGCGTACAACAGTGTATGCGCGAGAATAGTGCGAGTCAATTGGTGGCATTGCGCATGTATCGAGCTCGTCCGTCTGCACTAATCTGCAATTGAGTTTACTTAGCGCCTGTGCGTGAGACTGAACGAAACGCAGAAAGTGGAAGTACACCCGGGCCTTGAAGGTGCTCTATGAGATGCTGTTTGATGTCACTTCCGCTGTAAATACAAAACAGTGCAAGCTCCTTCCTCCTCCCAGTGTTTCCGTAACTGCCGTGAACGCGCAAAGCGCATTGATACGAATGGTGGCGCTAACCCAAGAGAGACAGCGACAGAGCTAAAATCAAGCTAACATGTCTAAGGAAACTCCAACTGTTCGGTGAGTACATTTATATGACAAGTCTTTATAGAATATTTTTACGATATTATTTTATTAGTTACAGCTGATATATTGAAAACTATTCTAGAAGCGAATGCCAAAGAAATGTTTATACGGTATTCCGCTAACCCACTCTCAGATTCTCAGCGCTGTCTATTATGTGCACGCGCATTAAACCCCGCCTCTTCTTGCTGATTGGCTGGCCGTAGTTTGTTATTGTTTTGGTGCATATCCTGTGCCCCTAGTGTTTGTTTTGGTATTGCCGCCTCTGTGGTGTCTTTCGAGACCGGGATTTTTCCCAATGTATTCAGAGGGCAGACAGCAAGACGATCAAGGGGTGATGCATACGGTTTGAGATAAAGAAAAAAAGAAAAAAATTTGATTATTTTGAGAACTCGCATCTGCCTCGTGCCTTCCTGCCCCACACAAGCGTGACAGATATATTAACCAAGTCAATAAATGCTACTACTATCAATTTGAACATCAGTCAGAAAATCGTCTGCTCAGATTAAGCTCTTCTGAGTTTAAAAAGACAACGAAATGTGATTTCATCTATCAGTTTTACTTATTGTAAACAATGTCCTAAATCATCCGCTGGAAAGCACGATTTATATAGTTTTAAATATAAAAAGGTTTTCACACGAATGCATTGATTCACTTCAGGAGCCTCGTGGAGCACTTTTATGATGGATTTTATTTTGCATCTAAAATAAAAGTTTTTGTGTACATAATATATGAGTGTGCGCTGTCTATATTTATTATGTATATATATATATATATATATACATACACACATGCATATAATTAAGAAAAACATATTTATGCATTAAATATATGTATATATTATATAAATTATTTAAATATTTACTGTACACGTAAATATATTCAAAATATACGCTGTATATGTGTGTGATTGTATAAACATAATAAATATAGCTACATAATTTTTGATCATGTTGATAATTTTGTGTACACACAAAAAAGCATAATTAAATAGCCAACAGCCAAATTAAAAAAATAATAAAATAAGCTTTTTAAATAATCACTAAACTTTAAGTTAAATATCTGCTTATACCCCTTCAGTGCAGAAGCTAAGGCAGTGTTTTTTAAGTACACACATGGCAAGCTATAATGGGAGTCTTCCAGTCGTGTCACGTCACGTCAGTCACCGGCGGAGCAGACAGTGGTGTTTGAGTTCAGGGGTGGATCCCTCCGGCCCCTTTGACAGCCTCAAACACAGAGAGGAGCTGGTGACCGTCCCGGGCCGAGGGCTGTTTACGGAGCACCACTCCCTCCGCTGAATAGGCGTCCACTCCTCGCCGCTGTCGAGCCGCGAACAAAAGCGCACTTTCTGCCTCTTCTTCTTCGTGCTCTTTTGTGGCTGTGCGCTTCTGACCCAGCTCCGGCCGGCCGCGGGAGTATTTATAAGCGGACGCGGTGTGCTGATAAAGCGCTGTTTTTGATGAATGCGTCTGCGCGAGCTCGAGCACATACACAAGAGTATTCATCTCATGCACACGCAGCACATCGCATTTATTACTGATACAGAAACTCGTATATCACCGGGAGACAAGCACAGGGCCTTGATAAAGTGTAACGCTGCTCATTTGAGACCACACACACACACGTGTCTGATTTTACTGCCAACAGTACTCCTGTAATACACTTTACAATAAGCCTCACTGACCCTTCAGGCTGCCCTCTATTGTGCGAAGGCCCGTTACAGCATCATTTTTGTCTTTTCCAGCCCGTATCCACCTTGCAACCTGGAATGTTCTGGACAAAAGTGACATTCCCTAGACCTTTGTGTGTTTGTCATGGTCTGGACAGAAACGCATAATGACTACGATGTTACACGTTCAACTCATTTCTGGCTCATGTTAGGCTCCACAAACCAGGGAGAGTTTAGCTAAAAATGTACTCATCCTGAAGATGTAGATGAGTTTGTTTCTTCATCAGGTTTGGAGAAATGTAGCACTGCATCACTTGCTCATCACTGGATGCTCTGCAGTGAATGGGTGCCGTCAGAACGAGAGTCCCAAAAACATCACAGTCCATCAATTAATGCTTCGTGACGTGAAAAGATGTGAGTTTGTAAGAAGCAAACCCATCATTAAGGTATTTTAACCCTAAACCTTCTATCCAAACACGTGTATAATTCACAATAATGTGCCTCCGGTGAAGGAGCCCATCGCATCAGAATACACCCACGTTTGTTTTGTAAACAGTGCTTGATGGGTGCAGATTTCTCTTTCACTGGAGAAAGTGTTACTGTGGATAGAGGACATGGATTTTAGCTTGAGGCTATGGTTTGAAGTAAAAACATTTCTTACAAACACATAGCTTTGGGTTTCTTGTGCTGTGGATTACATGTGATGTTTTTATCAGCTGTTTGGACTCTCATTCTGACGGCACCCATTCACTCCAGAGCATCCATTGGTATAATGATGCATATCTCCAAATCAGATCCAGAGAAACTTTTCCGTTTTAGGTGAACTCTTTTCTAATCTATCCATTTCTTCAGTAAAATCTACTTCACAGAACAATATATTCATTCTAACCTAAATGCATAACTTATGTAACATAACATATACAGTACATGCAGTGTTTTTCTGATTATAGTTTGTAGTCATAAATCATTAATTTTTATTTCATGTGAAATGTAATATTCTTTCCATCACCTGAACTCAAATTATTAAATTAAAAAAACATTGTTTGCATTTAATTTAATTTAATTGTATTTTATTTTTATTTAATTTTTTAATTAGATTATTAGACTGTTTTATCTCTCTGTAAGCTATAATCTATCTACCTACTTATTTACCATCTTGTCAACGTTTGCATCTTTCATGTTGTTTGCATTTGATAAATATTTCTGATCAGAAATTAAATTTTTGGCATCTTTAAGTATGCACAAGTATGTTAATTTCACATCCAGGGAATAAAAACTTTGTGTATAATAATAACAATAACAATAAAAGATTCCTTGGTTGACATCTGGTTGATTTAAAAAAAAAAAACAAGTTTCATGAATCGGCATCTTTAACCTTTTAAATTTAGGTTTAAAAGGTTAAAATAAGAAAGCAAAACGAAGTGGCACACCGAACCATTAACTATGCAAACACTATGCAAAAGTGAGATAACAAGAGCAAAGTGAGCAAAGTCTTGTCATTCAGCTGCTCTGAATGTTTCTTTCTCTGTGTTCTTGTTGTCTGTGTGTGCTGGCCGCTCTCTGATAATGTCACAATGGGGATTTCTCTGTTTGTGGATGTCTTAGTGTGCGAGTTCCCACCCTGCTCAGAGTGTCTGCTCTCTCTGTTCAGGAGCTGCACGTGGGACGCCGCCAGCTGTGCTTTTCTCTGAGCGACCTGAGCCGGACCCCGGACCCCGGACCCCGTCCCCGGCAGGGCCTGCACACCATCAGATAACAGCACAGAAGCCCTCCGAGCCACTCTGCGCTAACAATACAACCCTCATTTACATGTGAAAGCACTGGGCCTTATCTCGAGTTCGCTGGAGCTTAAGGCTTGTGTGGGGATGCAGATCTGTAACAGGTAGGTGTCTGATGGAAGAGGAAGGCCGTGGAGCAACAGAAAAACCAACGGCGTCATATAAAGATGCAGGAAACGGGAAAAACTTTCAACTGTCAACTGGGCTGCAAAGTGAAAGCATTCAAAGAAACATGTCATTCATTGATGAAATACCAAATCATGAAACTATCGGCCAAAACCGAGCTCTAAAGTATTGGCATTCTCAAAGATCAAATTCCCTTGAGGTACACCTCACCAAGCTGCTCACCCAGTGAATGATGGCGGTCGCTTTCCTCTAGTCGTGTGGATTCCTGTCGCCATCTACTGGACAACATATCAAAACACTGGGATGGGACTCTTCCTAACGGTACACACCGGAGTCTTATTCACCCCTAAAGAAGGATTTTTACTAACTTTAAGATACATATTAGTGCCTTTTGAAAAGAGAGTAGTGTTCTGCAGTCTGTGCAGTGAGCTATATATCCTAATGTTTAAAACATTTCAAACAGAAGACGACTCAAGATGACCCGCAGACCTTCATTTATTATATTTTATTTATATTTATAATATCGGCATTTTTGTGTGATTTCATACTGATTGAAGGTGGTCTTTGTGCCTAGCAGCCAGAGTCATTACATCTGGATTACATAATCAGATTACAAAAATTAATTGTATTTGTATGCCGTTATATTAGATTTTAAAATAAACCTGTTCACACAATAGCCAATTAATTTAATACTCAATTAGCCTTGCGAGATCATATCCCGGTGCGCTTGGCCTTGGCTTCCTCCTAACGCAAGACCTCATGTATATATATATATTATATTTTGTGTGTGTGACCCTGGAGCACAAAACCAGTCATAAATAGCACAGGTATATTTAGTCAAAGTAAATCATTAGGATATTAAGATCTCATTCCATGAAGACATTTTGTAAATTTCCTACCATAAATATATCGAAACGTATTTTTTATTAGTAATATGCATTGCTAAGAACTTGCATTTTAAAGGCTATTGAGACAGCATTTCATCACTGGATTTACAAAAAAAAAACATTATTATTATTCCCCAAAATAAGAACACATTAAAGAACATTACGGCATTGAAATATAGTAATATTTGTTTTTAAATCATGAAATTCATCGTTAGGCTTATCTGTCAATAAATCCAACAAAAGGCAAATAGGAAAGTGTCGTTATTTGATCAGCATTTAATTTTATTTCATGTCATAACTGAGAACAACGTTATATACAATAGGACCGTAAATTCTTCAAAGAGTGAAAATGTGCTTTGGTTTTCATAAACAGGCTGCAAATACTTCAGCATCATCGTTTCAGAACAAAAGTACTTGACATTTCAAAAGCATTTGAAAACCACATCAAAACCATACATGTACACACACACACACAACCTGTACTGCTAATGCAAGAGCTGCCGGACCTCCTGAAGGCGCATCGTGTTGGTTTCGAGAGGAAAAGAAAGAAAATAAAATAAAATTGGTTAATGGCGCTTTATGGTTCAAAAAGTTCCCTGAGGTTTGCAGAGGATGCAAATGAAAGCGTTGTCACAGTTTTGAAGTTCAGTTTCAAGTCCCGTTATGTATTAAAAAGTTCCTGAATATTCTAGAATATCCTATCGGTGTCAAATAATCATCTCAGTATAAAGCCAAAAGAGAGAAAAAGCAAGCTAGTTGATCTATTGTTTAAAGTACCTCTTTTGACATGACTAGATCAGGCAAGCAGCTACAAAACAAATCATTTCAACCTCCAAATTAGGGTTGTTTAAAAAGCCCTCCAGCATGATGAAAACCCATGTACGACGTACAAAACACCCAACCAGAGGTAGATTAAAACGAACATCGGTGTCAAGAAAAAAAATTAAAACACAATAAGAAAACAGTAATATATCAACTCATAATAATATGTCAAGATACCCAACGATATGTACAGCAGGTATTGATTTTATGCTTTTGGTCTCGTTTCAACACTAAATGCATGAATGCAATCTGCTAAAACTAACTTTTTTTTATTTTTTTTATTATTTTTATTCATAAGAATAATGCACATGCCGCTAGGAAATATGGACAACATGCTGTATAAATTAAGCCATTGGTTGAAGCACTGAAATTACGAAAAACCCCGAAAGAAAAAACCCTGGAAAAAAACTGAAAGACTTAATATAAACCTGAATTGAAAGAAGCATAAATTAGACTTAAATATTTAGCAAGAATATAGATTTGGTTATAGTTTTACAGTATTTCTTAAGCATTTCAACATTCAATATTTCTTTGGAACTGTACATCAAAACACCCTAATCGCTCAAGCAATACTACTTCACTAGCTCAGATCGCAACCGTACAGTGAAGTATTACCTGACCCCCTGAAAAGTGTATCGTAACACAGGCAGTGTGTTTTCCTCCGCTCGAAGCTCATTCGACTGTAATATGGAAGACACCGTGTCGTTTCTCTTCTCTAATATGTAATCTTAATCTCATACAGGCTAATCAGAGGGTTTGGTTTAATCTGAGGTAGCAAGTTTGTGTATTCAAGTAAACAACCCAGATAGCTTTATTACAGCGGTCTGTTTCTGAAGCATAAACTCTATCATGACTCCTAAATTACATTCGAGAGGTATCGCAAGCCACAACATTCGGCTGTTTCAGTTCGGAGAGGATTACTAGCTATTTGAGGTAATTTTCATTTTAAAATCGATTAAACTACATCGCTAAGTGGATAAACTTTTTTTTAGCTACACACTAACAATAACAAACAATTCATGCACAAGAATAAGAAGGTATGAAGAAAGAGGTATAATGCAGGGATTGGCTGAAGTTGGCGTTTTTATGCTCGTCAGGGAAGGGCAGAGCCATCTTTCTACAGAGATCTAGAGGATTCGCCGTGGAAACTCAACTCTAGATTAGCTATAAAAGTAAACTCGGTACGTAAGCCCTAGGATAAACGACAACGTTTGAAATTAAATGCTTTAGATCTTCTCTACAGAAGTTTCTTTTAGAACTAGAGGAATCTTTGGAGATTGAGGATTCCCTCAAAAGTCTAAAAGTGAATCTAAAAACATCAGTCCTAGACCATTCTGGACAGGAATCTTCATTGAATTCCAATATTAGTGGTCTGAAGAAGATCGAAATTAATCCTTATAGAAAGACTTGAGGCCAGCGTTTGTAGATTTGTGGTCAGAGTTGATCTCTAGAATAGATTACAGAGCTTCCCTTTCAGAGAAAATTTAGGGTTTAGCTCCAGCCACAAATTCTAAGGCTACAATCCTAATTATAGATCAGGGTTACACAAATTAGTCCATTTGTGTGTGTTTTTTTGGTTTGTTTTTTTTACAGCTCCAAAACACCAGAAGAACCTAAACAAGGTCTGCAGAGTTACAGGAAGGTGAGTTTGATCAGTGTTTGAGCAAAAAGCACGGCTACCTTCCTCCAACCCGACCCAAACACACCTGAGCTAGCTAGTCAAGGTGTGAAGCCTTCCAGGTGCAAACCTGTCCACCACTGTGCTTCCTCATCTATTACACCTAATTCAACTCATCACGCTGAGCTGCGAGAATCTTGTGAAGGATTTGTGGTTGAAAGCGAACGGCAGATTTGTTCAAAAAAAGAAAATCGCTGTAGAGAAGATCTAATGGGTAGCGTTCCAAAATAGTACCCTAGGATCAGGGGGTATCAAATTCAGCTCCTGGAGGGCATCTGTCCTGCAAAGTTGAGCTCCAACCCTAATTAAACGCACCTAAACCAGCTAATCAAGGTCTTTGGGATTACTAGAAACCTCCCACCAGGTGTAGCAACACTCTGCAGTCCCTCCAGGACCAAAGCTTGGCGTATGTGTGGTAGATTACATTAAAGGTTTAAGCTAGATGATTCTTTGCAGAATTGTAGAAGATATGCGAGTGAACCTGAACCCTTCATTGGCCCAAAAAGGAAACCCCTGTGAAGACGATCTAGAGGAATCTTTGTATAGTGTTCTGGAGAACTTGCTGGAAAACTGAACCCTAGTTAAAAGAACCCAAACCAAAGCACTATGGAGGATTGTGGGTATCTGTGTTATCCTAGTTTAGGGCTCTTTGACCTGTTCTAAGATACTGAGGTATGCATCCGCATATGACTAATGAGGTTTCTTTGTTGCGTAAATTTCCCTCCGCAGACCTGGCACTCGTACGGTTTCTCCCCCGAATGGACACGCATGTGCTCGGTGAGGCGGTACTGCCTGGTGAAGCGCATGCCGCACTCCTCGCACGCAAACGGCTTGAGGCCGAGGTGGCTGCGCATGTGGCGGGTCATCGTGCCTCGCTGAGTGAACATCTTGCCACAGATGTTGCAAGGGAAGGGTCGCACGGTGTCGACATCTTTGAGGGACTTTAACGGACTCTGATCCAGGCTTTCGGGAGCTTCCGGAGAGACTCTGGTGACTCCAGCATCATGTTCCTCTTCCTCCTCATCCTCGACCTTCACATCCAGATCTTCATCCAAATGGCTTTCCACATGGGATTTAAGGCTCTCCGAGGAAGGAAAACCCTTTTCGCACGGTATACAAACGTACGGGTTGTCTCCTTCGGCTTCTTTGAGAAAGGTCTCCTTTTGATAAACAAATTTGGTGCTGCCGTTGTTTGGTTTTTGGCCGTCGGTTTCATCCGGTTTCCCTCCAATTCCTTTCTCTTTCTTTACAGACAACTGTAAAGTGAAGGTCTGATTCTGGCTTAGTTGACTTCCAGCTCTGCTATGAGGAACGTAACCATTGACCTTAGATTTTCTTCGGGATCCCTCCCTTTTTCTCTCCTGAGCTCCATCCAAAGGAATGATCCACTTCTCTTCCTTCGGAACGCACTTCCCGTTTATTCCCAGCAGCATATTGTTGGAGATGGGTCTAGACAGAAACCCTTCGTCGGCTGCCTCAGAATTGGAATTTTTCTTGGACAAATCCAACCCCAAGTCCTGCTTTTTCCTCGAAACGCATCTGCTTCCAGCATTATGCCGTTTTTTGGGAGGCGTCATGCACGTGTATGTTTCGGTGTCTGATGAGTGGTCTTCATACAGGTGAACTGAAGATTTGGAGCTCCCGCGAGCCACGCTATTGAGGGACCCGTTTTGGTTGATCTTACTGGAGCACAGGTTTGCGAGGTCATTGAGCTGGAGAAAGTTGGCTGTGGTGAGCAGACAGCTTAAATCCACACCCTCGAAGGTCTCATCCGCCAGCTTGCCGGTGTAAATGAAATCCAGAATTTGCTGGAAAACGACCGGATCCACCATGTCAGGGTCGAGGTGGATGAGGTTATCGTGCAGGACCAGGGACTTGAAGTAGTGGCTTGTGGCGGCGAGGACACTTTTGTGGGCCCGGAAGAGCGTGTTTTCAACCATGATAATGACATCGCACAGGAAGCCCTTGGAGCGCTGCTGATTGAGCTGGAGAAGCAGTTGACTGGCGTAGTTTGGGAGCTCCATCACCTACCCTTGATGCTTTGCATTGGTGTCACTGTAAGAAAGAAAGGCTAGATGTTATTTGGATTTGACACAAACCCTTAAGGATAAATTGCTCAAATCAGCATCGTTATAAACAAACAAACAAAACAGGGGATGGCCAGAAGGGGGGGGAAATCACAACCTTTTTACTGATAAGGTAATACACTTTAATACACTAGCACTCAAACTTTTTAAGTAAAAATGTATTTGACAACTTAATGAGAATGACTGTGTATCTACAGTTTAATAGTAAAGTACTGACATTTAGTCACTGATTATCAGCATAAAAGTTGACGGGCAAGCATTTAGCCTACTTATTACTAACAAATCTTAGTCTAGATTGGTAACGTATTTCAGGTCACTCATTTTAGGAATGTATTCTAACAATTTAGATGAAACTTAGTATACTGATATAAAAACACAAAGAAAATATAAAGATATATATATATATATATCAACATCATAAAATAGACTAAATACAATCCAAAAAATACAAAGAAAACAAACATTACAACAAGGCTTGATGTAAGAACTGCAGAGGGCTTGTGAATTGACAAAAAGCTAGCCTAATAATTAAATAATTAACATTTGAAATAAAACTAAATGCAAACATTTGAACACTAAGAGATCAGAGGACTGTAAACATGCAAATATGTTGTTAAATTATTTGAAGTATTAAAAAAAAAAACATTTGGCAGGGAACATTATAAGAATAAACATTAATAAACATGAGTTACTGAAGGTCGTGGCATATGATGAAGACAGTGTTTCCCCTTTAACTTCAGATGCGTGGTTTGCAAATGTATTTACACAACATTTGTGAATAGTCAAAGCTTAATTGTATGATAATGTAAGATTAAAGGGAAACTGAAAAAATGGAGCACTAATAAATAATGAATAGTTTACGCCCATTGTGTAAATAATATGTAATCCATAAAAAAGTAACTAATCTGATTGCGCATGTAATATACTCTTATTACAAGATTATGTAATCCAGATTACATGCGATCATTTAGGCTACTCCCCAGCACTTTTAAAATGCCAGCTAGGATTGATTACAATGCTTGTAAATGCCACCGATTAAAAAATAGATAAATAAATAAATCCCAAGCTAGCTATTGTGAAGCTCACTTCATAACTGATAAACTATAGTTACTCCAATAAAACAGCTGGAACTTCACATCAGCCAAGTCATCAAAAAAATAACTAAATAAATGTAAAAACAATGATTAAACGGATTCCTAAAGCTTACACCACAGTTCATTATGATCTTGTAGTACAAGATTTCCGCACAAGCTCCGTTTCGATGGTATTTTTAAAGACATCGTCATAATAGACATAATTACAGTATAATAACAATCATCGCCCGTTTTCCAGTTTCTAGTGTTTTACTGAGGCTCAGACAACAACCATGTCGAACAAATAATGACTACGAGTTACAGATTAACCGTTTAAGATCCTGGAGCCCGAGTGCGCATGTGCTAATTAATTAGGGCTGGTCTTTGATCAAAATTGCGAAACGGCACGCGTTTTAAAAATGGGTTTTGGTTTCATTACCAAATGTTTTCTAAATAAAACCAACATTTGCTCGCCGAAAACAGCGTGTCCGCGAACGACCCCGCCTGGGTCTGTTTAAACACACGGTGGGTTTGAAGTACAATATACACGTATCTCTTTATAAACGCGGAACTGCGGATCGTTTATAGACGTGCGCAAATGACTAATGTGTTGTTTTATATTAACGTTACCTACCACGCTTGAATCCGCCTATATGGCCGTCTGCTAAGAGGTAAACAATGAAGAATTTAAAATCGTTTAAAATAAAAACAGGAAATGATACCTTGCCAGGCTGCTGTGGGTTAGGTAAGCGGATCACGAAGCGCGTTTGAAGCCGTTGCTGTTGTTATAATAATCACCGCCGGTTCCTCGGTTCACCGCGCAGGCGTTTATATCATCTTTATATGCGACAACAAACACACATACACTGTATTTTTAAATACCTTTTAAACAAGGGCAGGGGTCCTCACTTCTCCCGTCGTCATCAAAACGCCATCTTAGGAGCTTGTGACGTAGGCAGTGTAACCCCTGACCCAGTCGAGATCAGTCTCACCCCCTACCTGTCCTGCTGGAGGTATTACCATAGTATTACCTCAGGTTACTAACCCTAAAGCTCCATTATACTGATAGGCGACAATAAATAGTTGTAGAGTTCAATGCAAAATAGATGTTTTGCAACAACTTAGTGCAACCAACATTTATTCACACCTTCAGCATTTCTCACATTAGAAATTGGTAATATAATATGACTCAGAAGAAATTAATCTGGATCAGATGACTTGTATGTAATGAATTTACAGCTGTTAAATTTAAATAGAGCTATTATTTAGCTCAACCAATTACCAATGCTTAATTTTGTTTAGTCTGTGGTGATAAATGGTCACATTAGCAATTAAAGAAAAAAAAAAGTGGTCTCAATTAGTTTGTTTTGTTTTATCAGTTTAACTGTTAGTCCAATGTATGAAGATTTTTTGGGGAATATGTTAGTTCCTCACTTACATAAATTAACTATCCAGCAGCCGTTACTAAAATAAATAAATAATTCTAATTATATCTGACATTTACTGTACATTCTAAAATGACAACATATTTACATAAAATTGTATAAAAATACATTTATTAAATGCAACTAACTGGTTACAGTGTATTTGCCTTAAAGCATAAATATAACAGCATAATATGCAAATGCATTATCAGACATGTTATGGAGAAGTATTTCATAACTAAAACCATTCATTTCACAACACTTAAAACAACTGAAGCACGACTTCCTTCATTTGAATCTTTTGTATGATGGGTTGATCTGGAAACATCGTAGGGTTAGAGAACCGTGGCTTCCTGGAGCGCTTCAATCCATCTGGGAGAAAAAAAGATTGCGACATTTAAATGGCAAAAATATCAAAAACATGTAGTGTTTGAAAGGTCTTTTATATTACCGTCACCTGTCACAGATCTGGCTGTCACTCGCTCTGAAGATGTAGTACAGCGTGTCTTTGTGATAAAGCTTAAAATGCAAAGAAGATTCAGGTTTCTCTGTTCGGATGGAAAATCCCAGAAGAGGTTGACTTTCCAAAGCTGCTACGTCCTGGATACGAGAAAGAAAAGTAGTGTAAAAATGTACAATAGTGTATAAAATATATTTATCAAATGCAATGAGCTGCCTGGTTACATATAAATAACACTGGAGAAATACTAAAATGATGTGTGTTTATAAACAGAAATATTATTAAAAAAAAAACATGTAAAAATGTAAAATAATAAGCCAATTTAATGAAAAATCTCATTTACCTTTAATTTTCGAAGAGAAAACAAAAAACTACTATAAAATCATCAAAAATAGCATCTATTGAAACTAAAGCGAAGACGTGTTCCCTCATGTGCTGTATGTCTGATGACAGAAACCGAACGCATTAACACATGATTGCCCTCGTTTACACATCAATGGCTGCATCTGTTTAGAAACTAGACCCACCCAGTCACTATCACTGATACCATCGTCCCACAACACCAGCAATTTACCTCCTGATCATTTCACACCGACCTCAGAGACGGACACCGTGTTTCTATATCCTCACCTCACTGGCAGCGTAAGTGTACAGGACTTTGTTCATGATGACAAACCAGAAGCGCTTCCACTGTTTTCTGTTGGCCTTCGTCCGCTCCAGATAGCCGCTCATCGAGGACCCGTCTGTATTCGCAGAGACCTAAAATAAATGCATGGATTCAAATGTTTTTTTTTTAAATGTACTGAAAATATTTTCTCATAATTTTTTTCTCTTTTTCTGCAATTTTAAATAGCTAAATTCTACTTCATATATATATATATATATTTATTTTGAAAAAATTATTAAAAAAAGAAAAACTGAAATATCACATATTTACATTTTATTCATTTAGCAGACGCTTTTATCCAAAGCGACTTACAGGTGGGGAAAACAAGCAGCAATAAGTCATAAGAGGCAAAAACGACTAAGGAAGTGCTCATAATACTGTATATTTTTATATATATAACATTTATTACTCCAGTCTCCAGTGTCACATGACCGGTTTAAGAAACATTATGTTAAAAACATCCCTGCTTTATATTGTTGTGGAAACGTTTTCAGGATTTAGAGTATTTATTTAAAATGAAAATGGTTTGTAAAATTATAGCCAGTGTTGGGAAAATGCATTATAATATTGTGTTACTTCCTTAAAGTAACTATTTTCATTACTTTTTCTTTAGTATTCATATGGGTTTTTTTTGTTTGTTTATTTTAATACAAAGAGTTATATTGTTTACATAAATATAAAGGCCCTCTGAATACGCCTCAGGCTGAAGGAAAGGTTCATTCACTTCTGCACAGTAGAGGCCTCAGCTCAGACATGCAGGAGAAAAAAACTTTAACACACTTTAGCATTTAAAAAAATAAAAAACAATTACATTATATATATATATATATATATATAGCATTTAAAATAAATAATTGTAGTGCTGTCTAACATTGCTGTATATATTTGTGTGTATTTAAATATACATAAATATACAAAATACACACACATATATTGTGTAAACAAAACTTACATTTTTTTATTAATCACGGATATAATCATTTTGCTAATTAGTATAGTTGAATTAATTTTAAAATACATTGGATAGTAACATAGGATTAAGTAAAGAAAGGATATTTGTGCAATTAAATATTCATTTTTGCAGGATAATTTTGTTCTGTCTTGCCTAAAGAGAAAACACCCTTCATTAAACAGGAAGCACAAAAATGTGATTATACATTAGACAGAGTGCATTTTTCACCTGCCATAAATGCTTTTTAAAAGACATAACATATGCATTGATAAAACAAACCCTACTATAATTATAGCTTAACATGGCATGCGTCACATATTACACGTCTTTTAGATAGTTTGATTAACTGAGACAGCACAAGATGATCTTCAATGGCTGGAGCAAGACAGGACTGTACACCTGAAACTGCTTTTATGATATTAGATAGATACGGATCCTCACCTCTTTAAGGGCTGCTGGTATTTTCTTCTGCTTTCTGAAGGGAAAGGCACCGGGTGACTTGCCAGGTGACAGAGGCGAGTTAAAGGGGACTTGGTCACCTAATGTTAGTCCACACACACACACACACACACACAACAAATCAATACAGGTAGAGGCTTAAAGCAGACGAGTGTGTGTGTGTGTGTGTCATGAACCTGGACTATTCTGCTGCAGAGCGGAGAAGCAGAGATCACAAACTCGCGCAAGGTGATTCTTCAGATACTTCAGCGGCTGTTTGTTAGTTGAACAGGCCTGACATACAACCTACATGCCAAGAGAAAAGAATGCACGCATAAACACACGCTAAACATTGTGCAACATTACTGGCTGACAGACCGACTGAGAGAAAACATTTTTAAATGGTTCTGAAAACTTTTACACAGCTTTTAACAATAGTTTAATTTAGTGTCTATCAAGAAAAGATAGATAGATTAAATGAATTAAAATGGACTTGTGTTTATATTCAGAATGAGAATCTTTATTGTTATTGTGCTTGGTGTGAACGGGCCTTTACAGGCATGAAAAGGACAGCAATCGACCAATCACCGCAGATTAGTGTCACACAAAGGAGGGGTTTGGAAAAATGAATCGTTCAGTGAATCGTTTGAGAGTCGTTGAGCAAATAAGCTAAAAAATAAATGGATATAATAAGAAAATTTAAAGGTGCCCTAGAATGCATTGAGAGAATATTGTAAATAGTTGTCTGATATGTACACAGAAGGTATGTATCTTAGGTAAGGGGGATAAAATGGCCAGAAACGGTTTTCCAGGTCCATTTACAACCCTAGAATTTGACCCTAGAATGAAACAGTCTGTTTTTGC
>JAUCMS010000055.1:13606224-13622870 GCA_032357445.1 Enteromius radiatus
CAGTAGATGTGTTAGGGAGCAAACAGGTAACATTTTAATAATATTTTGCTAAAATGAACGAGATGACTCGAAAAAAGGTTCGTTCATTTCGCTGAACGAGACTCAAAGGTCCGAGTCGGTAAAACTTCCCATCACTATTTAATATGATTATATATGTAAACTTGATACAGATCCATCCCTATGTACAGCCTGTAATCATTCATATTTTTATCTGTTTGCTAAAAAAAATCCAAATCTGCATACTATTCAAAGGGAAGTCGTGGACAGTAACGTAGTTACAGTAAGTAGTTTCACTTCGTTACTGTACTTGAGTACATTTTTAAAGTATCTGTACCAGAGTAGTTTTATTTTTAGTAACTTTTACTTCACTACATTTCAGTAGTTCGCACTTCCTCAATAATCAAATAATATTATTGAGTATTTGGCCTGCTGTCCGGGGACGGGAGGGTCGGGGCTCAGCGAACTCCAAGCCCTAAGGATTATAACCCTACGGCAGCAAGAGCTGGATATGAGTCCGGCCCGATCCCCCGTGAGGAAGGTTAAGAGAACCAAGAAACGAAGTGGCGGTTTACATGCGCTGGGAATTTAGATGGGTAAAAAAACCCTGGGAACTGAGTGTCCCGACCGACCGAGCAAGCCTAAGGCGACGATGGCAAGGAACAAAAACTTTGATTTGGAGAGAAAAACCTTGGGAGCACCCAGACTCGATCGGGGTTAGTTCTCCTCTGACCGGATTGGCCGACACCCTGCCCCGAGTGGGCCGCATGTCTGGTAAATTCGAGATCGGTAACGTGGTGGAGAAAGGGATGCAAATAAATCGAGATGTCGGATAGACAGAAGTAAGCTCTATTTAAAGAGAGGATCATTTGGTTGTGATAGGACGATCAGGTAATAGGCTGATTAGGAAATGATTGTCAGCTGTGTTTATCTCTAAACGTCATTTCATAAAACATATCGTTACGCATATGCTCCGGGACGCAATCCCAACGCACTGGACAGCTGGCCTCAAGGCCCTCAAGTCAGGATTCGAACAACCGCAGACATTGGACAATTAATTTCCATGCATACCAACCTTTCAAGAAACTGCTGCTCTTTGGCATCTGCGCAGGGCTCTGGGAACACATCAGGAACTTCATAAATACCATCATCCTCATATTTTGGAGACTGGTATTGGTATTCATTGACATCCTGTGCCTTTGCAGGACTAAAAGGAGGCAGGTTTTCATATTCTGCGATATCTTCGTAGGCATGGACATCTTCATCCACACTCTGCTCAACTTCTAATAGGTTCCCATTCACAGCTCGCCTCAAGTTCAGCCCATCCGGGAGTCCGTTCTGCAGTGGCACGGGTTTCTGAGAAGACTCCGTGTCCTCTGACCGTTCATTCAAAACCGGAGCGAGATCGACAGCCTGTCCACTCTTGACCGATAACATAGGCGCCTTTTTACCACGGTCAAGGTCCATGATCCTAAGAAAGGAGGTCTTCTTGAGGCCATCAGGTTTATGGATGTCTGCTGAAGATAAGGACTTGGATTTCGGCTTTAAAGTCTTCTTGTTTGGCACAGGACTTGCTTGCTTCTTCTCAACTGCAAGAAGGGGATGTTCTTCAACATGGCCGTCGTTTCTCAGTGAAGATTTGGATGCTGGTGTCTTTTTAGGATGCTTATCTACTGAAGGCTCGGTAGCCCTGATGCTGTCGTGTTTTTGAGTCTTCTTCGGGTGTTTATTGCTTGATACCAAGATCTCAACAAGCTCATGGGTTGCATCCAGATTCTGTGCTTCCTTTCCAGTCCCCTGTCCAACAACATCCTGGGATTTATTTTGTTGGATCCGAGGGGTCTTCAGGTCTGTCGGAGCCCTTGAGGCCCGAGGGTCTTTGTTCTCTCTAGAATGTCTTCCAGAATTGATGTTCACCTTTGGACTTTCTGTTTGTAGCGGATCTGGATTGTTTACATCAACGGGTAAGACAGTAAACTCTTTCTTGGTGAGGCCTGTGGACCCTTGAAGGACAATTCTGGATTCTTCCTTCATAGTTTTGCGCTGCATAACTACTAGTGGTGCTTTTTTAGGTGGCTTTGTAGGGGATTGAGATAATTGCGCATTACTTACGGCTTCTAGAGGTTCTGGATCACTATTAGCAGATGACTTGACACTAGAGACGATGTTGTTTTGGAGTTTCCTGGTCATGTGCATCTCAGAACCTCTCTGAGGTGCCTTCAAAGGCTCTGTGTTCTGGGATGTTTTCTGAGGTTGTTCAGTTGGATGGAAATGGTTTTTATTGGATGAACTGTGCAACTGCGACAAAGTAGGTGTCATTAAATGCTTCTGCTCTACTGGTGTTCTTAAGGGAGATTTTAATGGGCTCTTTCCGGGTCCTTCGGTTCTGCTGGCCTTATCAGGACTTTGTTGGTTGTTTTCCTTCGGTGAGCAGTCGGCACAGTTTCGGCCACTGCATACGCAGATAGGAATGATGTAATCCCACTCTGGCTTGTTGCTATTGTGAGTTTCATTCCTGACGTTTAAAGCACCGACGCTCTTTGGGCTATCAGACTTCTGTTGTAAAACAGCTGGACGGCCAGCCTTGGATGCGAGGTGTTTGGGATTGAAAGCGGGAGGGGGGAGTTTGGATATGCATGGCTTTGGTGCCACATCAGGCTTAACTTTGTATCTGACAGCTGGGGAGGTGTGCTGGTAAACACACAGCTTTGAAGCAGGTGGATGTTTTGTTCGCATCGGGGCGGGGAGAACCTTCGGTTTTGGGGCTAAAGGTGGTTTCTGATCACCAGCTGAAAAGAAAAAGAAAAGCATGTGAATCTAAAGAGCCTTTTTTCCGCTATAAGGAATATTTTGTGAAATGAAAAGGATAATAATAATAATACGTCCTGTTGACTAACGTTGCACCTACATATCTACTAACTCTCATTAGAGTGTTAGTAGAGTATTAGTTGATTGGTAGGGTTAGGGTTAGAATAAGTTTACTGTATATCTACTTGCAAAGTTACTTATATACCTGTTGGAAGACCGTCACAGCAGATATTAATCACACAGTCTATTAATACTCTAATGAGAGTTAGTTGACATGTAGGTGCAATGTCAAAAGGGACCATCAAAATAAAGTGTTATCAATAATAATAATAATAACAATCTGAAGAACATTTTTCTACTACAATGAACATTTTGTGGAAAGAAAAAGGTTTTTAAAAATAATCATAATTTTCTCTTAATTAAACTCCAGTGCAAGACTTAAAATATGTCTCAACCCAAAGAAAGAACATATTTATTGGAAATATGATTTCTATCCAGGAGTGTAATGATGATGCTGTTAGGGGTCAGTTTGACCGCAGCAAACAACTGCATATATACAGGTCCGAAATCCCTATGCCCTACTCCCTTCGGAAGGCAGAGCCCTGAAGTGTGTTCTTTTAAGGGTGTGGAGCATTTCTGTCACCTGTATGTTTGAAACTCTCTTGGATCTTGGTGTTTGGAATTTGGCCATAATGTTGGGGAAAAGTTACTTTAAATCAGCGTAAATTAGCGCATTACAATTTTGTGATAGTCATGAAAACGTAACTAATTGCGTTACTTTTTATGAAAAGTAATACAAGTTACGTTTGTGTTACTTTTTCAAACACATAAAATAAGGAACTGTTATTAAATATTCCATTAGCTTACATTAAATAGGTTTGGTGTCTATCAAAACCCCAAACAAAATGTTCTCATGAGCACCTTTAAGATGCTGATGTTTCCAGTTCCTACTTTGATCACTACATTTGAAGAATGCACTGTACATGGAAAGTCCCCAGCTTCAATGGAAGTAAGTCAGAATTATATTGCATAATCTGATTTTGTTCAAATTACACTTTTTAAAAAATCATTTATATACATACATACAAGACTGAGACTACAGCTAACTATATATTTTTGTTTACTCCAGTATATATTTCAGGTAGATAACAAACTAAACCTCCTCTAAAGAAAACAGATCTTACTAAAAATATGACAACTATTTATTTTCTCTTATCTTTGCCTTTACGTTTAAAAAGTGAATTTTAAAAAAAGCATAAAATAAACAAGTCATGAGCTTGTTTAGCCCTTTGCACATTTTCCTTTTAAGTCATTCGCGTTATTTAAATAACCCATCAGCTTATAGTGTAATTAAAATGGTTGTAGGTTAGTGTGTATTATGTGTAAACATTAAAAAAAAACGCAATCACCTGCTCTCTTCATCGTCCCGCGATTTTCACTTATTCAAGGCCTTTATGTGACCACCAGCAAAAGTCTGTTGTGTCTCCAGGCGCATATTTTCTCGAAGTTTAACGACACGATCCAAGGCGATGTTTCAGTCCAGTTTAATGAGGAAAGACTGTGATCAAATTCTTTGAGAGGCTCAGGGAGGGAGGGTTTCATCTGTACACGTGCTTCTGTGTGGAAGGTAATTCAGGTTTCAGTAATCCCTGCCACACTGCGTTCAAACACGGAGCACTGCAAATAAAACCCCATCTATTTCTGTGCTGAATGTATCCATCAGTTAAAGCCTGTTTCAAAGACGATTCCAGTCATCATTTGTGGACGCTAAACGCCAACATTAGGTTACCTTTTTCAGTGCCCAAAATTTAGCCTAAATAGTGCATATCTAAATAATGTGTTGGCTAAATGTGGAAAATATTTAGCGATAAACTGTATTCCAGCTGTGAAACCCAAACTTCTTGTTTACATTTTGCCTCCACATGTGCTGTGCATTAGATTTGTGAACGAATCGATTTTTGAATCAGATTCATAAACCGCAACCGGTCTGAAAGATTCATTGATTCATTAAACCGCCTCGGACATGTTTAATCCGTAATGGACCCTATATGGTTTTGTCTGAGAAGTTTTAGAGCATATGGAAGTCGTGTTTTTTTAAACGAATAACCTGATCTTCTGAAACCACTTATTAAAAACCTAAAAGCAGAATGTTATGGCGTTTACGAAGCATGGGCGTTTAGATGTGGACCTCTATATTTTAGAAATGGGTTAAAACGGGATAAAAAAACGCCCGTTTTTTTCATACTACAAAGAAATAGATGCAGCATCGAGCCCCACATAATGAATCTTTTGGTGAACCGTTCTAAAAACACGGTTTGATTCATCCAACTGACATTCTTCTAATCTAGGTGACAATAAAATCTTTAATCATTGTATTACTTTTTTTTTTTAGATTGCTATGTTGTTGATTAATTTAATAGAACCTCAAGATGTAAAACTTCACAGGAAATCACAAAATCAACAACTCCTTGTCTTCCAGAGCTTTATGCAATATTTTTATTACTATATGATTATATTATGCTTTTAAAGGTAAATTTAAATGTTTAATTTAAATCAAAAATTTAAATCTAAATGTAATTGTAAAATAAAAAAAACTTAAATATAGCTATATATATAGTTTTAGATATATATTTAAAAGTGTATCTAAATATTTAGAGGATATGCAATATATATGGTAATGGTATAGCAATAAAAATAATGCATAAAGCTTATTTAGCTAAATCTTGCAAAACATTATTAGTTTTTTTAGTTAAATCCACAAACGGTGCTCCATAGACTGCCGTACACAACCTTATACACAACCTTGTACACAATTTAAATTTTTTTTTATTTATTTTATGTGTGATTTTTCAGCTTACATTATTTTGCCAATATATCACTGTCTTTATTATGTTTATTTTATACCCAGAAAAACTACGTTACACGCCCAAATCCGAGTATAGAAGTACCCAAGTAATAAAGCGGCGCCCTCTAGTGATTGACAAATGCAATGTTAATTTTGCAAAGGTCAAAATAGCATTTATGTCCCAAAGTTAGATTGGCTGCATATGTGTTTATGTTCAAAACTGATATTATGTGCTCAAATTAGTATCTGATGTAAGAGTTTTGCAAATAAAACACAATTTAGGCAGAATTTTCTAAGTCAAGCAATGTCTGTTTTACACTTTTTTTTTAATTATTGAAGTATTTAAGTTGAAAATTGAGCGAAAGTACTTAACATCCAAACACTGCAAACATTGAATGTTCAGGATCTGCTGGAGATCAGCTGCATCAGTGATCACATGACATCTGAGCCTGAACATGACTGAGAATCTCTTGTCAATCAAAGCTGGAGCACTTCTGAAATACAGCAGAGACGAGCAGACGGAGCCCTCTACTGAGTCCAGACCTGACCTAATCTGACCCACAATGCATCACATCAGCGTTTCAGGTCTAGGAGCTTCAGCAAGCTTATAAATCAGAATTAAAAATTAAAAAATGCACATAGTTTCCTGTAAGGGGTAGGTTTAGGACAATACCACATACAGTCTGTACAGTAGAAACACCATTACACCTATGGAGAGACTGTTTCAAAGTAGTTTGAAATTGAAAAAAAAAACCATTTAAAGAAAACCAGTGAATAAATTTAAAGTTCATCAATGTTCATAAAATTAATAAAGTTCATTTAGCAAAAAAAAACAAAAAAAAAAACAAAACAGTAAAACCAGCTAAAACTAGTTCATTTTTGTGAAAACAGCTAAAACTAGTTAATTTCAACAGTTCAAGCTTCCTTATGATGACTGTCCAGAGGGCCTGGAGGTCGGCGAGCGCTCACAAAATTATAAAACTTTTTAATCATGTAAAAAAAAACATAAAAATCTAGAAGATCTGGATATTCATAAAACATTTAGAAGTAATGTTTCCATATCTTATAATGGCATGTTAGCTAAATGCATATTTCATATCATATCAATCTCTTCTAACATCATGTTTTATTGTGTCATTTGTGTAATGGATGAACCGGGGCGGTGCTCAGAAACAAGTGGCTGATATAATGGGCTGTATGGAGACATGGTTATCTGTCTGGACCACAGAGAAGCTGAGCCTCATCCCTCTCGGTTTGACCAGCTGCCGTAAACCCTTCAGAGGCTCCAGGAACGGGACGGCTTTATTTGGGGAAATTCACATCAACTGTACCAACGTAAACATAGAAATTTAGCTTGGTCATGCGCTGACAAGCATAAATGACATTTTTGACCTTGATTTAATTGTGATTAGAAGTGGTGTGTTGCTGTGTTTTCTTCTCTTGAACTGCATCCAGGAGGTCTTGAGCTACAGCGCCTCACTGGTCAAGCCGCAGTACTGCAGTCTCTTACAGTAGCTCACATGAGATCAACAAAAATTTGTCGACAATGTTTTATTGCTGATAATGTCGAGCAATTTTTGCGGCCCTATTCCCCCACCCTTCCTGTTGCCAATCTCTGTGTGGAGAATCACAGAGCCCGTCCAGCAGGAAGATGCAGATACGTGCTGGCAAGATATCCCATCCCATTCCCAAAGGCCTTGCTTGGTTTTGCAAGACTGCCGAGAACTTTGCCTTCATCAAGACCAAGACGGTGAGACATGGCAGTAAAAACAGCGTAAGCACTGCTGATCTCTTCAACAAAGAGTATGTTTTATTTCTTCTCGTAGCTCTTTTGGCTCCAGCGTGTGGATTGGTATTATGCAGAATGATTTCACCACTGCAGATTCGTCTGCTTGCAGCAGCAGGGAGGCAGGTAAGCCAGTTTGTATTTCTCCTTTCAGCAAACAGATATTTGATGGCAGTATCACCTTCTATCTGGATAATAGCTGCTGCTATTGTTTTGAGGATTCTCCGGCTGCTAGCCACTCTTTCCCAGAGCAAGACTCTTTCAATGGCTGCAGTCTGGGATATGGTCATCTCTTTCTCATTTGAGCACCCATCAGAGATGATAGAAATGCAATCTGCTTTGTGAACAGTTTGCTTGACCTTTTTTACACTCTGTTGAACTCTCCATCTAGCAATGTTTGGTGCATTACGAATCTCTCTCATTGGACACTGGCCGTGATCGTCAGAGGAGAGCCAGTTGCACACATTGCCCGAACAAAACATTCATCGGCATTTCTCTGGCTACATTCATCCATCCAGTCAAAAAATCCTCAGATTTCAAAGTGAGCAGGAGCTGACGAGAGGGTATCTGAATCATTTTTACTGGGAAAACCTTGGGTTATAAGCTGCTGCATCTTTGTGTCATTCTTAACATCTTTCAACAGTATTTGTCTGTAGTAGATGAACGTTACATCCGGACAAAATATGTGCTTCATTAAGATGCTTTACAGTTTTGTGTTTTTATTATAATCTATATATATATGTGTGTGTGTATTTATTATTGTGTGTTGTTGTGGCATGGAGAAACACAGTACAATATTTCCCTAGACAGGCTATTATTCCCTAAAAACTGACCAGATAAGCAACATCAGCAGAAAGACAAAAGGCCTTGTCAAGATATTCACTAAAAGACCGGCCAAAAATGCATTTAAAATATTAAATATGAATTAAAAATCTATTTTGGAGAAACAAATAGGAATTTACCAGTATACAACTAAAATTACAGTAATATATTTATATGATATCAATTTTATATAAATATTATATTAGATAATTTGCACAGTGAGGAAAAACACTGTATAATGAGATTATTTCTTTGCTGTCCACATTGAATGCCAAGACAAACTATGTAAAAAATAAAAAAGCACTTTGCTGTTGTAAAAAATTGAATCAGTTACAATTATCAGTAATAATACTAACAATAGTTATGAATTGAAAAAATAAGAATGTATTTATTTGATTTAGTGTTTAATCGCTTTTTTAAAATACAAAAATTATGTGATTGTGGCCCAGTTTAGTCATAAACTTTAACAACAGTTGATAGTTGATTAAGTACACTATAAATAAATCTTTTGCATAATCACACTCGAAAAATAATTTGATGCAGCACATTTCAACGGCTGTGCGAAAATCAGGAGATCTGTATTCTGGCCGGTGTGGATTGTACTAATCCGATTGGTTGTTGTGTTTTTGGAGGCGGTACCAAGACTTGTGATTGGCTGTGTTCTCGGTCGATCAGCCTCCCAGGCGCTAAACGAGCCATTTTTCTGGAATCAGCGAAAGACATCGTGCAACGTCACCAGGATCTACTTAATATTCATAAGCCGATCCTTTGCCGTGGTATGATTGGTGACTGGGTCAATGGGCGGGGCGTGAGTGGCGCGTGGGGCTGGGCGTAGGCTGTACTGCGCGCTCGCACACACACATTTACACACAAAAATACACACTACAGCGGAGCACATTGTTCGTACTGGACTGTCTGCTACATCCAATGCAACTCAGGAAAATCCCGAAATAAACCAGATCTCCTGGAGAGTGACTGTATCCGGAGATTCAGAGGTGAAGTGACCTTTGCTTTTATTATTTTAAGCATAAATCGTTTGATTGCAGTGTAATATTGTAAGGTGAACAAGTGGACCGACTCATAGTGGCAAGTATTGTTTACGTTACCTAAAACACATTTGTATTAATTTACACACAGTTAGATTATATTTGTGTCGATTATGGGTAGGTTTTTATAATTTTATGGATAATGTTTACGCGTGTGTGTGTGTGTGTGGACGATCAGTCATCGATGGATTCCAATACTATTCTGTAACGTTACTTTAAATAATCAGCGTTTTATTTTAAATGATTTGATGAAAACAGATATAAAAAAAATTAAGTATTTTATTTTATTATCCACCCGCCACAATGAAACCTGCTCGAACATCTAAACACTGATTCAGATCAGTTTACACTGAATCAGACTCTAGTAATCGATCAAACTGACCGTTGCTGTTTTTCCCGCCAGCTTGTCGTTGTCGGAAAAGATTTATTGTTTGACGCTGAATGTAAACATGTTGTCTGTTGTCTAATTTGTTAAGTTTTGGTGGCATCCATGTGACAGTTATGAGCCTCTCTGTATAAACTCGGGTGACGCCCCATAGTACCGGACGAACAATTGCGAATTCCTACTATGACAAAGACGAGCTCATGAATATTAAGTAGTCCATCCCGAGTTTGCTTCAATGGCGAAGGATCGTTTGCTGAATCCTAATTAGCTTCCGCTGACGTCGATTGTGAGCGCTCCAATAGCAAAGGCTCCGCTTATGAATATTAACACACCTCGCCATAGTAGGATTCATAATTTCTGGAGGATGAAGAGCAGTGCGGAAGTTTAATAATCTGTTTAAACGCAGGCCAATCAAGTTAAGGTCGTTTAAGTACAAAAGTTTGATATTTTATATCACCTGTAGTAGATTTTATAGCGACTTTTTGTGGATTTGAATACAAAGTGCAAGTATGTTCATCTAAAGGCCATATATATTGTTTACTATTATTTAAGGTGACGTGAGTAGGCAGAAAATATTATGTGATTCAGTTTGATCAATTAATAGTCGATTAATATGTATTTAGGATCTTCACTGTGAAGAGTACACTTAATTGACATTATGTAACTTTAACGTGTATGTTTCTATTATGAGCCATAACCTGGTTAAAAAAAACGGTAGTGGGGTTTTAGGCTGCCTAGGTTGAGAAATCAGCTAGCCTAGCCAACTATTTTGTTATTTTATTCTTAATCGAAGAAAAAAAAAAAACTGAATAAAATATAAATGTTAGATAGGGGAAGAAAATCTTAAATTAAAATTAAGCAACTAACTAAAATAGTAATTCTTAAAAAGTTTAGGTTAAAGTACTAAATAAAAAATAGCAGTCACCTATAAATACCAAAATATGAATAAATACTATAATAGTATATGAACAATACTATAATAAGCTAATTAAAATACTAATAAAGTTTAGGTAGTAGTGCAAAATTTAAATACAGTGAAATCATTCAAATGACAATAAAAATAGCAGTCACATAGTAAAATTCTAAGTTTAAAATAAATGCAAAAATATTATTAAATACTACAATATGAAAAATAATAAAATAAGATATATGGATGCGTTAATATTTTTTGGGGGGGTAATTTATGTATTTATTTTCCTCCATTAGCTGCAGTAATGCGTTCGGACCAACGCTGTCTTGAAGTGTCTGCAGTGTAGGGCTAGACAGATGTAATGATCTGGTCAGTGCTGGTTATTTCGGGGGATGATGTCAGTCGCTCGCTCAGCCTGGATCTGTTATGGTTCCTCAGTGTTCGATTCCTTCGTCTCCCATGTGAGATTACTTGTACTGTCTGAACCCGGCTGGAAATCACTTAGGCCTGCTTCTGTTGTTGGCTCAGGGAAACCTGATACTTCATATTCTTCATATAGCCCTAACATAATGTTTAGCAATAGGCTATGTGATTTTAAAGGACCCTCACTGTCAGATCACAATGATAAGGCAAATCATTTTCATTTCCAATCCTTCCCCAAAAAGCGCAGAGCAGATAGTGTGAGTGAGTTAATCCTGAGCGTCCAGAGGGACTATAGGGTTTCGTATTGGCCGCTCATGGTGACAGGGTGAATGTATGCGGCTCTAAAGTCTTGGCAGATCCCAGAAGCCATGTCTAGTTCCTGCTTTCAGCCCTGCCTGTAGTTATTCAGTGATAAATCACATCGCTGACTGACGAGATTGCTAAGCAATCACACTTACCATATTCACCTGACAGATGATAAAACACATCTCCAATCAAATAAATTAGGGAATACACAATACTGGTCTCTTGATTTTATACTCCAAATTGGTAAAAAAATCATGTTTTGTAATTATTCATTTTAAGTCGGTTCGTTAAAATTTGTGGTACAACAGATCATACTACGTGTTTTGAGTCACGGATCAGTAAAAAAAAATAAAGAAATTCAATAATTACTTTTATTACTATTAATCAAATCAGTAATAAAGCAAATTGCAAGCACATATGCAACTTCGCTAATAACCGTGTCAGCTGAAGGTTAAATCTTGGTAAACATTTTAGCAATGTGCTAGAACATGTTATTAAAATTGCATCGACTTTTGCATAAAATATTTCAACTTTTTCAAAGTTATTTCCAGCTTTCAAACAAGCCACCATCAAAGCTAGTTTGCTGCTTCAGCTGAAATTTCTTTGCATCGCTACTTTAGTTTTATGTTGGAAACACTCTAGAAACTTCATACCAAAAACCCCTTAGCAACTGCATAGCAACACCCTACAAACACACTTAAGACATTTCTTCACTGCTGGGCACCCGAGTGTTTTCTGGGCTTTAGACGGTTTATTCCCAAACAGCTCAGGGCTACGGGGGCTCATTAGGACCCTTTTGAAGCCCCACGGCACTTTGGCACTAATGATGAGTCCCTGATGGGACCTGCCGTCTGTCTCGACTGATGCGGTGTTCGTCCCAAACAACACGTCACGCTGACAGAAGGTCCTAATCAAACTTTCATTGCCCTGAGTGTGTGTGTGTGTGTGTGTTACTCATTCATCCTCCCCTCGCTGTGCCCTAGTTTAGTTGGAGGGCTTATTCAAATGATGTCCTATATTTGTGCAAACTTTGTTCATCCGTGTTAAATTGAAACTAAAATGGACACTGTCTATCACTTACAAAATCACTTCCCTGATTAATAGACTTCACATTTCTATAACGACATATTAATGACCTGTGTGCAATCTGTGCAGGTCATTTAAATCCATATACTGTTTTTCATCATCTTTCTTCAAAATGTAACAATGAAACCATTTCTTGTGATTTATCCAAAAAAATGTTAAATCAAATACTGATTTTTAGTATAACTGAGATGTTTTTGTTAATATTTTAATGTGTTTTTGTATTACGGTTTTCCGCATTCGTGTTAATTTTAGTTTAGTAACTGTGTTTTTGGCATGTTCATAGTTTTTGCTGTGTCAACATAGTTTATTTAATTATTTTGAGAAATAGAAAAATGGACGTTAGCTGAAATAATAAAATATGTTTTTTGTATTGTATATTTTATTAAAGATATTTAATAAAACATTGACTTGTATTGTATAGACAAAAAACATTTGCTTAATGTAATTTATGCTTAAATTTTCATAAAATGTTTAATAAAAGTTTACATTTAACACTAAAAATGGCATCAAATTTACAACATCTGAGGCAGTCGCACACATACGAGTGTCTGTCAACTATGAACTCCCTGTGCTTTGCCTTTAATAGCTCACTCGTGTGTGTGTGTGTGTGTGTGTGTGTGTTACTCATTAATCGTCCAGCACTCACAGATACACTGCGCTGGACTCTCAGAAGTTTCAGTCTCAATAGCTCTAGGAAACTCTGTTTTCATGAATCATTAACACTGCAGATACACCTCTGCTGATCTGGAGCTACACATAAAGCCCAAATAGATGTCTAATAATAAAACCCCACACCCTGGGACTAATATAGTCTGTCTGGTGATGTGCTGTCATGGACGCTCACCACTGTTGTGTCTTCAAGTCAACTCTGTAGTAAGTTAAGGGTCAATGGCAAATAAGTGTGTCCGCGATAAAGAAAATGCTCAAAAAAAGTTTAAAACACATGCATAGTACTCGATATTATTTATGCAATAATACACTGTCGTCATGTTAAATATTATGTTTTGTTTAATGTCATTTTTTCTCAGCATTGCATGATTTAAACTCACGATTGCGAGGAATAAAGTCAGAATTGTGAGATAAAAACACGCCATCGCAAGTCTACTTCTAAGTGGGGGGAAAACTGATATCTTCTCAGAATTGTCACCTTATATCTCATCGTTCTGATTTATTAACTTGCAATTTTCGAGAATTTATCTTGCAATTGCGGCTTTATTTCTCATGATTGCGAGATCGAAATATTGCAGTTTCAGAATTGCTACTTTTTTTCTCAGAATTGTGAGATATCAGCAACTAAGCTGCGACTAATGATGTCAGAATAGTGTGATTATAAACTCAAAGTTGCAAGAAATAAAGTCAGAATTGCGAGATAAAAGCGGACGAATTTCTGGCAACTGCAAGTTTATTTAGAGAAAAAATGTAAACTCGCAGTTGCGAGAGCTTAAGTCAGAAGTGTGAGATATAAGAGTTTATCTTTTATCAGATGACAGTAACAAGTACACAAGACCAAAAAATGGGTGAAAGTGACAAAGCACAATGATTCGCAGTCCTAGCACATATACAAACTACTGCCACCTGCTGGTGTGGAGAGTAGTTTCCTTTGTTTGCGTCGTTGTGGTCTTTGTGATGTGTTCAAATATAACCCACTGACCGAGATGTAGTCGACGTGAAGCGGCACCACAGTCCGCCATCTTTGCTGTGGTATATCTGGTCCTTTTAAAATGGATGAATAACCACAGAATAAGAATTATTACACCAGCTTGTAGGCTTTAGTTGAAATGGACAATTTTTAGTCCTATAGTAAAAGATTTGAGAAAGCGGGACTTTGGACTTCTTTTTATGCTAATTTCAACACAGCACTGCTGACAAACATCGTGTCCTGAGTCCTGTACTGAACGTGCCCTGAGGTTGGTGTCGGGATGCAGTGTTGATGGAGCTGCTGGTTTCTCCTCAGGTGTGGCGAGAGCTTGAAGAGGAGGGAAGGAATGACTGAATATAAGCTCGTGGTGGTGGGCGCCGGAGGCGTGGGCAAGAGCGCTCTCACCATCCAACTCATCCAGAACCACTTTGTGGATGAATACGACCCCACTATAGAGGTAACACTCGTGTGTGTGTGTGTGTGTGTGACCTGTAATATATACTGTATCGGCTGTGTATAAAACATCACCAGGGCATTGATATCAATACATAATCTGTTTTTACCCTGTCAGCTGCAGCTTTCTATCTGACAGTAATTTGATAGTTTATGAAATAAGATGGCAATACTGCCACCTACTGTGTTGGAGTATCAACCAATTACTGCCATTGGAATAATCATACTCATTTTAAATTTTAATAATCATATTGCTCTTGCATGTTTAATATTAAAATGACATCATTATTTTACTTTTTAAATATCATGGTTATTATGATTGTGACATCAGTAATCCACAATATATCATTAATGGAGGCTTTAGGTTTCTCAGGACATTCCCGCCATGCCCGTCTCTGGACAAACTGTGTCTGTGTTTCCGGCTCGTTCGCTGTGCGCTAAAACGCGTGTTTATGTGTCTGACACGACTCCACCGTCTCCGCTGTCTGTTTACTGTTTCAGTCCCTGCTGCTTCGTCCCCGCAGCACTTTTCAAAATAAACAAATGTCCGTGTGTGTGACAGGGATAAGGCTTATTGGCTGCTGAGTAAGAAATAACGAAGAAATGTCCTCGCTGGTGAGAGCAGGCTTGAGTTTGGTGCTGCTGTGTCTCTGCAGGACTCCTACAGGAAGCAGGTGGTGATAGACGGAGAGACGTGTCTCCTGGACATCTTGGACACTGCAGGTCAGGAGGAGTACAGCGCTATGAGGGATCAGTACATGAGGACCGGAGAGGGCTTCCTCTGTGTGTTCGCCATCAATAACACCAAGTCCTTTGAGGACATTCACCAGTACAGGTGTGTGCTTTCCTCAAAATAACTCTTCAGGATCCTTTGCATTTCCTCAGTTTTTTCTTGGATATCAGTAAAAGATTTGGTTGAAAAAACATTATTTTTCATACGCAATCTAAATTTCACATCAAATTCCTAGTTGCATAGTTTTATAGAGATTACTGGAAATTCACTGCCATTTTCCCGGGAAATGCAACCACGTTTAAAAAAATGATACATTCAAAGTATTTATTTCTTGTTTTTAAAAATCACATCAATGATGCAACCTGTCAAGAATACGTTCAGCTTGTATTTTGAGCCAAAATCTGAAGATAAAGACAAGAAGCTGAGTCTTTATTAAAGAAATGTAAACATATTTTTAGATTTAAAAGATTATTAAAGATTAAAAGATTGTTTTCATGACACGAAACACCAATTTATTATTACAATAATGCATAAAATTCCTTTCTCATCCCTGCACACATAGATGCTTCGTTAGCAACTGTTTCTATGCATACTTTTATTTTTATATATATATATATATATATATAAAACACCACCCATCAACCCTG
Organism: Enteromius radiatus; assembly: GCA_032357445.1. Classification (NCBI taxonomy): domain Eukaryota; kingdom Metazoa; phylum Chordata; class Actinopteri; order Cypriniformes; family Cyprinidae; genus Enteromius; species Enteromius radiatus. The sequence continues at coordinate 13,622,111 of JAUCMS010000055.1, forward strand.
TGACCTCTGAACTCATGTTAGCATCGATTCTCGTTCTGAGACCTCACGTCTGACGTCACTGCAGAAACACAACATAGACTGCATCTTTGACTGGGCGTCCGTCGCTAAACATGGAGTATCTTTGCTGGAGAGGACGGCAGGACGTGAGATGGAGTATGATGGGGCAGTGCCAGGGAAATTGATCCCAACTCAATTAGACTAAAGGAGAGAGAGAGCTTTCAAGGACATGAAAGGAAGATAACTGGATTACAGCAGTCCGTTTGTTGTTTGTGGGTAATGGGCTGTAGATAATGCATTTTTAATACACCAAGTACAGGACAACAAACGTAGTGCACTGTTTAATATCAGATGCATTATACACACTATCAATCAAAAGTTTGTAAGAGATACGATTTTTAAATGTTCTTGAAGAAAGTCTCTCATGTTTATTGAGCGCCAATATTAAAATGATTTGTGAAGGATGACGTGACACTAATAATGCTAATAAATGATAATACTAATAATGATAATAAATTCAGCTTTACTTTCATGTATTCACATCGGTGAGCAGAAGAGACTTCTCAAAAACCGTACAGATTGTTGCAATGCATTTGGGGTTTTATACACTGTGAAAAGAAATGTACTGTAAAAACGGCAGCTGTGGTTACTGTAAAAATATGTTTTAGTTTTTAAGTTACGTTTACAGTAGGGCTGGGCGATATATATCGTACGATATATTATGCGCATCTCATCAGTGATTCCGGTTCTTTGATTGGCGCTA
>JAUCMS010000055.1:13638745-13671684 GCA_032357445.1 Enteromius radiatus
AACAGAAATGCTCTAAAACGGCAGCTTGGCCAGACTGACTTTGCTCGCGAAATTGAATGTAGCGTCACAGGAAGTATAGGCTAATTCTTAGTAGGGGTGGGGAAAAATGGCGATATTTTGCGTTGTTGGAAATACCTGTAGTATGTGGACTCTTCTATAATTAAAAACACAATTATACTGTTGAGGTATCGTGATAATATTGTAACCTCACACTAGTATCGTAATAATATCGTATCGGGATTCCCACTCTTAACTCCTAGAAATGTTATGTTTGATGTCCCCGTTCGTCTTGTTTTTTCACCCTCAGCATGTTCGTCTGCTGTCCCGTAAGCAGTTCCAGCTGCGAGCGCTCATGCAGAAAGCGCGAAAGACGGCTGGACTCAGTGACCTTTACTGACCCCAGACTCCAGCTCGGATCACACGTGCCAGACTCGGATCCAGGCGCTCCGTGGGAGTTCAGCCGTTTATGATCTTTTACTTCTGTGAGAGTTTTAGCTACTGTACCTGACTTTATTCTCTTGATTTGGAAAAGGGTACGATATTTGAACGCTACGAGGTAAAAACTAGAGCAGAACATTAGAAGTAAATGAGAAACATCATAGACTTTATGTTCCTTCTTTCATTTGAGCTTCTCGTGTCCTTGGCTTTAGATGCTACTGTTATTAACCGTTCAGAGTGATAACCTTTAAAACGTGACGTCTGCAGGAAGTGTGTGAGGAAATATGGATAGCGACTACTGTTTTCTTTCAGGCACTGTTACGAAGATGTTGGCGTACTCCATAACTATGTGAATCTCACAGGAAATAAATCCAATATGTATTTTCTGCAGAAACATGTTTTACATTGTGTAAAATATTAAGTACAATTTTAGGTGCTTTTACTCCCGAAATTTCTCATTAAAGTAAACAAGGTTAATACTGTAATACAGTAATGACAAATAATCCAGTCCAAACATTTTGGATTGCTTTGTTTTCTTTTAAAACCAGCACAAACTAATTTTAGTAAAACAAGATATTTTATAATTTCATTTTTCTTTACGATGAGAATTGGAGGGAAATGTACTTTATGCAAAGTAGCCTATTACTAATTCCTTTCTTTGGATTTAGGGGTGAATAAATATCATTTCTTGATAGCTTCTGTGAGATTCACCCAGTGTATGGAGAAGAGCGACAACTTATGGTTCCATATTTCAATTATTTTGCTGAATTTATTATTTATCTCATTGCAATCGGGAACTATTGCAGTTTATTGGTATGTTGTTACAACTGTGTATCATTTCTCTGTACACAAAGTATGGTTTGTGACTAATGTATTGTACTGTACTTTACTTTTTTGACTTTTTATTCCGAGTGTTTAAAGAAGATTAACATTTCGTATCTGTTGCGTTTCAAATGGAATTAGATTAAGACTTGAGTTGCTGTTTCTTAGTGAGACTTCACCCCTTATCTGCTCATATTTGTACCGGGCTGTAGAGTATGATGTCGCCCAGATCAATCAAAGAACATGATCCTGAATCATGATAGATTTGTGAGTGGTCAGCACCTTGCATCATGTTTTCTCGTCAAGCGTGCGTAATAAATAATGATTTATTACTCGACTTGTATTGTGGCCTGATGTATAACTAACTAAACTTTCGACACACAGAGTTTAGATAACATGGTCCACTAGCCTAGTTTGTTTCTGTACAGCTGCTGTTTCTATTCAGCCCACAGAACAAAGAGACGGATAGAAGCTTTTGTAGTTAGTCACAATGTTTATTCAGTCGTGGGCTGCGTCTCAATTCTACCCTTCTATAACACGACTGGCTCTTATGAACCAACACTGACGGAAATAAAATACATTAGGTGTACACTTACACAAATTAAAAGTAGGATGGATGATATTGTGTCGTACTATAATTCCCACTGAATTTGAGAACAAATAAACCATTGCAAAAAGTTTTATTCCTTGATGTAAAAGTGCTTCAAGATCAGTGCACTCGTGGTTGACTTTCAGTACAATGTTGTGTTTACATGCACAGTCAAGCAACGTCTTTGCGTGTGAACGGTTATTATTTGTCATGCTATTAAATGGATCATTGAAATAGTTCGTAAAGCCATTCTTATGCAAATTGAATTAAATTCGGAATTGTTAACTTGCGTTCACTTTAACAATTCAAAATTGGATTGTAAAACTAATAAGGTAAACTGTTGCGTTCAATTCAAGGCAAATATTCAGAATTGTTTGTAAAACCATTCATACCCATTTTATTTCTTGTAGAAATGTAAAGTTTTTTTGTAGAAAGATTGCATAGAAATTCAGCGTAACAATTCCAAAGTTAGTTTTCAAATTTAATGTAACTACTGAAAACGTAGAATTTGTTGCATCAAATTCATTGCGACAATTCAGAATTAAACCATTCGAGTTACTAAAAAGTTGAAAGTGTAAAATAAAATTCATTCGAACGTATCATTGCTTTAAATTTAACGTGACAAGTCAAAACGGTTCATAAAATCATGCTTCTGAAACGGTTCCAATGTAAACTGTTGGAACAAATTTAACTAAAAACCATGTTAAACAATCTTCATTGCGTTCATCTCAATGTGAAAAGTTTTACGAACAATTTCCAGGTTTTTGTTCTGCTTGTTTAATAAATAAGGACAATTGTGCTAATTATTAAATAATTTGTATAATACAAATATAGAGGATTTTTTTTCTTCCCCCTCACAAAAAGACAGGATTTTCCAGCATTGGTAGTTTTCGGAGCTGACTTTTAATGTACATAGTTTTATTGTACATGCAAACACACCATCAGAAAACTAATACTTTGGTTTTACATGTTGGTCTTGTTGAAGTGATCAATCGCGTGACGCAGGACATTAGTACGGAATGATAGTTGACCTCAGAATGGAATTAAATAAGAGACTCAAATTGCACATCACCTTGTTCACAAGTGCTTTGTTGGAAATACAAGAGTACGCACAGACACAAACTTCAACAGAGGCTGATGATCTTTGTCAAGACAACGGGAATAAACTATTTCTCCTCTGCAGCTAAAATAAGTGCAGTTACGACCTGAAGGTCTGAGACTGGCGTGGAGATATCTGATGCATTGAGGTTCATGAGGTCAGGAGAAAGATAGGCAGGACTCGTCGAGGTGTAATTTGTAACACTGGCTACATTTTAGAGGAGACCACGGTTCACAGGGTCAGCTCCTTCTGAACGCCCCACAGGGTCTCGGCGCTCTTCACCAGCTGCTTCTCCTCTTCTGCTTTGAGGGTCATGTGGACGACGTCGGTCAGACCGCTGTTACCCAGGATGCAAGGCACGCTGAGGAAGACCTCTTCATTCACGCCATGCATTCCCTGTGAATACACGACAAGCGTTGTAGCACTGTTCCAAACCTAAAGGAAAACAGGCTAGTTTCCAGATCCTAGAGTTAGACTGTTTTTGAGTCCATTCAGCCGATCTCTGGGTCTGGCGCTAGCACTTTTAGCTGCAGCTTAGCATAGATCATTGAATCGGATTAGACCGTTAGCATCACGCTCAAATGACCAAAGAGTTTGGATATTTTTCTTATTTAATACGGCACTATACTGTAGTTATGCTGGGGACTATTTTAAGGTGTTGATTTTTATTTTAAGGAGATGCTAACGGTCTAATGAGATTCAATGATCTATGCTAAGCTACAGATAAAAGTGCTCCCGCCAGACCCAGAGAACAGCTGAATGGATTCAAAAACCGTAAAAGCTCAACTAGGGGACTTGGGGGAAAAAGAAAATAAGAGACTAAGCTAACATAACTGTCTGCATTGCGTATGAGTTAATGTCCATGAATGCTCAACTCCCTCACTTGGACCAGGACCAGGATGTTGCCATAAAAGGTAGCTGCCCATGTACTCGTTAGATGGAGGTTTGGAAGACTTTATTATACACACACACACACTTATCTTCTGACTCTCGAGAAATGGTTCACAATATTTGGTTAGTGAAGATTTCAGGTCACGCAGAATTAAAGAGAATCTCACCTTGACCAAGGTTGAAACTGGATGACACTTGCGTAGGTTCTTCAAGATGCTCTCACACAGGTCAGCTACAGACATACCAATAGCCCAGGAAGTGTAGCCCTTCAGCTTAATGACCTCATACGCACTGCCAATACAAACCAGATTTATGTTAAACACGGATAAACCACCACGAGTCCAGACTAAACACATTCACACAAGGACATGATTTACATGAGTACACATCTATTATAGATCATGTACTAACAGAAGCACCAAAACCGCTCTATAAGACGTCTTGAGATTATTAGTGTTATAAACCTCTGTATGGAAGTCTGTAGGGAATGATTCACCTGTCAACCACCATCTTGTGAACGCTCTTCCAGTCCTCCTTGTCTTTATCCGTTCCTATATCGGGGTTCAGACCCTGGAGGGACACTCCAGCCACATTGACTCCGCTCCACACAGGAACTACAAAAGAGAGAGGACGTTTACGTTTCATGAAGAAAATGATTGGCGTTCATCCCAATCGTCTGTGCAGTCCTCACCGCTGGAGTCTCCATGTTCTCCGACGACCCAGCCGTGGCAGCTGGACGGGTGGATGCCCAGCTTCTCTCCCATCAGGTAACGGAAACGAGCAGAGTCCAGGTTCGTGCCGCTGCCGATCACACGGTTCCTGGGCAAACCGCTCAGCTTCCAGGCCACGTAGGTCAAGATGTCGACTGAAGAGAAGACCACACGCATGAAGTCAGCCGAAAGCTTAGAGCACAAGAGGATCGTAGTGTCGGCCCGGGCGAGACATACCTGGGTTTGAGACCACCAGGAGGATGCAGTTGGGGCTGTACTTGATGATGTTGGGGATGATGAACTTGAAGATGTTGACGTTCCTCTGGACGAGGTTCAGGCGGCTCTCGCCCTCCTGCTGACGGGCTCCAGCGGTCACAACCACCACTTTGGAGTTTGCGGTCACGCTGTAGTCTGGAAATCACACCGAAAGGTTAATTTTAGGAAGATCTCACGTTCCCTTGGTTCAAACACTCAAGGCCTGTTCAGACCGAGCTGAAGTAGATCGTAGGAACCACTGGCACCATTGGCCTCGGATTTGATTTTACTTGCAAATGTTTTTGGAAAATGCACCCAAAGACTGAAAAATTTAATTTTAGAACTGAATTTTGAATCTTTGTTACCTACTTTACACTTTAAAGTCTTCACAGCAGCACTAATCAAACTGTCTGCTCCTTATCAACCATAAATTCAGTCATATTGTCTTTTTAGGGTAGGTTATGAAATCTGACCTTTATCTGCCACGATCTTGTGCGTCTTGAGAAAGAGGCTTCCATGCTGCAGGTCCATGGCCTCTCCTTTCAGCTTATCTTCCATCACGTCCACTAGAGCCAGTTCATCCGTCAGATCCTGCTCAAACACATGCCCTCACATCAGCACTCCTGATAACACCCCTTAACGGCCGGTATGATGCAAACTCTTAGGATTCGCCTAGTTTCCAGATACAGGGATCATGTTTATTCTTGGCGGGGGTTCAAGGCCTTCCTTCTCATTAAAGAAAGCGCTCTACGTTCAAAGGTCAGGAAAGCTTTCAAAGCCAGGGTCACTTCCTTGAGCCACAGGCACTTTACTCAAAGTTCAGGAGAAACACAGGAGTTCAAGGAAGATACAGAAATCAACAGATGTTTTCATTCCCTTCTTTTGTTCAGAGGTTATGGGAAAAACTGGACACATGGCATTTTATTTCAGTTGAATCTACAACACAGTTGTTAAAAATGTGTTACAAATCTGAGAAGTTGGATATTTTTATTTGTAGTAACCACAAAGCGCACTTCTGTCCTGTGGTACAACAATGAAAATGATCTAAATTGGTCTAATTTTAATACATTTATTACTGCATTTTATAAAGATCACTGAAATAAAATTACAAAATAAAAATCATCATCAATTAGGTCATTTAATGGGTCTAATTTTACTTTTACTTTATTTTAAAATAACTTTCAAATGTAAAAATAAATCTGCAACTTTATAGTTTAAAACAGGTAAAAAAAAAAAAAAAATCTAATTTTATTTAAATTAAAAAATTTTTTTTTACATTTTACTCAGCATTTGAAATTTGTACAAATTAAAACTTATAAATTTCATATTTTTTAAAGGAAACTGTAAATATTATTTAGAATGCATCTTTAAAGTTGATTTATGAAAATGACTATTTAAATATAAATAAATAAAACATTAAATAATTCACGTTGATATAATAAAATGTGCATTTTTTAATTATTACTAATAATAATAATAAAATTAAATTAATTAAATAATTTAATCTGAATTTACATTTTTAAACATTTCTAAATGGCGACGCCTGAATGCTGTAGTCAGTTATATATAATAACATGAGCGATCTGCTTGATGTAGTGCAGTGACTCACTGACCTTGAGGAGGATGCTGACGGCGGCAGCCATTCCTACCATCCCCACACCCACCACAGTCACCTTATTAGTGGGCCCGGCCGCCTCCTCCTTGCTCACGTGAGCAATGAGCTTCTCCTTTGTAGAGGCCATCTTCAGCTGCAGGAGACAGAAACTCATCAGCTACCATGCATTTCAACGAATCAATGATTTGCTTTCATCAAATGATCTGTTGAATCAGTTGCTCATTTCATGACACGGAGGGGTCCACTAGGGAATGTAGCCAATTTATTTGATCTCCATGTCAAGGGCAGTGAGGGGAAAGGTTAAAGGTGTAAGAGCTATTTTCATCCGTCACGTGACGTCCTCCAGCCTCTGCAGTGTTGTGTGTGCAGACGCACGTAGAAGAAACAAGATGCAGGGCTCATACAGATTGGATCAACAGACCTTCTTAAGAGCCCCTCACTCATGATTTATCACAAGCACTTTAGAGACGGTCCCTAAAGTCTGCAGTCATTTATCACCACTAGAAAACTAAACATTGTAATGAATTACGTTAATACTTAAGAGACCATATAGAGCAAGCATGGATTGAAACTGCATTCATTATTTTAAAATTCATGTATTGCTGGATAAATAAAAAAACACTGATAAATATTGACAATGTAATAGTAAATTGGAAGATTTTCACAGTTGGTATATTGCTGTGTGTGTTTTTTTTTTTTTTTACATAAAACTATGCAAGTATGTCAACTATAGACATAAAAACACTGTTTTCCAGTCGATTCTGGTTTATTTTTTTGTCATTAAAATAATTAGAATAAAAGAGGCCGTTGTTAAGATGACGCAAATTGGGCAATTCACTGCGAGATCATGAATGGGGAAATTCTACACATGCTGGATGAAACACTGACTCATCTCGAGGAAAATAAATGAGCAAACCGGGGCCTTTATGTAGTCAAGCATCCGAGTGTCCCTAAATGCACCCCCTCAAAAACACCACAAGAACCAGAATCCTTTGCAGTTCAGGAAGCAAGCAGTGCATCAAGACAGCTGCATCGGTCCATGCTGAGGATTTCTTGAAGCACGTAGGCTTCAGGTGACTCACAAACACGAATTATACTCCGACAAAACAGAAATATATGCTCTAATATGCGTTCAAATGCTCGCCAATAATGTGTGCATGAAAGAAAAATACGTTCGTTTATACGGCAATAACTTAAAATAACCGTTGTTTTGAAACTAGCAAGCAACAGGTCGTGTTTGAGTTCTCAAAGAAGTGAAAAACGCGGTATAAATAGTATTAAATGGTTGTATTCGTCATGTGTAACGTTAACGTTATAGTCGATTACGTAACATCAGACTGCAATGTTGCTTTCAGCGGGAATGAATGATGTTTAGGTTCAGCATCATCCCGCTGCAAATTATAGTAAATGTGTGACTAAATACACTTCTTAATGACAGCAAAATGGCATACGTAGAGTCAAAATATTTTTTTTACATATATTACGAGGAGAAAATACCACCCCAAACCGAATATTCTGCGCTTTAAGACTAAGTTTTAATAAATGATTAAATTAACTAAACTATATTAATGAAACTATCTAGTGGCAGCTCGTGTCTTACCTGTCTGTGGTTGTAGTTTGGACCGTGTCGGTACTCCGCACTGATGCTGAAAGGAAGGGGCCGCGCGCTTTATAAAGTGCGGAACGCCCTCACGCTATGTACGTAATTTGCATATTAATCAGATAGGCGTGGTTTCGCGTCTCGTGGTGGAAGTCACGTCCATCTGGGGAAGCGTCATGGAAGCGGATGTGGCTCGGAGGTTTCTTAACCCACAAATTTGATCATGTCGCCTACAAAAGATATTTGACACTGAAAATAATTTTGTTATTTATTATTTATTGGTTTGTAAACAATAAACCCAACCAACAAAAATATGTTGTAAGAACGTTATGCTAATAACGTTCTCATTAAGTTATAAAAAAATAATTATGTAAATAAAACTGCACTTAAAAACTATTAGGTTGAATTAAAAAATAGGCTGAATAAGTAAAGTATGTCAAATTAATTCCATAAAACGATTTCGCAAGAGGATGCTGTAATTTCTGTGTAAGTACAGTGTGCTTGAAGAATAATGAGCACCAGAGTCAGATGTGCTGTGTCATGATTAGCTGGCATGAAGATTTCACTAAAACTGCCCAAGAAAATGGATGCACAGGAAAAGCATTGGCTTGAGTAGATAGTGTTGTAGTAGTACTGTAAAAACGGGGCATATTTTTGTCTTTTAGAATACAGAATGCATTAATTATAATACTTTAATCTTAAACCATTCGTTTTAAACAACAACAAAAAAGGTTGCCTATAGGTTAATAGCAGATTAACCTACAAACTGACAGCAGACTGATTGTTAAATTGTAAAAAGAGCATTCTGTGCTGTGTTTAATATGTTTTGTAATGAAACGGCACCATCTTGTGTTGAGAAAAGTTAATTTCCTTTAGAATAATAGCCTGTGTATGATGTAGGCTAAGTTTTGGGTTTAAAAGATTCCAGGCTAGTCGTAATCTATGACTGTTCAGTAAAAATGTCCCTTTTTGTGGAAGAAGTAGTGTTATTTATCCAAGTATGACAGGTCATGACAAGTTACGTGCTAACGCATGTATTTTCCATTCCCAAATGGACTAAATGAATGACACTTCAAATAATTATTTGTATTTGGATCCTTTCGCTTCACTAATTTGGTAACTAAGTGGTTAATAAGAAATAAAAGTGATTTTCATAGTTGAAATAAAATGATTTGTCTTCTTGCCACAGGGGGGCATCTCACCCCGTCTCTCGTGGGTTAATAGCAGTGTTGCTAACTTAGCGTTAGCTTGTTGCTAAATCTAGCAGTACTCTGTAAGACAAGTGGAAAAGATACTAGTCATTTTCCAAGACATTATCCATTATCTATCGTTACCCTGTAACCCAAAAACACAATGAGTAATTTAAGCAGGTAAAAAAGCAATATGGAAATTTCTTTCATATTAACATCGTAGATTGTGCGACTTTTCTTTGAGTGTAGCATACTAATACACTGCTTAAAGCATGACTGCTGAGATTAGTTAGATAGTATTATTAGTTTATTAGCTATATATATAAAAAACACTGTAATAATACAGTATAATATATTATATAATAATTATGTGCAATAATTTTCTTGTGTGCAATAACAATCATGAAAGTCAAGAGACAACTTTGCACTTTTCTGTACAGTCAGTATTTATTTATTTACTTTTTTAATATACAGATATATTTTTATTATATTATATATGTTAGTTGACTTATAATATACTGTATTTTTATTTCTATTTCACTTCTTATCTCATTATATCTGTAGTTGTGGAAATATGCTGCCACTGGAGAATCAATTTCCTTCGGGATTAATAAAGACTTCTCTTACCTCATCTCTTAATCATTCAAAATGGTGTATTTGTTCAATAATTCAATTTAAAAATAGTTATTTATATTTTAATAGTTTGTATATTATTTTTTACAAACAAATCTAAATGAACACATGTGACCCTGGAGCACAAAGTCTTAAGTCGCTGGGGTATATTTGTAGCAATAGCCAAAAATACATTGTATGGGTCAAAATTATTATTATTATTTTTTTGCCAAAAATCATTAGGACATGTTCCATGAAGATATTTTGTAAATTTCCAACTGTGAATATATCAAAAGAGAATTTATGATTAATAGTATGCATTTCTAAGAAATTTCCATTTTCTCAGTATTTATTTATTTATTTTTTTCATATTGCAGATTTTCAAATAGTTGTATCTCGGCCAAATATTGTACAAACCAAACATCAGTGGAAAGCTTATTCAGCTTACACACGGTGTATATATAAAATGTTATAATAAAACTGTTTAATGTCGCTTTTTTTCACCTCAAATGCTGAAATGACTGTTTCTATGCTTCTGTGACTGTGATTGGTTGCTGTTGCTAACCATCTAGCCATCAGCAGTTAGTTCAAACTGTACAGGTTTGCCTGCTAACCCTTTTGTTCATGTGTTTTGACAGCCTGGTCTCTAAAATGGCTGTATTATTCTTGCCAGGCCAGTAGTTTGTGATGTAAGTTTGTAAACAGACACATATAACACATTGTTATAGTCTAACATGTATAGGGTGATCATACATGCCATTTTCTCAGGACGCATTTCTGTGTTGCTTTGATTCAAAGTACCTCCAGAGCGTCTTAGGAACCAACGTCATCTCACCGATATGTCTGCACAGGCAAACAAAGCCAAAACTTACATATGGCCAGGATGCGTCCTGGGAAAATGGCACATACAGTATGGTCACCCTAAACATGTAGCCTGATACTCGTTTGTCCACATACACATTGAAAAAACAGTCCATGTGACATCAGTGGCTAAACTTCAGTTTTGCAACGCTAGGAGAATACTTTTTTTTTTTTTTGCGCAAAGAAAAGAAAAATAACATAATTTACTCTTTTTCCGTGACATACATCTTCCGCCGTTTTAGAGAGTATCGCAACACATGCGTGCGCTTTCTTCTAGGTGTAAACAGATTACATACATGTGCGTGCTTTTCCCGAACATAAACAAGGCTGATTACGTCAAATTTAGCATATGTGTTGAGTTGTGATAATATCTAAAATGACTGAAGAAGAGTGGATCGAGTAAATAATGCTATTTTTGTTTCCTTTGCGCACAACAGTATTCTCAAATTGAAGTTCAGCCACTGATGGACTGTTTTACCATGTTTTTACTATGTTTCTGGATCTGGGATCGTTTCATTTGATGTCTATGGAGGGACAGATAGCACTCTGATATCATCAAAAAATATTTTAATTTGTGTTCAGAAGATGAACGAAGGTCTTATGGGTTTGGAACGACACAAGTGTGAGTAATTATCATTTTTGGGTGAGCTAACCATTTAATACCAAGTGTAAACGGAGCTAGCGCTGTAAATGTACTGTAAATAAAGTGTGAAACGTTTCTCTACCTGGAGTTAAAAGCAGGGTTAAGAAGAATGGGAATAAGAGCAGTGCGCTAAACAAACTTTGTAGAAAATATATATATTTTTTCCCTTTGAATTCTGAGCTGTTTTGCTATATACAGCAAGTTCGGACAGGGCATTTGCTCCGCTAACTCAAGAGAAAAGAATTCATTTATTTTTCCAATGTTTTCTCTCGATCCATCCTGAAAAATTGGTTTGTGTCTTCGGGGTGAGCTGCCACAACATGGTTATTGCACAGAGTTTTGAGACTTTTCTCAGCTGATGGCAACAGTCATATGGACTGAACTGAGAAAATAATCACATCACAGCTTTCGGCAAGTCTCATTTCGATCTCCAAACGGCATTGGACCACACAGGTGATATACGATATACGTATTGTCATTAAATGTTGCGCTTCCATTGTGCTTTACCTTTCCCCATCTCTCCATCAAGTAAAGCAAACTTTTCCTTCTCTCCTTGTCTTTTCAGGTGTGCGACGCTCACAGCAGCTCACCGTGTAATCTCCTCATAACTACAGCATTTCCAGTGAGATTATTTTAAAGCCTAATTAACCCCAATTAGACATTGATAAAGACTATCCGGCTTCACAGAGATGCACCACGGTAGGTCAGCATGGTTAGGAGCTGTAATCTTCATGTCATTAGCTTATGTCATATTATGGCGCCACAGGGAAAGCAAATATCCCCGGGGGTTTTATGCCCTTATTAAACTTCTTTTTTAAGTCAGTTATGAAATCATGAGTTAGTCCGCGGTTTGAAATGAGGTGTAAATGAAAGCAGGGTTTGATTATCAAGCTTAACTGATGCCCTTTGTGCCATGCTAGTTCACAAACTGACTCGTATTTCTGTGTTCATTTGAAAATCGCTGAGAGAAATTCTAGCGTTTCAGAAATTCAACATATAGTTGCTGTGTGAATGAGATTATAGCCCAAAGTCACATGATTTTTCCACGCGCATGGAGACATTTATTCGGTAATGTGTTTCCATCGTATTTCATGCACGTTTTTTTCTAATCGGATAAAAAGTTTATCTTACTCAAATGTGCGCATACGTTTTTGATGCTCATTTTTAGAATCTACGTGCATCTTGGTGCATATAAATAGGTGGATGGAAATATAGATTCTGTCGCTATGGTTACTGGTAAGGAATACGGGTTTGACTCCCGCTGCAGTATTCTGAACATAACCGTAAGCTGCTGTGTGAACGAGACATTTCGAGACTCAAACCTGTAAAGAAAATGCAGAACGTAACCTTATACAGAGCATTTCACAATGTTCTAGAAAACTGAGAAAGAACAGTCTTTGTCAATAAAGAAAGTTCCCTTGCATTGTATGACATGCTTCGGGGTTAATCCTGTTTACTCTGAATGCAGAAGACTTGATTAATTCATGTTCATGTAGCTGCACACACAAAAATACCATTTTAGCTCACCGAAACCATTGGAGCTGAGTGCCTATATAAGCCATGATGGTCTCAGGTCATGCTCCCTCTCTGCAGAATGGTAAGATACCTCCTTCTATGGGCTCAGTGCCACCTGTAGTCACTCAGGGTGGTTCACGTGCCGGACAAACTGAACCAAGGGGTGGGCATTCGTTCTCAGGGCAGGAGAGGGTTATCTCCAGAAGAATGATTCAGATGATTTGGTCAGTCTCTGAGAAAGAAGAGGTGAACTCTTCGCCTTAGAAGACAACCGTCACTGACAACGTGCTTCTAGAAGGAGCAAGATGCCCTGGTCCACGATTGGACCAATGTTCAGATATATGCCTTTCCCGTCTGATTTCCCTCTTCCCTCAGGTCATGGGTTGAGTCAGGGAAGTCCATTCAGAACACGAGAAGCCTTCATGTTTTGCTTCATCCTCTTGAGACGTTTCATCTTTGTTAACCTTTCTGCAAGAGTTGCTGGATACAGGATGCATCCCTTCCACTCTCTTACAGTCCCCGAAGATGCTGTTTTTCTTGCTTTGGCACCGGTCAAGCAAGTGGCCGATCTAAGTGTCCTCAGACAGTGCCTTGAGTTTGGGTCTAATGACAGTAAAGTCTTCCTCAAACCAAGACGTGGTTATGTGCCCAAGGTGTTCTCAACTTCATTCAGAGCACAAGTCATCACTCTTCTGGCTCTTCCAAACTCAGGGTCTGACGTTACAGTGCCCGGTTTAGGTATAGGAACTTTTGCACAGGAAGAACCTTTTCACGATTGGTTTGCACCGCAGGAACTAGGAACATATTTAGTTCTACGCTGGAAAAAATGCTTATCTAGCTTAGATTTTTGGTCTTGTTTTCAGCCCAAAATATCTACAGATTGTTAAATCAAAAAGGGTACATCAGTCATATCCAGTGATAGGCTGGGATTCACCCCTCAATTTAATGACCTTGTGATCCCATCGTTAAGAGAGGATTCAGGGTTAATTGAGGTGGTTAGAGCGAGGGGTGAGATGGTAAAGCCACACCAGTGCTCTTCTCCGTCACTGACACATGTGGGTGGTAAAGGTCAAATGTGTATCTCTGTCTGGTCTTTCCTCCTACTTTCCTTCACCTTCCTCATCCCTCTGATCACCTCCTCCTCCTCCTCGATGACCTCCTCTCTATCCCACCATCCTTCTCATTCAAACTCTATTTCACAGATGACAGACGCCGAGTGCGGCGGGACAGCTGCTGAGACCAGAGACTGCCACTGACCCTCTGCCAACGTGGCCTTCTCTCGGCTGTCAGGGGCTGTGTGGATCTTCATACGCTAACACTGTAGCTGTGAGTGTAGCCGATACATTTAAGGACTCTCACATACCACTGTATTGATATGCTGTGATACTAAAATTACCATGGTATGTACATGACATTAAACTTTCAAGATTACAGTGGCTATACCTTTATATTAGATTTACATTATTCTTTTAGCAGACACATTTATCCGAAACGAGGACAATAGAATTAGATTAAACCAACAAAAGATCAACAAAATATAAGTTTCCATTTCCAGAAAGCAATGTTTCCAAAAAATAGTGTATTAATGTTAAAATTAGATGGTGCATATGCAAAAAACAACAAAAAAAAAACAGTTATGTAATGTGCAAACATTATAAATTTATATAAATTGACATATAAATTATTGCAAAATATTTCTCCAAAATGATATTACTATTGTAATAACATGGTAAATGTCCAAAAACAGCAAGGTGTTTCCATGGCGCATTTTGTAAAGCAGCATAGTATCACCATGGTAACGTTTGCTGTATGTAGGATGTTCCCAGGCCATTGGTAAGAGCCTGGTGTGTTTCAGTCAGAGCCATTATGATGGGTCACAGACAACCATTACCCACATAGCCCAGCGAGAGTCTGTCCAAACACTGCTCTCAATCAATCTCTGTGTGCTCGTGGAGCGAGTCAGACGCAGCAGGAATAGAGACATCTGCCATAATCACTCCCGCTCTGAGCTCTGACCGGCCTGTACTTACACCTGCTGTCGTCGGCTTCCCCCTTCTCATCTATCATCAACCCTGTTCACCAGAGGAATCCCCCGCTTCACAAAAACCTCCGGTTTTTGGTTGTACAAAACTTTAATGTTTCCCTTTTCAAGTTTATCACAGAGATTATTACACGCAGTATTAGCAATAAATAAAAATAATATCACATCGTGAAAATCCTGGGGGTAACCACGGCTAGAAAAGGCTAAGAACAAGCTACTGAATGGAAACAAACTGAAGTGCTGTACTCTGAACAGAGCCTTTGTAGTTTCAGCAGCGAGATAAACCATTAAAGCTTTTCACTTCCTTTTAATAGTCTTTTAATCCAGTTAAAACTGTTGTTCAAATGCACCCAGAGATGATTATAATTAATCATTCACAATTCTGCAGATGAACGGCATGTGCAGTGTCACAAGAAAACCCTTTAATTTGGTCACAGCTTGAGCTGACACTAAAATATCTTCCTGAAGGCTTACACTGGCCTTTATCATTTACATACCGCTCCGGACCGAACCCAAGAGCAATTCATATCAAAATCTTCCTCACTGATGACCAAACAAGGGAACTTCGCCGTAGGCAGCACTTCACACTATACCGAAACACCAAACATTCCTTTCCTTTTCAAGCAAAGAGGAAATATATGCAAAGAGCTGTCAATCAACAGCGCAAACCAATCAGATTCCAGCTGAGGAAAGGAAGGCGGGTCTAAGGTGCTGAAAAACAATTCAGAGAGTAGTGTTTTTGAGACGTGATTAGTGACTAATTATACGACTCCAGCTAATTTTATAGCAGTGTTTTCCAGTTGTTTTCCCTCAGTGTAGTACACAACCTGTAATTATTCAGACACTGCAAAGATAATTATCTGAACCACCCACAAATTCTCAGTATGACTGTAAATGATGCTAGTGTCTTAACGTTAGCATTTTAGGATGACAGCTTCATATGCTTCCTTACATAGTAAACTAGGCCAAAATCCGAAAGTATAGTACATCCAGGTCACAGTAATTATACATGAAAAGCACACATGGACTGATGGACACTATATCCCATGAGGTCACTGGAGAAAATGAGTGAATGCTGGTCTTTTGCTGGTTTAAGCTGGTCCATTGCTGGTTTAAGGTGGTCCATTGCTGGTTTAAGGTGGTTCTTTGCTGGTTTAAGGTGGTTCTTTGCTAGTTTAAGCTGGTCATTTTGCTGGTTTATGCTGGTCCATTGCTGGTTTAAGCTGGTCCTTTGCTGGTTTAAGGTGGTTCTTTGCTGGTTTAAGCTGGTCCTTTTCTGGTTTATGCTGGTTTAAGGTGGTTCTTTGCTGGTTTAAGCTGGTCCATTGCTGGTTTAAGATGGTCAATTGCTGGTTTAAGGTGGTCCTTTGCTGGTTTATGCTGGTCCATTGCTGGTTTAAGCTGGTTCTTTGCTGGTTTAAGCTGGTCCTTTGCTGGTTTATGCTGGTTTAAGGTGGTCCTTTGCTGGTTTAAGCTGGTCCATTGCTAGTTTATGCTGGTCCATTGCTGGTTTAAAGTGGTCCTTTGCTGGTTTAAGGTGGTCCTTTGCTGGTTTATGCTGGTTTAAGGTGGTTCTTTGCTGGTTTAAGGTGGTTCTTTGCTAGTTTAAGCTGGTCCTTTTGCTGGTTTATGCTGGTCCATTGCTGGTTTATGCTGGTCCTTTGCTGGTTTTCTTGCGAAATTTAATGTAGCGTAACAGGAAGTATGGGCGGGTCCAGGCTAAAGACTTTAGGGTTTAGGGACAAATATAACAACTTCTTGGACAAACTTTACCTTAAGTTCTCATCTGCCCACTGATCTCTATATAGAAGATCTATATATCTCTATATAGTCATCTTTATATAGAATTTGCCTTTAGGATGTCTTCTAGTGAAATTTAGCTTCCAGTTTTCGCTACTTTCAACCGAAAGCAGCTGGCTACTCTGTTTAAGTGAGGTTTTCACACACAAGCTTGAGATGTGAAGTACAACCGCAACTAAAATGCAATGACATTTATGTGTCCAGAAGGTGGCGGTATAGGGTTGTATTTTACACATTTGTTTATATAAAGACATGTTTGTATCTTCAGCGATGTATATTCAACGCTGGTGTGGTTGTGTGTTCTTGTTTATGCTACGTTGCGAGGACAAAATGTCCTCACAAGCGTAATAAAAACTGAAATTTTGGACATTGACGAAATTAGAAATGGTAAATGATGTTCATCTGAACGTGTAACCGTTCAAACAGGTTTTCTGTAAGGGGTGGGTTACTAGGTTTAGGGTTAACGTTCAGTCAGGGGATGGAAAATAGCACTGGGTCAGTATAAAAGTAATTGAATAGAATTAGTAATAGGAGTCTATTGAAAATCCCCACAGTTCACTGAAACCTTATGTGTGTGTGTGTGTGTGTGTGTGTACAGTGTGTGATGTTATGTGTTGCTACAAGGCACAATAAAGCTGCAGTGAAGCCAGAGAATGTTTTGTGGTCTGTAGATCAATCACACGGCTGAAACATATCAGGTGTCATATGTGTGCACATTTGGGCTGTCCGTTCACTCTTTGCCTCTACAAACAAACTGTCACACACACAAATTCAGTTAAACCTGACCCAACAATGGATAATAAACAAACCCGCGGCTAAATTGACATGCCACATAAATCAATTTCTGTTCACTAATCTAATAACATGACATGAAAAGGAACAAGCTCTGTAGCTCCGGTTGAGTTCCTTCAGTGCTTCTGAAACATGAGTGCACACAAGACACACAAATATAACGATCCTTTGCAAAGTGAGCCACTTCCTAAAACACAAAGACAGCTAAATATGACAAAGAGTTATTTATACAGTGTTTAAAACAGTAAGTGTGATATAAAGATTTGTTATTTGATCAATTAAATTATTGGCTTTTATTTTTTGTCATTGTTTTTAAACCAAAGTTTACGAATTCCAAATGAAAAAGGCACACACACGCCATTACATATAGCTTTTCTTTTTGAATTTTCAGTTGGTATTTTCTATATTTTCTAAAAAAAAGAATCCCAGGTTGAAAACTCCTGCCTTAAATCATTTCATGCTGCATTGAAAATATTATTACAGCGCAACAAAAGGATCTCTGGAAAACAAAAGTGTGAACATTGTTTGTAATGTTCCTGTTCATCACCTCTGGCATCACAGGTATTTATTTCATCATTCTCAGTTTTCTTTTCTTCCTTAAATGATCCTATCAGAGTTCATCAGTGACGGTGACTTCTGATTTCACCAGCACTTTCATTAGAAACAGAGAAACACCCCACAATTCCCCTTCCTTCTGCCCGTGCTTTCATGCTGTTCTCAGATGTTGTTCACTCGTTTCTCCTCTATTATCCTCTATTTTGTATTGTTTGGAAAAATTGATCTTTGAAAGTTTGAGAAGCTTTGATCTGAACTTCAACAAATACATAAGACAGCGAACACAAACGTCACTGGCATAATCACACATAAAAGTGGGAAGACCGGCTTTCATGCATGTATATCATAGAAATCAAGGTTATAACT
Organism: Enteromius radiatus; assembly: GCA_032357445.1. Classification (NCBI taxonomy): domain Eukaryota; kingdom Metazoa; phylum Chordata; class Actinopteri; order Cypriniformes; family Cyprinidae; genus Enteromius; species Enteromius radiatus. Next base: position 13,657,140 of record JAUCMS010000055.1, read on the forward strand.
GAAGTCTATGGGCAAATAAACAATCAATAGATTTATGTTTTCTTTAAGGCAGGCTCATTCAGCAGTGAGCACGAGAGATGCAGTAGTTGACTCTCGCTCCTAAACGCTTACAGATGGGCTGTAATGGGCTTCCCTGTTTGGCGCTGATCCTTCAATTAATCACACTCTGCTTCTGCTCACATTGATCCTGGACCAGCTTCCTCTACCTGCATCCAAACCTCAGCACAAGCTGTGCAGCTGATCTGAGATCAGTGTGAGGAGATGAAAAGCAGTTTCATCAAGTGATCATGACTTTAACAGTAAAACACTGTAAAACTGCTACAGTAAAGACCTGTTAAAAGGTAAGTTCCCCTACTGTCTACCGTGAAATAATGTATTGGCATTACATGTAATTTTACGGTAGTATACTGGTTTTGGAAGTAAAAAAGAATGCATAATTTACATTAAATAACCGTAATTTGACATTCCCAGATTTCCCTGCGTTACATTTCAAATTTGATGTTTTTTTGCTGAAATAACTATGTGTATTGTTAGTTTGGTTCTTGTCGGTTTTGTATAATAAGGTTATGTGTTACACCTAATGTTGTTAAATGAATGTTTATTGCCTGATTTCAGTTTCATGCGACTTTCTCATATGGTGGTTATCAGTGCATTACAAAGGTACAAAACATATTTAAGTACTTCAATAGGTTGGTACGTTAACATTAATTGACAAAATTGGTCAAATACAGTGTGCCTCATGTTGTGAAAAGTCTGATTCATTTCAGTGAATCAGTTCATCTAGTTTATCTTTAATGGTCCTAAATGAAGAGATGTACAGTCCAACTCATTGCAGTGAACTGTTTACTTTGGTTCTCTCTCTCATATATATATATATAGTTATAGTCCTAAAATCACTAATGAATCAGTTTGTCCTAAAAGATGAAGAGTTTAACATTAATTTTAGTGAATTAGAAATGGTTCTCTCTCTTATATGTAGAGAAAGTCCAATTCATTCAACAATGAATCAGAAAAATCAACAAGTGTGTGTGTGTGTATATGTTTTCTGTCTTACATCCCACAGATTCAATAAATGAAAGGTTTTATAAAGTGTTATTTAAAAACATACTCCCTAGTAAGTTTCAATCTAGTTTCCCCAACATTGTTATCACTATAATGTCAAATAAACTGCAATTTATGGCTGCAAGCTCCAAAACATATCAAATCATAGCTGTGAGCGATAGTTAGTTTTATTACAAACAACAGGCATCTCATCTCATCATCATAAACTTCTGAAACGCGAGACAGATTAGCACAGATCTGTAGACTTTAGCAGACGTTCCCGTGTAGCATCATGCTAAGTCATTTCCTGCCCTTCAGATCTACAAACACTTTCCTCAGATTCACCCGTCTATCTAATATGTACATCTGCATCTCGTTAGCATAAATCTGTATAATACTCCCGTCTCGCCCGGTTGCTCGCACCCAGACGACGGGGCAACGGTAAATCAAAGGTACAGAGGACGCTATTTACGCGTTTATTTGGTTTGCGGTCGTCAATGGCGCGGCCGCTCGCTGCGCCTCCTGATTAATTTCACAGTCGTTGTAATGCAGGGGAGCGAGGGACTAGCTGGCAATCTTGATTAGACACAACGTGTACAGATGTTCCTCAATGCTTCAAAGAGAGACGCTCAGTGAGAGCTGTTATTGTGGATATGGAGGTGCTGGTGACTCCTGGCTTCTCTTGGTGTGTTTCTGGTTCAGCCTCTCTTGAACAACACTGGCCCAAACAAAGCTGTAACTTTATTATTCAACTAATCCAACTTCTACTTAATTCCAAAATGCTAAAGAATTATACAATAGGTAGAAGTATGAATGAATGTAATGCTATTCTTTTGGACTGCATTCAATTTCATAATATAGCCTAAATTATAACATTTGAAATATCTGTGAAAATCTTACAGAGAAACTTTTCTGTTGAGATGTTGATTATATGATGTGATTCTGTATGAAAACATGCAATCTTTCGAAAAAAGTAAACATTACCCCCAATAATGCTACCTCCAGACCAATTTGTACGTATTTTACGAGGTGGCGAATTCGTACAACCTCATTCTTACGATTTTGTACAATTTGTGTAGGCCCCCAGTGATGGTTAGGTTTAGGGGTGGGGTTAGGTTAGGTTTTTCATTTGTATAAATTCACACATATTTGCGTAAAATACGTACGATTTGAATTCGTACGAATTAGCCACCTCGTAATATGCCATATGTACGAATTGCAGTGAGGTCGGGCTGGGCATAAGAAGATCTTACAAAAACAAACAAGATACAGATGTACAAAATTGTACGAACGAGCCAGCGATTCGCAATAACGTAAGAGGATCAGTGCAGCTATCATCAACTAAAACTAAAACGAAGAAAACTCTTTCGTAGTATACAACAAACAAATACAATCTAATTACATTTTATATGAAAACCCTTAAAACATGAAAAATAGTAAATGTTATAATTTTTGTTAGAAATTATAGATATACTGTATGCATAGAATATATTATAGTGTAGATTTATGTATTTATAGATACATTTCATGCAACCTTCAAATGTTTTGGAGAATGTTAGATAATAATAATAATAATAATAATAAAAACAAACTAGACCATTATTCAAAATATCTTTTGCCAAACCAAATAAATTTTTAAACTGAAGTAAATAAAAGTGACAACAATTTTACTAAACCTTCAAACTAAAATAGAGCTAATATAAGCTGAATAATTTATAAAATATTTAAATAATGTTAAAATAGGATGAGTACAGATTTTTATTTGAATGATTTTAGCCCAAACCCTAAAATCTGAAATCATAAGCTGCCCAGGATACCACATTTATATTGTAGTATGTTTAAATTTACTCTCGGAGCTGAAGTGACACACAGAGGATCTGAAATCATACACACTATTATAAACATACTTTATAATAGTCACAAGGTGAGTTTATGTTCTGACTCAAAGAGTGTGCTTGTGTTGAGCTATCTTATAAGAAGCAGGATGGACCTGAGGAGCAGATCTCGCAGGAGAACATCAAGGTCTGTCTTGAGGAACTGATATTTTAGTTTCAAGCATAACTGTTGTTAATGTGTGTCTCAAACTCCATAGAGCTGAAGTGTCTGAAGGCACTGAGTGTGTGAGAAGAGTCAGAGTCTGCGCTTCACACCCGGGAGGCGAGTCATTGGCTGCTGCTCTGAGATCAGCAGGTTGTGAAATAAACACTCTCTGCTCGGTGAACTGCAAGCTTCTCTGGCTTATACATGTGTGAGATCATAGCAGAAAGAAAACTTTAAAAAGTGATTAACAATGAAGAGGCTTTTTTTAAAAAAAGAAAAATCTTAATCACTGATTAAATAAATCATAAAATCTAAAACAAGCAAAAAATAATAAAAATGACTTTTTTTGGTAATTTAATCTTTATTTAATTTTGGTAATTGAAAAACTATTTTAAAATCATAAAATATAAATATATTTAAAAATGTTAAATATTTTGACAATCCTCTCTTTCTCAGAATTCCTCATTTATTTAATTCTTCTTTTTTAAAAATAAATATTTGGTCTAATAACAATTAAATAATTGTAACAAATCATTGCAAAATTATATATTTCTTATATAGAATTTTATATAAAATCATTTTAGATTTTTATACTTGTATAGCATTTTATAAATGTTTGTAATAAATATTCATAGAATTTAATTAATAAATGAATAATTTATATTATTATTTAAAGTCAGTGCAGGAATACATTTTCCAGCAACAGCAAAAAGATTTGTATTTTGTTTGTTTATTTAACATACAGAATTGATCGTTTATTTCATTCTTAAAATAAATGTTTTACAAAAATTGGTCTTGCATCAATGAAATAAAAACATAATATGTTTATACATTTATAAACTATATAAATGTACATAAAATAGTCTTGATGGTTTTGCTGTTGACTGACTGAGGCTGCGGCACACAGACGCACGCGCTGCTTGGCGAGCTTCTCCGTCAATCAAAATTAAGCGCTGCGGATCACGCGCCAAATTACCAACCCTACTACGACAAAGGCGTAACTCATTCATATGCAATAAGGCTTGCTGACGTCACACGCCAATCGCCCAATAGCACAGGTTTCGCTTTTTTAGTAGATCTCATGTACATTAAAGCAACTTGCCAAATGTAAACCATGTCAATACATACAAGCTGATGAAATCAATAAATATATTAAATATTCAAATAATTTATGAATCAGTTTGTATTTATATAAAAAACACACACACACTCACACTCACACTTGACACAACTGAGATTTATATATGAATAAATAAATAAGCTTTCCATTGATGTATGGTTTATTATAGGACAATATGAGGGTGCAAAAAATAAATAAAATAATAATATATATAACCTTTAAAGCTGTCCAAATGAAGTTCTGATGCATCTTTACCAATTATCCTAATGATTTTTTGGCATAAAAGAAAAAAATCTGTATTTTTCTATACAATGTATTTTTGGCTATTGCTACAAATATACCTGTGCTACAGGTACTTAGGACTGGTTTTGTGCTCCAGGTCATGTGTAAGGCAATTATCATTTACATTTATTTATCTAACATACAGCATTCCTCATTATTTTCCTCTTTTAGTTTCTTAGTCTCCTACCTGGCTTTTTAATATCTATTCAATCACGCTGACGTCGCATCCTGACTATCCAATGGCTCCGCTCCGCTCATGAATATTAATCAGCACGCCTTCGCCGTACTAGCGTCGGCGGATTCGCAGACCGGCCACTGGCGGACACAAGCTGTGCAGGTCTCCGCAATGCCAGTCGGATCTTAAGCCGCCCGGTTCACCCCGTGACAAGGAAAGGTCAAAAGAGCCCCGTTCCCGCCTCGACCACAGACTAGCGGTCCGAAACGGGCAGGAGAAACAAAAGCAGACAGCGTTGAATTGGAGTAAAGCGCGTCCTCCGGTGCAGCGCAGCTATAAGAGGATTGCTGTATCCCAAGAACTGCAACGCCGCTTGAAGTGTGTTTAGACGGGGAAAATGTCATTGTCTGGGAAAGAAAACAACACTACCCCTCATGCCAATTACGTGGGACCGTACCGCTTAGAAAAGACCCTCGGGAAAGGACAGACAGGTTTGTGCTTTCAGTCATTTCAGCTGTTTCATGCGTTGCGTTATAATCTCCATCAGAGAGATGTGGTGCGTTATTGCTGTTGGACGCATGTGTCATTGATTTGTGTCTGTGCAATCCTCCTCCTCTTCTTCTGGTTCTGGTCGAGCTCGGGTGTGTTGCTTGCAGCACTGGATCATTCTGAGCGCGCGCTTATGAACTTGTGCGCGTGAGTTTAACATGACGTGTTGATGCATTTATGCAGAAATGAGCAGAACTAGGCTACCCGAGAGCTTCAACTTTTCTAAGAATGGGCTGCAGACAGGGTCACACCTTCAGCTTTCCTTAAGCATGTGCTTTACAGGTGTATGATGCCGGTATCTGATCAGTTCACAAATTACTCACGCACTTTTTGACACTGACGATTTAAAAAATACATAGACATAGTTATATTACAGATGTGAGATTTTTTTTTTACAATTTGCAAATTAATAATGAAAAAATAAATATTTATTATTTAATGGTAAATATTTTATATTTAAATTTTTTTTGCGTTTTTATAAATGACTAACTACATATATTATAAAAAAAAATGATTTGTGCTATATTGTGTATAAACAGTGGGTGTTTTGTAAATGTGAAGAGAGCATGTGTCAGGGTGGCAGTAGGAACCACCGAATCTCTGCAAGGAGCAAGTGATGCAACACTTTATTGCTGTTTCGGCCCATCTGCCATCTCCGAATATTACAATAGCTGTGATTTCTTACAACCTCTCCACCAGAAGATGCTTAGTGCATGTTTTCAGAAAGATGCTTGTGCTAATTGTTTTTCGTCCTGTTAGATATGAGCTGAAACAAGGATAAATATCACAAGTTTCCCCCTGATTTTCCCACTAAAATGTCATTCAGTGTATATATTTACAACAAAAATCAAAAGATGGCTTGCTTTAACCCCAAATACAGATTCGCTGTAATTTGATATATATGTTTTTAAATGTGCCACTATCCTATTTCTCAGTAAGAACGTTTTACTCATTTAAAACACCATACAATTCAATATGCTTCCTTATACATATTAAAATGTATCGTTACATCACTTTCCCAGCAAAAGATGCTCTGGAATGAATGGGTGCCGTCAGAATAAGGTCTAAAAAGCACAATAATGCATCAGTTAATGTGTTTTTAAGAAAAAGAAAACCCATTATTAAGATGTTTTAACTTCCAGTTAAAATACAAGTCCATAAAAAGTCACACATATTCCTGCAGAGCTGCTTTGGATTGTTTTTTGATCTGATTCAGACGCGAGGATTTTTTTTGTATGTTTCTATTTCTAATATATATTTAGACTTTTATTGAAAACAGGACTTTGGCCAGAAGCAACAGTTTGAAGTTAAAACGTCTTAATGGTGAATTTGTTTCTTATAAACGCACAGCTTTTGGCTTTTCAAGTCCTGAACCGTTTGACTGGATGTTTTTATCAGCTGTTTAGTCTCTTATTCTGACGGCACCCATTCACTCACATCATTCCTCTGATGAAGAAACAAACTCCTAGTCCTGAGGTGAACCAATTCTTTCAGTAATGTTCTGATACTTTGACATTAACGTCTTTGAGCCGCTGTAAACCGATCTCCGCATAATCCGCAGCCTACAGGAATCAGCTTGTTCCTCATAGATCACAGAGTAGATGTCAACTACTGCTTTCCTTTGTGTTAGTCTGCCGAATCAGATCATGGGTATCTAATGCATCTGACTGCTACCATTATGCCCTTTTCCTCTGATACTTGACTGCGGAGTTTATCCTCCGGAGACGGTTGATGCCAGCTCTGTGTGTTATTTATAGTGTAAGGCTTGGGCTGATCTATGCTGTGTTCATTATGTGATTAGGAGCCGACACCAACACACGTGGTGTTTGTAAGTCCTTGGCTCTTTCACGTGGACTCGGAGGAGTTTCTGAAGTGAGGAGAGCCTCTGGTTTCTTGTTGCTAAGGAGTTCCTCCGTCTGAGTGAAAAACGCTGGTTTGAGATTGCGACGGCAGCTTATTTTAACTGCAGCTTTAATTGCATAAAGAGTATAATCTCATATCTGCTGCTGTTGTTGTGTGAAGGCTGGGGGTGGAAAAGTGTGATTTGCTACAATGACGAAGCTCTATTACAAGTTCTATATTTCCACTTCCCTTCGCTGATCTAATACTGAACGCTTGCAGGAGGTTTATGGAAGATGCTTATCAAGAGCTGTTGCTTGAGTATGAATGAGCGGACGGCAAACCTGGACGGGCTCAGATCGTGTCTGTGAACGCTTTCAGTCATTCACGAGGTTGAAAATATCCAGTCAAAAAAACCAAACTTTATTAATAATGCTGTCAAATGGTTAATTGCGATTAATGAAATAAAAGTTTTTGTTTGCATAATGTGTGTATATGTATTATAAATAGACACTAATACAGAAAATAGTTTGAAAATATTTACATGTATGTACATTTATATATTTATATTCTCGTTAAATATTATAAAGAAATATTGAACATATCATATTTATCATGCATGTGTTTGTATTTATTTATACCTAATACATGTACACATTATACACACGTTATGTAAACAAACTTTAATTTTGGATGCAGTTAATTGCGATTATTTTTTTATTATATTTATATTTATTTATATTATTTTGTTTAGCGATTTTTTTTTTTTTTTTTAATATATATTTTATTCTAACTTATATTTTAACTTTTTTTTTATTAATAGTTATATTTATTTAATAAGCTTTAATAAGACTTAAGCAAATATTAATAAATCACTCTGTAAACGTTCAATAACATGTGTGTGTATGTGAGATCCGTAACAATAAAATCTTTGTATTTAATTTGTAATTATAATTTCAATATTTTATGTTTTTATTACATGTTTTTATTATGTATCTTGTATATAAATATATATAAATTTGCAGTTAATTGAATATTTAATTTAACTAAATTTTTATATTTTATATATGTTAATGTTTGTGTTTTTTTTTACATGTATTTATTTATTTGCAGATATTTAGGGGCAGCAGTGTCTGGCTTTAATGTTGGTATTTTAGAAGAAAATTTATATATATATATATATATATTTTTTTTTTTTGCTGTGTTTTGGTCACAGGTGGGATGACGACTTGCTCGGTTCGGTTGTCCTTGCTCATTAATGAGGCACAATAAGGCAATCGGGGTGTTTGTTCTCCTTATCATTGAACTCTGAGCTCCTCCGAACTCTTCCGATTCAACAGAGGAATTGTGCTTTCAGCGTGCTGCTTTGTGTGTTTGTGAGGCTATATACCATGCTTAATTGTTAGTCTTTTTTTCCTTTTTGCTGCAAGTCTTGACTCCTGACTCAGTTATTCAGTGCGTTACACTCAGACGGGCTTCTGTGAAGGTTATAACCATTTGTTTAGTAATTGAGGTTCTCAATCTCCTTGAAGGATCACAACCCAAAGCCACTGGTAGTGCTTGTTGTTGTTCATTTTTCTTTTCTTGGTTTTTGACACTTTTTGATGTTTTCACGACTTTGTTCAGCAAAGTCTTTAAGATTAGAGTTTTCTTTCTGAATGAGTGTTATGAATGAAATGTTATCTATCATACTTTCCTATGTGATTAATTACAATACATTAAACAGTTGCTTTGTAATAATGCAGAATGTTCTGTATACATATGCAAATGAGCCATGGCCTAATTATATGCGCACTCATTTGCATACATTACCGGATCAGAAGTCTTAACGTCGCACCAAACAAGGTTCAAAATTCCTGTTTAGTTTCATCGACACATTAGAGTTAAAGAGGAAATACTGTCAACAGCCAGAAAAAAACTGTAAATCAGTCTGAATGATATATGATGAAACCCCCCTGTAAAACCCCTCAGAGTATAGCCTAGATGGGAATCAAACTGGAAAGTTATGCATACTTAATTTTAAATGCAAATCGATAGTGCCATAAAATAGACACTTAAAGAAAGTGTTCATCATTTACTCGCCCTCGAGTAGATCCAAACCTGTTTGAATTTCTTTGTTCTGTCGAAAAACAAAGGAAGATATTTTGAAGAAAGTTAGTGACCAGGCTGAAAAAAATAGATACTGTGGAAGTCAATGGTGACCAAAACAGCCTGGAAATTCATAGAGGTTTGTAACTGCTCAAGGAGGAGTAAAAGATGACAGAATTTAAATTTTTGGGAAAACTATCCCTTTAAACTGTGGTAGCTAATAATTAAGAACAAATGACTGATGTTACTTTTAAATATAATAGAAAGTAAAGATCAAGGTGAGAGCATTGCATTATGGGATACAGTATTCCAGAATATTCCATGCATAGATACAGAGCAAACAGAAATGATACAAGGTTGCGAATTTGAACGTAGGCCGTTTCTACACTAGCAACGACTTCATCGATTATAAAGAGCCGATCACAAGCTCTCCAGCCAGTGGGCCCTTGTGCAAATACAGCTACAGGCTAATCACAAGCCCGTTTCTGACCCGCAGCGAGTAAATGAGTGTTTACGTGCCCGTGAAGAGGTGAAAATACAGCTCTCCGAATGGATTTAAGCACTCAAAATAACACAATTACTGCCTTTTTCCGTTATTGTGGCGATTGGATATTTGACGTAATTGTGCAGTTCTAGACTTGTGCACTGATGAAGACATTCACTCACACCGGCTTCAAATGAGCAGGTTTTTGAATGTTAGGTGCGCCGTCCCTTTAAATGTGTGTTTGGTGTGATGCAGTGGGCGTCGCCGGGCAGGTGTTATTGAGCTCTGTTTGCGGCGTAACCCGGTGTGTCGGAGGCTGCTGTTTTGTCGTCTGGTTTTTGACAAGTGGAAAAGCCCTGAAATTGTCACCAAGTGATGGGGCCGCTACGCTCAATTTTCCTTCGATTCCTAACGCTATCAGAGATTTTCTGTTGTCTTGGTCTCCCGTCGACTGTCGCTGAGCATCTGTGCTGTCTCTCTGTTTACATGCGCGATACATCGTCAGGCGGATTCAATAAACAACATAATCAGGCTCGCTGTGTGCCGTTTAGCGTGGAATCGTGTTATTGTGATTGATTCAGAAACAAACTCTCCTGAGATATGATGAAATAAAATGTCCTTCTGCTCTGATATACATCCACAGCCGTTCAAAAGCTTGTGATCAGTGCACTTTCTTTAAGAAAAAATACTTTTTAGTCAAAAAGGATGCATTAAAGTGATCAAAAGTGACTGTGAAGTCTTGCTGTCTTATTATTTTGAACTTAAGAATCTTAAAAAAAGGTTTTCTAAAAAATGTCAACATTGATATTACTTTAATTGTGAAACTTTTGTGGTGAATGAGTATATTTTCAAATGCGAAATCAATTGTTGAGGAACAGGAAGCCATTGCTTTGACTTCCTCATCAGTGTATTTTCAGGATTTCTGACAGTTCCTCAGTCAGGTGTCACGGCCCGGAGAGTTATCAGACTTTATTTTGTGCTGTTTTGTGAGGATTTGAAGCAATATTGACCTTAAATTAAGATTCAGTTAATTGCAAACCTTGTGACAACGTGCCCCAATAAGTTGCTGCTGAACATACTATTATGGACTTCTTAGTAGAACAATTATGAAAGACAAAATAATTGATAAAAAGCCAAACATACTACACAGAACGCATAAATGTGGTTTAGGCCAACAGATACAGTTTTAAAATGTGTGACTTGACTTTTATGAAAAATGTGCTTGTCTTCACCTTCCAGTGAAAATTTGACTTGAAGCCCCATATAACCACTGCTAGACTAAATAAATATTGCAAGTTTGATCTTAAATAGTCAAAAACTTAAGTTTTCGAAAGTCGAAGAGCAATAAAATACTATTTAAATTTGTCTAAATTAAAATTCATGTTTAATTTAATGCGTTACTTGCCATTTCTTGAATTATTTGGGAAATGTACTGAAATATTATGACTGCTTCCCTCTGTGACAACTTGCCCCAGTCTCTCCTACTCTATATATCAATGCTGTCAAACAGTTAATTGCGTCCAAAATAAAAGTTTTTGTTTACGTAATATATGGATGTTTACTGTGAATATTTTTTTAAGTGTATATATAAATAAAATAAAATAAAATTTCAGAAAAATGTTATGTTTATATATTAATATAAAATAATATAGACATGCAAACACATGTAAACATTGTAAAACAAAATAAATAGTGTATGTGTGTGTATATGTAAACACGTTTTTTTTATTTCGGATGTGATTAATCATGATTAATCATTTATCAGCGCTAGTATATCATGTAAAATGCTTAAACATTATAAAAACTTACATTTACATTCTTAAAAGTTGTGACATTGTAACTTTTGACACTCTGAACCAATCGCAAATCGAATAAAAATCAGTTACTTGCTTGCTTTTTTTTTGTCACACAGAAAATAAAATTGGGTAAATTTGGAGTTTGTTCTCTTAACTTTAATTTTCAGTGACATCACCACAACCTCACTTTTAGCCCCTCCCCCAAAACTCTCTTATAAAGGTACTTTGCACAGTCAAGCGTAGTCCTACTTCTCTCATCATTAAATAGTCTCACTCTCAAATACGTTGCGCTGTATTGCAGTTTTGCTGTACACGCAGTGCTATAGGTCTAATGCATACAGAAAACTTGCACTTAGTACAGCAGGACCGGTAGGAACGGCATGTTAGTAGGCTTTTCTGAACATAGCCTATGGGAAAAGGTCTGATATGATGATGAGTATCGGGAAATTGAACAGAGGAAAGAAAACGGAAAAGATGATAGATTGAACCCAATACAGATTCCTGTTTCTCTTTGCATAGGTTTATCTGGAGCACACTGATGACTAACTCAGATCGCCACCGTTCGCCGGTGACATCACCATCTCTTGCTGAAGTGCGACACGGGTTGCTATGACAACGGCACACTCGTGTGTCTCACTTTCCTCTAGCGTGTGTTTTTTGAGCGGTCCAGAATCACCCATAACAGAGCGATTCACTGAGGTTTTTAATAATTTCATACATGGCGATTAAATCTGGCTGGCCGCTAATGGGATTCTCTCAGTGGGGTGTGCGGACCTCTCCCACATAATAACATTCAATTACTACCAGCTCTCTCTGGCCCTTTCCCCTGCAGCTCGCTCTGCTCCATCACCGCCTCACGCTTTGGGACCAGGTTTTGGGGGCTTGCAGGTTTCTGGGTGGTTTTAAATGTTATTTTTTTCCCAATAAAATTGAATCCGTGTTATTGCATATGATGGGTGCGGGTTATTCTCAAGACAACGTGTTTTTAAACAAGTTGCACTGTGTCTGAAACAACTTTTCTTTTCAGTGACATCATCGAGACCTCATTTTTGGCCCCTCCCCCCCAAACCTGAATCCATTCTTAAAGGAATAGTTCATCCAAAAATGAAAATTACCCCATTTTTTTTACTCGCCTCCATGCCGTCCTAGGTGTATATGACTATTATTCTTTCAGACGAACACAGTCAGAGTTTTTAATAAAATGCATCCAGGCTCTTGAAAGCGCCATACATCGGATATATCCATTGTAAAACGAACATATACGTTATATGGAGGTAAACGCGTCTTCTGAAGCTGCTGGGTTTTTGTAACAAAAATATTAATATTTTTAAAATTAGAACTCAAAGCTGTATTCGTAATGTAAGCTCAGAGGAGAATAGAGGAACGCTAACAAAAACGGGAAGTTTACTATAAGAACGAATGCAGCTTACGTCATGCATCATATCTAGAGTAATATACACCTAGGATGGCTTGGGGTAATATAAGGGATCATTTTCATTTTTGGGTGAACTATTCCTTCAGTGGGTAAAATTAAAATAAGTTCCCAACTTTTTTTCCTCATTAAATATTGTTTTACGGAAAAATACATCACATTACAGAAGTATTTATGCACCTCCAAAAGTATGTTATGGACACATTTTTACCACAAAATACAATAAATATTACTCTTTGCACAAAGATAACTGTAGTACGACCAGGTGTCTTATTTATTTGTTTAATCTAGTTTTTTGGGATTACAGTAGTGAGGGTTTTATTGCGTTATGATAATGGCGGGGAATATCAAATACTTTCACCTCGAAAATTGCAAGAAGACAAAAAGAGATTGTTTCTTGAGCAAATTTGAGCTTTATAACTGGAATATGGCCAAAAGTGTAATTTTATTTATTTATTTTTAGATTTTGTTTTTTAAATTGTCATGAAAGCACTGTTTCACTAATATTTCCACTAAATTTCGGACACTTTCCAGGATTTTTGGAAGCTTTTTTAATAGAAATTAATTGTCTTTTTGCAACCCTAATCACAAATAATTTAACCGCAAAATAACAGGAAAAAAATATATTTCCTTTAAAATTAATTTATTATTTATTTTTGCACAAGAAAAATGAAACATTATTACCATAATGTGTAGTATGTTTGATTTCATATTTTACTTGAATTTTCTTTAGGCAAAATGAATTTATTTTAATTCCTTTCTTTGAAGTTTTGGGTAAAATTTGAGCCACACATGTTCTTGGCGAGCTTCGTGAGGTTCGCCCAGCTAGTCTGCTATTAATAACTTGTGCCCTATAATGACAACAACATGACAGAAAACACAATAGCTGTGCAGGGCGATGAGCTTCTGTCTTGTAATGTGCACGACGAGGCTTTACTGGCTATTAGACAGGCCGGCCTCATTAAATGAGGAAACGCTAGCGTCAGTGTTAATGCCGTACAAACACACACACTTTAGTGACTCATCCTCTTCAAACTGCACAGCATCCAGATCATAAAACACATCCAACAGTTTAAATGTTTACTTCAAGTCTTTGTGTAAAAAGGGCCATTTAGGGCCAAAATTGGCTTCACGGAGAACATCTAATGGGGGTTTTTATGGAAATGCAGTAATTGCATGTGAAAGCTGCTCTCTTAGATCACTATTTTGTAGTAAAATAGAAATAGCAGTCATTTTATACCATTTAGGTTGTATTTGTTGAAAGACGTCTTTAAGCAACAGTAAACTGAGGCAGTGCATCTTTGTAGTATTACAAAAAAATTAATGGCATAGTTACAGACAATAAAATTCTGATTTTGTGCAATGCAGGGCTGCAAAAAACACTTATTATGCATATATTAGTATTAATTAACATTTCATATATTTATGTATAATTAATATTTCAAAATTTAATTCAGTTGTATTCACATTTTATTATTATCTTAATATTATGATATATATTCTAGTATTTATTTGCTATTTATATTAATATTTTTTTATTTCTATTAAGCTGTTTAAACATTTTATTTCAATTAAATGTCACAGCAACATTATACTATATATATATATATATATATTAGGGATGCAACGGTACAGTGAGCCCACGGTTCGGTGTGTATCACGGTTTTCTTGCCACGGTAACGGTTCGGTTTGGATACAT
>JAUCMS010000055.1:13691618-13701736 GCA_032357445.1 Enteromius radiatus
ACATAATAGACAGAGTTGATTGTACAGCATGAATCTGAGAGTTTTTTATTTTTATTTAGACATGTTAGCTTGATGTTTCGCGCTGTACAATCAACTCTGTCTATTATGTGCACGCACATTAAACTCCGCCTCTTCTTGCTGATTGGCTGGACGTAGTTTTGTCTGTGTTGTCTTTCGAGACCGGGTTTTTTCCCAATGTATTCAGAGGGCAGACAGCAAGACGATCAAGACGTTATGCATACGGTTTGAGATAAAAATGAAATTGCGCTAAAATCCTGCAACATCGCATAGAGCACCTTTAAGAATAAGAAGAAAGTTGTGCATCAGATTGGAATGCTGAATTATGTTGATTTGGCTAGATAAATGCTAACTGCATCTGCACATACACTTCCAGGAAATTCTTACCGTATTTTGTCTCCAGAGTTTTCTTCTTTCTTGGCCATACAGGTACAGATTTGGAAACGGTCCCACAGCTCAATTGCCATCTTCTGTGGGTCTGGCTCCAGGGAGCGGGTTTGAGATGATAATAATAAAAGTAGGAATGTTTTTTTTGGCCTATCCCTGCAGAGCACTTTCTTTGCGGGCTGCTGCTCGGGTCGGAGTTTGGCTCCCAGGGACTGACTGGAGGTTCTGGCAGCTGGTATTTGCACCCCAGGGGAAGTGCACCACACTTGGACTCAAGTCGCTCATGGGACCAGGGTATTCCTGGAAGCCTTCGTACTCACTTGAAGCATGAAGAGCGCTGTCCAAGGTGCTGAAAATCTCTCAGGTTCTCAGACTTTCAGCTGCCTTGCACTCGGATACTGAAATGGTCGTATTCATACACTCCACATTCAGACAAGTGCAGGGTTATAAATGACATGAAGATGAGTGAATAAATTTTTGGGTAAACTATCAATATCAGAGATTAAGCGGCAGACAAAGTAACAGATTTACTGACCTCGTCTGATCATAAATCTGAGCGATCTCAAGCTTTGGTGAACTGGGGGCACATTTGTACAATTGTATTCATATACATTTTTTTTTAGAAATAAGCATCAAGGTAGACCCTTACACCTAACTGTCAGTGGAGTCTAGACAGATTTAATAAAAAAAAGCAAACGGGTATTTGCCAATGTACAAAACTTGAATTTACACCTTGTCTTAAATCTGATTCGTCATTGGGTCTTTAGAAGAAAGTAAGTCTAAAACTACCTAATGCTTTGGTAAATTGGTGACACGTTGATTTGAATGTTTTTTGTACAATTATGATTTATATTTGTTTTTGTACCTTTTTAGGTACAGTAAGCATGAATGTCCGCCCCCAAACCTGACCATACGCTGAGCACACAAACGTATTTGAATGAATTCATACGTGTTCAGCACCAATTTAGCAAAATGTAAAATGATAATGGATTGCCGTGAGAATTTGAATTTACAGCCTAAATTAAGGATTTGAATTGGGTCTAACATTTGGTCTTTAAGGAAGAAAGAAAGGGTCTGAAATGACGTGATTATGAGTTAATAATGTCTTTACTCTCGAGAATCAACACCTCGTCACATTTAGACGCTTGGTCAAAACCCTTTTGCTTCACTTTTTGAGGCTCAAGGTACCCCTTTTTAGTCACTTATTGACGTGAAGGGTCCTCCGTTGTTTTCAAAAGGAAACCCTTAGCGTCAATATGCCGACACAATATTTTTTTATTTTATTGTCATTATTAAAAGATATATTGGGTAAAAACAATGGCATTATTGCATATATGCAGGGGTGTGATTTAATTAGATTTTTTCTTCAATGTGAACCGTCAAAACAGTTTTATTAAAATGATATTATTTACACATTTATGTGCAATTAACCCAACCATGTTTTCTGAATGAGATGTCAGCGCGGGATCATTTTTAGTGATTAACACCTTGTGTTTTACTCACTTCGTATGGCTTCAGAAGACTGGGAATGTGACAAGACTTGTTAGTAATGTATTTGTACTGCTCGTTTATGATTAGTTTGTGCAATAAATACCTGTGTCTGTGTTTGCCTGTGTGTGTTTATACTGTTCAGAGGTGGGGATGTTTAGGGTAAATTTATACATGGATGCAAACCATTACATTACGCCAAACAACTGAAAACAATGGAGGACCCTTCATGTCGAGAAGCTACTAAAAAGGGGTACCTTGAACTTCAAAAAGCGTCTTGACCAAGGGTCAGAATGTGACGAGTTTAGTCTTAGGAGTGAGACGGTGTTGCAGGAAAAAGAAAGTTCACTCGAAACGTAACGAAAGCAGCATGCAAAGTGGCAAAAAATGTTAGGACAGATGTGGTTTGGTCTTTATAAGAGCTGGGTTTGAAATGACAGAAAAACGGCAGAACTTTCATTTTGGGGTGAACCATCGATTTCAGAGAGTACAGCAGCAGACGTGAAATCAGATCTGAGCACTAAAACAGTTCGATGTCTTCAGTGGGATTAATTTGTAACAGAGCACAAGAGAAGTTAAAGTTCATGACCTCTTGGCTGACCTGACTCGAGGCCAACTAGCTGAAACACCTCCCTCCCCTTCCCCATGCGCTCATGTCGGTTTAATCTCTCTCTGGCTCTATTCCCATCGCACTAATCCTGCCTTCTCTCTCTTGCAAATGTCAGTCCGTATCTCTCACCGTTCATCTGTTCCCTGGACAACGCCTATCTCCTCCGCTGTGTGCCTTCAGAGGCAGGGCAGATACTAATGAGGCTGCCCAGGAGAAGCAGAAGAGAATAGATCTGTCTCCTTATTCCTTTTGCTCTGACGGCCTTTGTGTATTCAGGCCTCAAGGCCGGATCTGACATAAACCCACTCAGCGGTTCTCCAGCGAACTGTGTGTTTTAGGGACTTCGGCTTAAGCTTGCTATCAGCAAGAAAACCTGTTTGTTGAGGGGGAGTTCACCCAAAAATACAATTCAGACTTCATTGTTCACCCTCAACTTGTGTCCCAAACTCATATGAAGTTGGCAAAAGAAGATTGTTGCTGTTTTTTTTCCCAAAGTCAATGGGGTCCAAAAATTACAAGCTTCAAAAATGACATATTAAAGATGGAGTACACATCATTAACATCAAACCTGATTGTTCTTGTGTGTCATGTGACGTAACATCATAACACCTGCACCAATGAGGTTTGATGTCATCGTTGTAGTGCCATATTTGATTTGGACTCTATATACATGAGTTGATCAGTGATTAGTTTTGCTTTAAGAGTGAATAACTGCTTAAATTAAGCTCCGTTTAGTCTTCGGAAGAACTGGATTAAACCTCTGAAGTATGGATTGCTTCATGTTTATGTCCTTACTTTTGGACCCATTGACTTTCATTGTCTTTTCAAAATCTTTATTTCCTTCTGTGTTCTGCAACAGAAAAGCACATCATACAGGTTTGGAAAGACGTGAGGGTGAGTAAATGCTGTAAACACATCACATTATCAAAGTAAAATGAGTTTTGTGTTGACGTTCCCTGATGTAAAAAGACTTTTTCACACAGACCGCTGGCTCACACACGGCTCTAACCCTAGGGCAGCTATTTGTCTTTTCCCATCATCTCCCGGTGGGAAGAGTGCAGTTTACGTGGATTATATCTCTGAAACTAGGTTACAATGGATGCTGTGTGCATGGCCTGATTCAGTTGTGGCAGCCTCTGTAAATGAAGCGACCTCTATAAAGAGAATATTTTACCTGCGCTGCGTGACAAAAGCCATATTTCCTGCTACAATGGATGATTTTAGAAAGATTTGATGTAGATTCTACCTGCTGGAAAAGAATTGACAACCCGTTTGGTTTAAACTTATTCATAGCCTTAACAACAGACCGCAATAGTAAAGGGTGACAAATGAGGATGTCCAGGGAAAAATCTAGTTCAAAACGCAAGTGGCAAGTTGTTAGAAATGCAGGCTTTGTGGAGAGTATATACATATATTTTCAACAACACATGGTGACCTCTCATAGGTGTCAAATGGTGCGACCACCAAGTGAAAAAACAATATTTCACTTACATCTTTACTATACTTGATATTATTTTATAAAAATGTTTTTATTTTAATTAATTTTTACAGTGACATTTTAAATGGAAGTTACACCATTTGACCTCAACTAAAATTGCCTTAAAAAGTTATTTGGATTTAATGAATATTAAATATACAGTTTATTATTAACATTAAATGCGTAACTACTGTTAAATATGTTAAATATGCATTAATATTGCAATAGCCTGTATTGCACCACAGTGGGGAAGTGGGGAAAACATGAAAATTACAAGTAGCTATTATTTAAATTATTATTAATAACTTTAAATACTAATCCAATTTTATTTCAAACTATTTATGCAAATAAATAAATAAAAAAATAAAAATAAAATAATAATATTTTTTTTAATCAAATCGTAAAAGGGCATTTCAATTTCCAAATTAAATATGTACTTTTATATCAGAGTTATTACTGAATAGTATTTTAAAAAAATATTGATGCATTATTTCAAAAGTTGAAATTAAAACATTTTTTTAATTGAAATTGATACACATATATAAATTAAAAAGAAGATTTAAAATAGATAAAATTAAAAATTGAAAATATAAAAGTGTAAATTTATATACTAATTTAAAAGGTAAAAACACTTTATAAATACTGAAAGAACACCGTATTGCTGTCTATATGATCCAGACAAAAGTGAAATGAGTATCATGTTGCCCTTGAGCCGTTGCCAGATATAGTGCATGCTGGGAGAAGGGTCAGTGCTTTATTACCAGGTCTGTTCATTTCCCAGAGTGATCGTTGAATTAGAGATGCTTGCTGCTTGGCGCTGAGCGGCCCCTCTGACTCAGCGGTGGTTAATCACAGAAAGTGACAGCGCTTGAGTCCGATTCTCCCGACTGTCAGCCCCACAGGTTTATGCTCTCAGCTCCGAGTGGATCGAGGACACCAGTCTGGAAATAACTTCCGCCGGCTCTCTTGGGCCCCCGGTCTGACGCCCGTCTGGTGGGACTGCGAGAGGCATGCGGGAACGGGTCAAATTATCACACGGTGGTCCCACACTTGCCTTAGAGTAGGAGTGTGAATAAGCTATCGATAAAACTCTTTATGAGAATTATCCAAGATCAGGACGGTTGGATGTCAAGCTACCTAAAGTGCCGACTTCGGTTCCCCACTGTGTTAAAAAGACCGTTCAGAGATGTGGGCGAAGAGCGGGACTTGCATCCATTCATTATTAATCAGCAGTAATATATGTTGGTAGAGTTATATACATTATTAAGGCCATAGGCTCTTTGCGGCCGTTAACCTTTTAACTGGTCAATTTAATCGATTTTTGTAAAGCTTCCGTAACCCAAAAATGAAGGAGGTGTTTTTACCCTCTGGAGTATTGGGAGGGTTTTGCTAATTTAATTGTATTGTGTTTCTGAACCGGATGCGCTACCGAGCAACTTTACAGTTTTGTATTAGCGTGTGTTTCAGGGAACAGTATGTTTGTTTAGCGTAAGTACAAATGTGTAACAGGACATTGGTAACAACACCAGCTCAAGTACTCGTGTAACAGTAATCATGTAACTACAGTATGTATAAGAGTAATTGGAGCAATTTGGGTAGGTTTAGGGGTGGAAATGGGATCAGGATAGGGCTGGGCCGATAAACGATATCATATCGAATCTTGATTTATTTTATTTTAATACCGATGATAAGCTCTAGGCATTTTTTGCTCTATGGATTAATCTAAGAGCCAATCACACAGCAGAACAATACGACAACAGCCAATCAGCGTGCAGCTTGCGCGTGCCGTGGACGTCAAAGTTAATTTCCTACCGCACTCTGAGAAGCAAATGAATGCTAGTCCAACATCTCAGAGTTGTGAGGGAACGTCTGTTTAGCGCCAAAGCAGCCAAACACCCTCAGCGAGGCTTAGCAAATGTCACGGTGTGTGCACCCAGGCAA
The DNA here is from genome assembly GCA_032357445.1 of Enteromius radiatus. Classification (NCBI taxonomy): domain Eukaryota; kingdom Metazoa; phylum Chordata; class Actinopteri; order Cypriniformes; family Cyprinidae; genus Enteromius; species Enteromius radiatus. The sequence continues at coordinate 13,697,540 of JAUCMS010000055.1, forward strand.
CAGAAGTCGAGGCAAACAAGCAAACTCTTTCACCTGTGCCCTTAGCATGCCAAATAAACGCCTTTAATTGTTAGCGTTTAGCTAATCCTCTTCTCCAGTTCGCTTGAGCTGTTATGTCACAGTTCTTGGACGTCGTCCTGCGCACACATGCTGCCAAGTGCCTTCGCCATGTCGAAACAGCATAACGGCTTGGACTCCTTCAGGTTTTGATCTGATCTGAGGCTGATTATGTCCTGATGGTGTTTGAAGAACTCTTCACTGCTAATGTTTTGGTACATGCTAGCATCATTCTACATATTTTGATTTACTTATGCATATTTTTGGCCTTTGCTGATATATGTGATGCGTTTATATTGATTTGGTTCACTCAAGCTGTCTTTTCATCTGTTGGGGAATTGGACTACACCTACTGTAAGAGTCAAGTTCAGACAACAGTGCTTGGGATTCACTTCAAGTAACCAATTCACAAGAGTCATTTATTTGAAAATTGGACTTCATGAGCCATGCTTGGTTTTTGATTCACTTAAAAAGAGTCGATCATTCTCATAAGAGTCATTTGTTTGGAAATTGAATCACACAGGCCATGTTTGGTTTTCGGCTCTAAAGAGTCACTCTTTTTTGGGATTTGTGTTGATTCACTTCAAATAACTGATTCACAAGAGTCATTTATTTGAAATCAGAGCACATCTGGACAGCAATACACATGATTTGTTTTTGATTTACTTAAAAAGAAACCACTCATAAGAGTCATTCATTTGGGAGTTGGACTACACTGGTTGTACTGTAGAAATGGATACACTGTTTGCTTCAATGAACCAATTCGTAATATGTTTAGGATAGCCATTCTTGGTTTTTGATTCACTTAAAAAGAAACTAATTAATTCATTTGGGAGTCACGCTGTATGTTTTTGATTCTTTTACAAGACTCACCTGAAAAGTAACTAGTCTCTAGTTCTCTTAAAACATTGGTGTACACTGGTATTGTCGCATGTTTTGTAAATTCAGTAATTATTCAGAACCAGTTACTTTGTTCCAAATGATCATATTGCTGGATTTGTTTTCTTTGACTTTGAATCCATACAGAGCGATTACTGTGACCGCTCAACAACGGCTCTTTGTGTTTTTGAGTACTGGATCATAATGGACGAGTTGGGTCACCTCAGATGGCCTGCGGTGTTAAGGGGCCATTTGTCTTGTAACCCCATAGCAGAGAGTCACTCTGGCTAAAAGCCAAGACCGATTGGCTGGACTTTGGTGTGATGTGTTCGTGAGTGATGCTGTCACCGCTCTAAATGCTGCTCTCTAGAGAGACGGGCTCGTGTCTTTGATACGCCGTGGATCTTCCTGGGTGGTTATGTTACCCAGCCTCACAGAACAGAAGAGAGTCACACATCTAGAGCGCTGGATGTCTGGCGGTTTGACAGTGTTCTGATGTTTATAATTCTAGAGCGTACATAGCAATCAAACTCTCTTTGTTGTTTTGGCTTTTTTCCCGCGTCACTGGGGCTGAAATACACGCCGCCTTCCAAAAGAAATGCCATTAAGCAAGTCATTTGGGTATTAATGCTATTTATTTATTTATTTTCAACGCAGGAAATTAAATCATCTGTGAAGATGGAACACGATAAACTAAAAAGTATCTAAATCTACTCTCAGAGAGAATGGCTGGTGTGGTGGAAAAGAAACTTTTAATTGGCTTAATGAATTAATGCTAGTTTTTGCATTCAGAAATAGACAGGTTTTTTACATCAAGATGTGCTGCATGTATTTAGAAGATCTCACTATAATTAGTTTGCTTTAAGGGCACAATATCATGTTCATGGATATATCTGTTTCATCACTGAACCACCTGTACATGATTATTACTTGCACAATGAATAATTTGACTATTAAAACACACACGAGAGTGGAGTCTCTGTTCAGAGATATTGTATCATTGATAGACGATGAATAGGGATGGTTCATTATTTAAATCTGGAATTTCCTGCAATTTGCTAATTTTACAGAATTTTTTGGGGGTTTTTGGATATATTACTACAAAAATCTTTCATATTGTGCCTTTTAAGTATCTGATTCACTTAAGAGCTGTCAGTTTTGAAAGTTGAGGAATCTTACCAGAAAATAAACTGAAATAAATAATAATATGCAAGGTATTAGTTCAGCTATTTGTCAAAACAACATGACTCATTTTCAGTTTAAGTACTAAAATAACTTGCATTTAAAAATACAACTTATTATATATATATATATATTAGACATATATAGACATTTCAAAGCATGAAAATAAAAACTGACTGATAAATTGCTAAAATTACTAAAGTTGAAATTAAATGCATGCAGAAAACTAATTATTATTATTATTATTATTATTATTGTAGACAGTAGTTTACATTTCTAAACATGAATGTTTTTAATCTCTAATATTTCAATGGCCAAAAATAACTTCAAACTGGTTAAACGGTTTAAATCCATATTTGTAGTTTACACCATGAAAAGTAAAAGCATTGCTTTGTCAGTCAGTTCCAGGAGTGAGTAATGTAATTAAGTGTACAGTACGTAACACAAATTCAGATTTTAATTTAATTTAAACACAATTTACACGTGGTTGTTACTCTCGAACCACTTTCCAAGCAAAATACTATTATATGTATATATATTATCAAATATTGTGTACAAGAAAAAGTCGTTGATTTATATAAAACAAGCCATTTTAAATGCATTGCAAAATCTTACACCGTCTATGGTTGAAATTAGACTAAATTATGAAATGTACAGTGTTTTACAGGAGTAGCCACATTTCCATGATAACAGCAACTTCTCTGATTGGTGCATTTGTCTTTGGGATTGTGGGTAATGTAGTTCCACTTTTAAATCTGCTTAAACTAAGGCTATAAAGCAAATAGTTTTATTTCGTTTCTCAGCTGTGATTCAGAGTATGTTTGCACATAAGTGATTGTAAAATAGAAAAGTTGATGCATTTTTTGTTTTCAAGAAAACACCAAAAAATGCTGTATTATTCCTGCCAGGCCAGCAGTCGGCAATATGGCGTTGTAAAGAAACCCCTACATACCAATAAACTTTATAAAGTAGAAAGTAAGAATTTCTATTGGTATTGTAGAAAACTATTCAGACAGGCTCAAGATGGCCACCCTTCTTTTCACTTCATCTGATTGGTTCTTTATTTTATCTAACAATGACACACTGGATGAGATGCTTAACCATTTTAACCAACTTAACAATGGCTTCAAGTGGCGAGACTTGTTAAAATTGCAAGAATTACTTTGTTTACACTGCAAAAGATGACACCATAAAATGGACTATCAGTCTCTCTACTTTAAAATCTCAAATTAAATTCAATGAGTTACCTGCTGTTTCTTCGTAATTGTGAAACTTGCTAGCAATTTCAGTGACAATACCTTCAAGCTAAATCCCACACTACATTGTTTAGTGTTCACGTGCTAGTGGTTGAGTTTATATCGAGGGTCTGAAGATGTGTAGGCTCTGTGTGCTTGTGTACGTGGTCACCTGGCTCCTCTCTGGTCACCTCACGTCTGCGAAGCCGCTGTTTTCTAATAAGAGCATTTGTCACAGTGTGATGAAGCATATGACAAGCGCATCAACACCAGCGTCTGTGCCGATCCGGATCTGATGCTGCGAATGCAAAGGCTTCCCACACCTTCCTCCATATTAACTCACAGATATCTGGAGCCTGAGCACAATCTGTTCTCTAAACACACACGAGGCACGGGGAGAGCGAGACTATTGTTTTATCATCTTTCATTAACTCTGCGCCGCCCTGTATGACCTTGCGACGGCAATAAAAGCGAAGTGAATGCGGGATGGCGGGGCGATGAAGGAGGAATTTATTACGGGCCAGTTTTTACGCTGGGTCGCTCGGTCAGGCCGTGCTTTACTGGGGTCCTACTCGCTCTCATAACCTCAAGTGCTTGTGCTGAATGAATGCGCTCAGTTTGTTATGGTCATGGAATTTTGGTTTACGATTAATTGTCATGCAATTAATTCTAATTTGTTTATTAATTCAATTTTGTTCATGTCTGTGTGTCTATTCTATGAGAAGCCATTTATTCACATTTAGCCTAGAGTTTGTGTGTTGTTTCCTTTAAAGGTGCCATAGAATGTAAAACTGAATGTACCTTGTCATGGTTGAATAATAAGAGTTGAGTACATGGACATAAC
>JAUCMS010000055.1:13704355-13716921 GCA_032357445.1 Enteromius radiatus
TTTGCTAGCTGGAGCCATGTTTTTTGTTTTGGTTTGCTAGCTGGAGCCATGTTTTCTGTTTTGGTTTGCTAGCTGGAGCCATGTTTTCTGTTGTGCTTTGCTAGCTGGAGCCATGTTTTCTGTTGTGTTTTGCTTTTGCTAGCTGGAGCCATGTTTTCTGTTTTGCTTTGCTAGCTGGAGCCATGTTTTCTGTTTTGCTTTGCTAGCTGGAGCCATGTTTTTTGTTTTGCTTTGCTAGCTGGAGCCATGTTTTCTGTTGTGTTTTTTGTTTTGTTTTGCTAGCTGGAGCCATGTTTTTGTTTTGCTTTGCTAGCTGGAGCCATGTTTTTGTGTTTTTTGTTTTGCTTTGCTAGCTGGAGCCATGTTTTTTGTTTTTTTTGTTTTGCTTTGCTAGCTGGAGCCATGTTTTCTGTTGTGTTTTTTGTTTTGTTTGCTAGCTGGAGCCATGTTTTTTAGTTTTGCTTTGCTAGCTGGAGCCATGTTTTTGTTTTGCTTTGCTAGCTAGAGCCATGTTTTTTGTGTTTTTTGTTTTGATAGCTAGAGCCAGGTTTGTTTTTGTTGTTTGTTTTGTTTTGTTTACAAAGCTTCAGTGCATAACATGTCTTGCGAATGTACTGCAAATGCTCTAAAGCATTATATCGTGTTTCGTTTGGTTTTATTGTTTAGTCTGGTCCTAAATGTTTTGTTTTATTTTTAGTTTGGTTTGGTTGGATATTTGAGGGGTAATAAGATTACAGAGGTGTTAGGAGATTAAATGTTAGCATCCTTGAAGGTGTTGTGCTGATGCTCAGCAGGCCTGTAATCAGTCAGGTTTGTCCAATAAAAACACCATCTTCTCTAAACTAATACTAAATGAAAGGCCACTCCATCTTTGATGCCAGGTCCATTTTGATGGCTTGACTTGTCTAAATCAAGTTTTAGGATCAGTGAAGTTTGCCTTGTAGTGCATCGGTGTGGAAGAGCATGGTCTGCTGGTTTATGATGTGCTCTCTAATCTCTCGGGGTTGTTTGATCACCTTCTCTTTCTTTCTTTCAGTCTCTCTCCACAGCAAGCTGCTCGCTCACATCTAGATGCCATGCTGAGACGGCGGCCGGGCCAGGTGGCATCACGTCACACCTAGTGCTGACACACACTATACTAACACACACATTTTCACCCCTCTGTGCTCACTCACGATGAGTAGATGCGATTTCAGCCTGTTTTTGCTTCTCTTTTATCTTGCCCTACATGTGGCGTGTGGTGCTGCAATTTGCACCCTTGTCACCTTTGTTCTTTTTGGCTGGATGAGATGTGCCAGACAGGGCTAGTTTAGGCACAGTCTGGGCATCAGAGTTATGTTGTCTTTTTTGGCTTAGGCACAGGTTTTAGTCTGGCTCTATGTTTGTTTGTTTGTTTGTTCATGTATGTATTTGTTTATTTATTTATTTGATTTGTTTTGATAGCCTACAATAGGGACACTTTGTAGTCTGGTCCAACGTTTTTAAATGATTTGGATTGATTTGTTTTGCTTTGATGTCTATATCAACCCCATGTTTGTTTTGTTTTTGGATGATTTGGGTTGACTTGTTTTGATTGCTTTGTAGTCCGTGATCTTACATTAAGCCGCATTCACTACGCAGAGCCGTTATTCACTGACGAACCTGAACCTGCGCAGCTCCTCAGTGAATAACAGCTCTGTGTAGTGAATGCGGCTCAGTGTAAGATCACGCACCTGATGGAATTTACCACTGATTACAGGACCAGCTTTACTTGGAGCAACTTGAGGAAGGTGCAGAAGTGCAATCGTTAGTTACAAGTTGATGTAAAAGAGGCAGTTTAATTTTATTTATTTACACAGCTATATTTATTCACAGCTAAGAACAACTCTCCATTCTAAACATCTTTGGTTTGTTTATTTTTTTTAACTTGTGGCTGTAAAGTGCAATAAGAATACACAAGTGAATAAAAGTTCATTACCAAAGGAATAATCATCATTATTAACCGTGATAAAAATTTTGAGCAAAATAATCGTGATAATAATTTTTTCTGTTATGGTGCAGCCCTAAAGTGTAGGTCATTTGTATAAATACGTACGATTTAGCAAAAATCGTATGAATTTGTATGAGTGAGATTGTACGAATTAGCCACCTCGTAAAACATGTACCTAAATTGTTGTCTGGCAAAATAAAATAGAATAAAATTTAAAATAAAATAAAATAAAATAAAATTTTAAATAAAATAAAATTAAATATTTTTTTAAAATAAAATTAAATAGAATTTTAAATAAAATAAAAATTTTAAATAAAATTTAAATTTAAATAAAATAAAAATAAAATTTTTAATTACATTTTAAATTAAATTATATTTTAAATTGAAATTATTTATTTATTTTTATCACTCATTCTTAGAAAAATGTATATTACAAAATATATTTTAATATTATTATTATTATTTTGATCTCACTTGGAGAAAACGATGATGCAGACAGCCAGGTTTTGTGTCTTGCTCAAGGACACTCTGCAGGGGACAGTCTCCTCCGGGCTTTCTTAGTGTCTGAACCTTGTGGAGAGAAAAAAAATGAGAATATGACAGACAGAAAGATCCATTACTCAGTCATGCTGTCACTGCCGGTATACCTGGACATCATTTTCCAACTGCAGTTTCTTTATACTTTTTATATTTTTTTAAATAAATGATCATTCTGATTAAGATGATATTATACTAATATTACCACCGCTTGTTTTGTTCATTTTAATCATGTGCAGCCTTTCCAGTCCAGGTTTTCTCTTTCTTATGTTTTGATTCTCACTTCACTTGAAGAATCTCATTTGAACAGTGCAGTATTTCTTGTCTGCAAACAGCCAGATAAGTTAGTAGGTTTGAGTACGGTACAATACTATGATTATTCCAATATTTTTTGTCACTTCTCAATTCATGATACAACCGATCGGAGATGAATTCAGCGCATAATGTGGGTGAGTTAAAAACAGTCTCAATAAGAGCAAAATGGCCTATTTTCTACACTTGACAGAAGAACAAAAGGGGATATTAAAACCCAAGAGAACGGAGTGTCCTTGGGAGCCCGGCGAGAGAGAGCGGGGGAAGTTTTCGATCAGCATGGGTTCGCGCGTGTTTGTACGAGTGTTTCTCGCAGGACCGAGGCAGAGGAGTGACGATGAAGAGTGTGTGAAATGGTGTTTCTATAAATAGCGGCCTCATTGAGGCGCTTCGCCTGTGCTCCTCAGATTAGGAGTCAGGATTTGCTGTGAGTGGCGTCACTCACGGTCAGAGATTAGAGCGCTTTTGTGCTCATGTTTACCTGTGTGTTTGCTCTGATAGCAATGCTGGAGATGAAAGTGTGCGTGGGTCAGGATAGATACAGATAAAATATGACATTTTCCTAAAGTACAAAAAGAATTTGAACATTTATTTAAAGAAAAGTTGGTTGCAGACATCTTTTATTGATAGAAAAGACAGAAAAAGTGATGGGAGAACGTGATCAAAACATGTCATCAGTCAGAATCGAACTGCGAGCACCAGGGCTCAACCAATAGGCCACGGCTCGAGTATTGATTTCTGATTTTTTTATGAGCCGTTATTTAAAAGCTCTGCTGGGTGAGTGCTAAAACCACATGCAGATGCTGAAATTTAATTAAAAGATGATGTAATACAGAGGAAAATTAATCTTTGGAGTGGGATCTTTATAATAAAGCTGCTAAGTTTAGTTATTTTGGGTTTGAACTGACATCATGACATCAAAGTATTGCCAGTTCTACTGCCTTACCGAGCGTTTTCCCTCGTCTTGTTTTGGTGACCATGGTATGATTATTGGCTATTTCTCTGGATCTTTGCTTTTGGACTGCCCTCTTGTTTGTTTGCTGGTTGGACTGATTACCGTGGTTTTGAGTCGTTTGCCGGTGACCTCAGGTTTTGGTGTTTTGAACTGCATCTACTTCCGCAGATGGATTCTAACCCAGCGCCAGCCTCAGCGTCATTACAATTTAACACGTGTAGTTTAGTTGAGTGGATTATCAGATGCCACACACACACACACACACACACACACACACAAACTGGATGACCAAGGAAATAAAAAAAAAAAGCTAATTTAAAAGCTCTTAGAAATGAGCTCTTTGTATTCATATTCATTTGTCAATGTTTTTAAATTTAATGACATTAAAATAGTAACAGCGTATATTTATTGCATTGTATTTAGAAGCTCTTTACTATGTTTTTTTTTTAAATTAATAAATATTTATAATTTTTTTTAGAATAAAAAAATAGTTTTACAATTGTTTTACAAACTAACCTTGTGAATTATCTGATATTTTAAGATAATGGTTACAATATATTTTGTAGGTGTCCTTGTTACGGTGTAATTACAGAGTAATAATGATTATCAGCACACAATTGCTTTTATATATTATACATAATTCACTTTTATTCACTTTCACACATAATTGACTGCACAATTCGAGCATTGTTACCTAATTTAAATTATTATTTATTTATGCTTGCTTTTCCTACTATGTAAATATGTTTTGCTATTTTTTCCCCTTAAAAATAATAAACTAGTATGATTATGAAAACTACTTTTAATATATAATTATTAAAATATATATTAAAATATAATTTTAATATAATTAATATTAGGGCAGTTGTGTCATGCTGGCACTTTTGAAAAATTATATATATATATATATATATATATATATATATATATATATATAAAATAATAATTCCCTTTTTTTACATTACTATTTAAAGTAATATATGTATGAATAGCATTTTTATGTTTTTTATATATATATATGTTATTATTACAGTATATTGTAATAATTATTTGAAAGTTAGGTTTCCACTAGTGATCAAAGGTTTGAAATGTTTTTTTAATTTTCTTTATTGTTTTTGAAGGTCTTTTGAAAACTCTTCTTCTCACCAAAGCTGCATTTAATTGATCAAAAGTACAGTAAAACAGCAATATTCTGAAATATTGTAAAATAAAACTTTTAAGCAGTATTTAAGCTACTGTATAAACCTTCAGTTATGATTTTAACCATGACGGTGTGTAATTGTATATCTCATAAGACAGCCCAGTTTACTGTCTTAAACTCCTGGAAGCCTTAAAATGGTTCTCGGTAGGGTTTGTTTGTTTCCTAATACTCCATGGATCGGGGCGGCCGCGGGTGGAGGAGCGTGTGCTGCACTGCAGCGCTTTATGAATGAACAGCTCAGGAAGTTTCTTCCTCCTCCTGCTCCTTCTGGCCTCTGTTTCTGTCTCTGGTGCTCGGCTCTTTATCGCTCTCTTTCAGTCGGTGACTCACAGGAAGTGATGACTCCAGCAGCGCTGCACAAAACAGAGATACGGAGATGACTTTCAGCTTTACCATGAGGCTCTGCAGCCGCATGTATTCATAACTTACACGGTGACTCACGCTATGAATGTACAGATGGTGCATTAGTGATGTCACAACCTCATTTAAATATAGCTGGAAAACATCAGAAGAGGCGCTGTGTTAAGACTGAAGAGGATAACAGGTCTGCCTGCAAGACAACTAAGACATTTTTGTTTTCTCTATGATGTTTATTTTAATATAAAAATGTCATCTATAATAAAACTGTAATTTATTCCATTCATTTTATGTTGTATTTCATACCTGGTATTATAATCAAGAAAAAAAAAACTTATTAAAAGTATAATATACTTTAATAAATTAATAAAAAACTAATATGTCTAATTTAATATGTCTTTTTAAACGTTTTTAACGAGCAATTTAAAAAAAATATATATGTTGTAATTTGTGGTTTATTCATATAATTTCATTTGGACATTTTTATACAATCTGCTTACGCCCCACTGATGCTTTGATTTAGGGCTATACATTAGTGCTTATTTATATATATTTATTTATTTTTTTAATCATACTTTTTTACGGTTGATGTACAATTGGATTTTTTTTTTTCAACAATTTTTTAATGATTTTCAGATGAAACAATTTGTGAATTTGTACACACATTTTAATGCGATCTTCTTATGCGCCGATGATGCTTCGATTTAGGGATGGACCTGAATGATTACTTTTTTCATGCAATTTGCGTACGAAATAATTAGTGAATTTGTGAAATAATTGTTCAACTGGCAAATGTTTATTGTACTTTTTTTTTTTTTATGTTTTTCATATTAAACATTTGCCACCCCACTGACACTTCGACTTGGGGAGGAATATTAGTGCTTTTATTTTTGATTTTTTTCAAAAACATTGTTAAAAAAACAAAACTGGTATGAAACAATTAGCGTTTAGTATGTTTTTCACAAATAGAGTTTGTGATGAGTTCATAGTGTCATAGTATCTGCTTATACCCCACTGTTAATTAGATTTAAGGATGCAAGTAATTATTTATTATTATTATTATTGTAATCGTGATTTTTTTTTTCATAATATACAATTTGTGGTAAATTGACGCTTCGTTTTTTTTTTTTCATCTAAAAATTAATGACATTTTTTGCATAAAACAGCATAAAATTGGCAAATTCTGTGTGTTTTTCACATTTTAACAATTAGTGAATTTGTGGTAAATCTCATTCTGACATTTTTGTATTTTTCTAATGTTTATGCTTACACCCCAGTACAAAAAAGGTTTTTTCCTTCTAAAAATCATATATTTTTAGTACGTGACAGTTGGAAAATTTCATGTGTTTTTGTACAATCGTGCTTGCGCTCCCTTGATGTTAAATTTACCACCAATTCTCCAAACGTAACATTTTCTCGTTAAATGTTTTCTGAAAGAAAGCGATCAAGCTCCAAAGTCTATATTCTGATTTCTTGTCCCTAAACTCTCCAGGACCAGAAGCTTGCTTTACTTCTGTACCACAGTCATCTTCGAACAGCGTCTTCATTGGAGGCGGTCCTGCAGCAGCTAGAGTGCTCTTGGGGTGTTTCTGTTGTTGACTGTGTGTGGTTCAGTGCTGTTTGCGTGAGTAGCGCTGCTGAGGGAGTGTTTCATAGAGATTCTCCTCCTGCTACGTGTGTTTGCTTTCCAGCGCTCTGCCACCAACAACTTGACGTGCGCCGCTTCGCGTGGCTTTGATTAGCAAACGGAGACGCTCCTCTGCGTAAATCTCATGCGTCACGCTGAAACTTTGGAAGCGACTTCCTCGTCTGGTTCTGACTCCTTATCCTCGCCGCTCTGAGGAGATTTGGGAAAGGGGGTGTTGAAATGATCTTACGGCAAACGCTGAGCCCCGAATCCCTCATCAGTTACATAAAATGGTAAATTATTAAGTTGGTGATGCGTGCGGGGAAAGGTCCGCCCCTCAGCTGCACGCCGCCAGCCAATCAGAGCGCAGCGCGGCTGTATTTGGGTCACGGTAGTGCGTTTCTTTTGCGTGGTTGGCAGATGCATTGTGCTGTAATCTTCCCCAAAAAGAGATGAGGGGGTTTAGAGCTGCCTTCCCTCAAATTTAGTTACTTCTCGCTCCCCTTTCCTTCCTTTCATCAGGTTTCATGACAATAAATGCCTGTCTGAATGCTGCTTCCTTTGTTTCGTTGCGAATACCGTCAAATGATCGATAAAATGGCTGTTAATTAAATTGAAATGGTGGGTTTCTGCTTTGTGAGCCATTGATTTCTTAGCTCTCTGCTCGTGAAAGCAGCTGCAGTTAGGAGGTGAATGAACGAGAGTCCCAGATTTGGGAGCGCTGGGATTTGGGAGATTTCCTTCTCTGCTGGTTGGAGCTGATTGGTTTTGACTGGTGTGATAGCGGCTGTGCTGGTTTGCGTTACGCTACACGCGATGTGCGGTCGGCTCGAGAACAGAGGAAGTGAAAGTGACAGATTCTGCGCACCTGCAATTACCTCTCGTGGTCCGTGTGAAGCTCTGAAGGGCGGGTCATGCGTGACAGGGAAGTGTGTGTGTGTGTGTGTGTGTGTGAAGCTGCTTGGAAATTAGCGTTCTTATTAGTTGTGTTGCTTTAAGGTTTCTGGGGTTTTGTGACGGTTGTTTGCCGAGCAGTTTTTCTCTTTTATGAAAGAAACAAACCTGTTTGTTTGGGATCCTGCCCGTGGGAAGAAAACCAGAGGGAAGGAATGAATGGAGAAAATAAAACACCAATAGACAAGAGGAAGAACCTGCATGCTAAAATAGTTCATTTTCATGCTATTAGTGGCACCAGAAAGAATTCAGGCTATTCCTGCATAAAAATGCATTCAATTCAAGTTTGTTTTTACCACCTTTTTTGTAGTTATCAATAATAAATCTAATACTTCATGTATTTCATTATAAGTAGCATGATATATTTTGATGAGGGACTGTGCCGATTATTACGCATCACGTCGACTGATATAATATAAACAATTAAGAATAACAAGGGCTCTGATAAACTTTCTTTAAAAGCTTTAAAATTATTTTATTGGCAAATCACTTTTGAAAATAAGCATAAAAATATGTAATATGGGTGACCAACTGCTAATTTTAAAATGTTTGATTATTTATAAAAAGAATATTTTGTTATTAATGTTAACATAAATAACAATATTCATTAATACAATTATAGCTTAACTGTTATATTTGTTTTTATTGATCAAAATATAGGCTGTTAATATGACAACAATACTTTGATAATGGAATATGATACTCTAATGGCTAATTAATTATTACATTTATTACTTAAAATAAAATGGATGAAGTGAAAGTGGCAATTAGTTACACAAAATTGTAATAATAAAATTATACAATTTAATATTAATGCTATTAATGTTTTAATCTTGTTAATAAATATAATATTATATTATTATTTTAGCGGTAATACTCAAACATTATTAAAAGTATTGTTAAAGTATTATTGTGAGCAACAACAGTATATGTTTTAATAGTTATTATTAATGTCATAATGTAAGTTATAATTTATGAAATAAATTGTATTGTATTCATATTTTATTGTATAAATAATTGATTAGAATTATATTTTGAATAGCAGAAGTAGTAATTAATTAAACATAATTGTATTATAAAACAATTTGACGTTTTAGTCATTTAGTATTATTATTTTAAGAATTTGTTTCGTCTTGTGTTCTTTCTAAAAAATAAATGACACTTGTTTTGATTGAGATACTTTGTCCTCACTTAGTGATCTTTATATATTTACTATCTTTATGCACGTTTAATCTTTAAATCTTTCATTTAAACACAGCGTAATGCCCTTTAACAGTTGGTTAGCGACCTCTAAAGTTACTTGAACTTGTTTACCACAGCATGACCACGTTTCACCCTGTTTATTGGGTTAAAATCATGTGTCAGAAATGACTTCTCACCTCTTGTGAGAAGTACGCAAGTGTTGAGGTCATCTGTGAATCAGTCATCTCGCTCTTTTGATGCTCTTTGAAGCTGTTGTTTGGTCTGATGTACGAATCAGCCGCTCCAGACGGTGTATAACAGTATACGGAGGGGAAGGGTTGTTTTAGGTCAGTGGATAAAGAGGTTTATGGGTCATTTTTCACGGATGTGTACCTTGACTTCATCGACTGAAGCCCTGTTTAACTGGACTAGCTTCGGTCTCACTGTTTACCTCTAAAACCTCATACTTCCTGTACTGAAACAAAACCCCCCGCCGTCACCAGCGATCCGGTCTTTAATTAAACGAGAGTAAGTGAATGGATTTCAGCAGATAGGTTTTCCTATCGTTTGTCAGTGTTATTGGGTCTCTTTTTATCAGATGGGACTCATTTGGAAGACAAATTGCATCTTCCTGATCACCGGTCGCACCAGGGACTCCTTCTGAATGCTAACAGCACCCTGTTAGTGACACCCTAGTTAGTTAAGTCAGGACTACTTCTACCACTTATTAGAAGATTGATTGTATTTGAAGTCTAGATAGGGTTAATGCGAAATTATATATTGCAACAAATCAGAATGTACAGTTTTGCTTGTAAATGTGATGTTGTTGACCTCATGGATGTTGGCTCAACTAGAGATGTCAAACGCATCCAAAATAAAAGTTTTTCTTTACATAATATATTTGTATATACTGTGTATATTTATTAAGTATATATAAATACAAACACATGCATGTATATATTTAATGAAAATATGTTATGTTTACGTATTAAATATATTTAGATATAATATCAAATATAAGAAAATAAATATAGAAATGCATTTACATATAAATACGTGCCAAATATATACTGTACGTGTGTGTTTTAATATAAACAGAATAAATAAACACAGCATAAGCACATATATTATGTAAAGAAAAACTTTTATTTTGGATGCGATGAATCGTTTGACATCTCTAGGCTCAACTAGTGTTTATTGAAGTCAGTACTATTTATTTAACTTTATAAATGTCTTCACTCTAGCTTGATCACTTTAATGGTGATCATTGCTGAATATTATTATAATTATTATTATTATTTTTTTTTTTAAATTATTTATTTATTTATTAATTTTTTAGTGTTCAAAATTGAAAAACACGTTTAATTAATTTGTTTGTACATAATACATTAGCAAACTAATACTTTTAGTAACACATTTATATTTATTGATATTAAGAGTAATATTTATTTATATTATATACATATTTTAAGACATGCATTCACACTTTTAACTGTAAATGATTCACGAATGTGCCTCTTTTCTTTTCTCCAGCACACACAGTTAACCCATTAACCTGCATCATCCAGCAGCCTCAGCAGCCAAAGGTCACTTCCTCTCCGTCGCACCATTTCTCTGACCGTGAACCATGCGCAGAAAAATCTCTTTCCTTTATATGTACTAAACTCAATTAAGATTTTTCCCATTTGTAGCGCTAGCCAGGGTTTCTTCCACCAAACCCATTAATAATTCAGCTTCTCATGGCTTCTTTCTGACACTTCGAATTGAAGTTAGCATGAAATGCTGTCTGCGGCTCATTTGACTGTGTGAAAAGCAATATTTAATAAGCAAAAATGTATCAGGGGACTTAATTTTAAACTAACTGATTGGATGATGAAAGCGGACATGTCTCAATGAAGACGATGGGAGGGGTTAAAAATAGGAGCGATCGTTGACATCAACCGAAAAAATAATGAATCTGAAAAAAACACCTTTTTTCCCATGAAATAATACCAACGAATTATTCATAATTGCGCTCAGCTTGAACATATTGATCTGTCCTTTTAAGACGTCTACATGTAAATGAGCTCTGTTTTGATTGGCTAACACGTAGCAGCATAATTCACACTGTCGTTCATTAGGAAGTGTAAACATTGTGTGACAACACCAATTTTTTTCTTTGGATTATCACGTCTGAATTGTGTATTGAGATTGAACACACACACACACTCATCAGGATTATTTTGTCTGGCCTGATCTTTGCGAGACTCGCGGCTGTCATGAGCTCCGTCAGCTTTGTGTGCAATTTAGAGGCTTGACAGGCAATTTGAATCGCTCATCCCATTATTTTCATAAAATATACATAAACTCATGGAGCGTAATAGCTGCTTCTCGTGACTACTGTCTAATTTATGGCCAAATTAAATAATTATGTCTATTAGAGTAACACAGGAATATTTTATTTTGACCAATTTGTCCAAGTCGTCAAAGCCCGAGTTTAAAGATTCAGGACTGTATCTCATTTTGGGAACAACAGCACTGTATTTCCTACTTCATACATTTAGCTATCTTTTTTTGCCATCGTTTCATTTCTTTAATCCAATATTTTTGCACTGCAGAGCCACAACTGCGTCTCCATCCAAGTACTAATTAACACATCGTTGAGAGTTATTTGCCAGTTTTGGTCTCTTCATTTTCATTATGCCAGGGATTTTCATTATGAAGAGGGTCGAAAATGTATTTAGTCATTTTTTAGAGCATGCGTGATTATTCATAAACCTGTAAGTGCCTGCATAATAAATGACTAAAGTTCATGCTACGTTATTAATGTATTGCATGTGAGTGTTTTGACATTCCCAGACAAAGCATTAAGCAAACCTTTACTTGTTTGCTTTAAATCATTTACGGTCTTGTTGCAGCTGCCGTCAGATCTAGTACCGCCTGCAGAATCGACTGATTCGGTGATCTTCAGAATAAATCATGATTCCTCTGGAGTCGAATCAGAGCTTAGATCTTAACAGCAGATGGCGCTCTGTTCTAGTTTTTATCCGCACACTCAAATGCTCATGAAGAAGAGCGCTGACGCGTTCGCATCTCAGCTTTTATTAAGCAAACTTAGACTCCGTCCACACGAAGCCGGTGCGTTCCCTATCCGATAATTTTTTTCCCTCGTTCTAAAAAAATAATTTGTAAACACGGCGTCGTCTCAAGAAATATCTGCGTACACACGAAACCACTGAAAACGGTGTAGTATTTATGCCAGACCACTATGGGGCGCTGTAATTCTGCCATAGAGATACACTATCCACGGAGAAGAAGAGCAAGAGTGGAGTTAGTAAAGCTAGTAGGTTTAGTAGCAACACGAACACAATCATGTGGTCCGCCATTATTGTTGTTGCTGTTACGTGTGACGCAGGTGACACGTGATGTGATGACATCATCGTTTCACAAAATATACGGATTGGCTGTACACACGAAACCGCAAGGGTGTCGT
>JAUCMS010000055.1:13717021-13728291 GCA_032357445.1 Enteromius radiatus
GATTTATCCACTTTGGGACCCGGTTTCAAAAAATAGCGGTTTCAGTCTCCTAAAACGCCGGATCCGTGTGGACGAAATGCCAATATGATAAAACATTTATACGTATACAGCGAAACGCGTCTCCGAGGCCTTTAATGTAAACACAGCCCACTGTCAACACCTTTGTAATTCGCTTCAACATTTGCACATTTTATGAATGATTATTTTAGGTTCAATTGTGTGAGAGTAGAGCTGTTTCTAAAGCACTCAGCGCCATCTACTGTTCAAAACTAAGCTCGAGAAAGAATCGCAACACATTCGTAAAATCTCCAAAATAATGCAGATTCGCGATGCATCAATTTATTTTCCCAGCCCTACAGGTGCACCGATCCGATATTAGGATCGGATATCGGCTTTGATATCGGAAAAATCTGAAAAATTAACAGCTCCACAGGCCGATCCAGTTTTTTCCCTCTTTTTTTTTTTGTTCTTCCTCCGTCACGGAGCGAGCCCGTGTCTAGAACGTCAAACGCGAGAATCGCTCCATTTGAGCCGCTTAATTTGCGTGAATCGCAACGCAGGATGTCTAATCGCGTCTTTGCATTGACTTAACATGTAGATCACTCGCGCTTAACGCTTCATTCGCATCCGGTGTGAACACAGCTTGAGCGTTTCGCACGAATCATGTATCAGGCGTGTCAAACGCGCTAATGACGCCATTCGCTCCACTTAATTCCCGTCGCAAGACGTCTAATCGCGTCTTTGCATTGACTTAACATGTAAATCACTCGCGCTTAGCGCTTCATTGACGTCTGATGTGAACACAGCAAAGAGTCGGCTGTGTGGAGATCCTTCATGGTATCGGATCGGTATCGGGTATCGACAGATATACAAAGCCCAGGCATCGGTATCGAGACTGAAAAAGTTGGATCGGTGCATCCCTAGTTTATAATGAGGAGGATGTTTTGAAGCTATGAAACTTGCAGACCGTTTTAATGCTGCACAGACCTCTTACATACCACAATATTGAGATGATATAATATAATGTTATTATATTATATTATAAAGACAAAGCTCTAGGTAATGTTTCTCCTCGAGATGGCTGTGAAGGGTTAAAGCCATGAAAGCAGACGGTTTGACTCTGTCATAATAAGGACGGCTGTCCTGCCTTAGAGAGCAATTACAACACATCTGCCCGTTCTCATCCAGCGCTCATCCATCATGTGAAAGTCAGGGGCCGCGCCGTTCACCGGGAGCCAAATAACCTGATTCACCGCCAGAGCTTCTCTATGATCAGTCTCCGTCAGTCACCGCTGAGGAGATCAGACCTCGTTTAACAGCGCAGATGCTCAGAAAACCTTTGACTCTCGGGTTACACACACCAAAACTCAACCATTCCCACACACCGTTTAAAAAGACTTTGACGTATTATTTCCCTTAAAATAAATTCCTTTATTAACGGTCATAATGCTTCAAACCTATATTTCTCACTAACTTTTGAATATTGTATATCAAGTCTTCAGAAGCCACACTAACTTTAAATAACATTTTGTGGTTCATGTTTTTTTTCTTAATTTTTACTGTACATCGAGTGAATCAGTCTTAAAAACTATTAATGATCATGCTAAATGATTTACGATGCAAAATGGGTAAAATAAATCATGCATGAGTTTTATTATTTGTGTGGTTCATGTGAGGGTCTTGGATGCGGAGCTGTAATTAATTGCAGCAGCTTTGCAGGGATTGTAGAAAGGATTGGGAAAATTGCTTTCAGGGCAAATCCTTTTGATTCGTATCGCTCTGGTTTCAACCTCATCGTCTTGTTTTAACAGGACCATTATCTAAAACCTTTACAGTGTTTCTTAACTTTTACAAGCATTATTTACTCGCTAGAACTGATACAGTACAGACACGTACAGTAAAATTCATGCAGTTAATTATACAAATCTATTTTTAAAAAATGTGTTTAAAAGTAAAAATATTTCATTTCATTGAGAGAACATTTTAGAGATTAATCACAAATTATTATGTTTTAAATGATCAATAGTATAAATATTAGCAGTTTTTTGAAAGCATTCAAAAATTCCATTTATGAATGTAAAATATTGTATTTAAAGGACATCAAAACTAAAATAAATGAATAACAGCGTTGATATCTTGTATAGAAAGATTTTTCTCTCTATGGAAGTGTTATTTTACTATTATTGATATCTAATTATTTATTTATCTATCTTTAGTTAGTTAGTTAGTTAGCTAGTTTGTTTATTTATTAATGCATTTATTTATTGTTTGTTTGTTTTGTTTTAACTATAATAGCCCTGTTCTTAAATTATTGGTCATATCCAAATGTAAAAATGCTAACCTAATTTCCATTAAATGTAGAAATGTCCAATAAAGTTCTTATAGAATTGTAGAAACGTGCACAGGAGTGATGACATCATCACATTTGTTACCCGCTCAGTGCAGGACGCATCATGGCGTAAACAGTTAATTGTATTAAGAACGGTCTGAAACGAACCATTATGAATAACACATTTAGGAAATGGAAAAGGGTCCTCGCCGCCCAATGCTGGCTTTGTCTGTAGTTAATGATAAAATTCTGGCCTGATAAACCCTGAGTTGTGTGTGTGTGTGTGTGTGTGTGTGTGTGTGCGCATTAGCATAAGTCAGTGGTTTGCTGGCACACATTTCGCCCCTTCACAATACATTTGCAGGTGTTTTGATTGCAATTATGTATTCAAGAAACCCCAATTATATTTGAATAATTATATATTGTTCCTTAATTTGCATAAAAGGGGAATTGTTAACTTACATAAAAAAAAAAAAGGAGGAAATGAATTTTCATTCATGCCTTAATTTCATTCATTTCCCGATTTCCTAAACGCAGAGAGCGGCACAAACAAAAGCAGGCATGGCTGAATCTCATTTGAAGTGAAATGTTGTGGCCTCTGTTTTTCCATCCAAACATCAGCGCCGAGCTCCAGTTAAAGGCGTCACGGCCGTCTTTGTTTGGGCTGTGGTTTAAAGCCTCTCTGCTGGAGTGGACGGCTCTGAGGAGCTCAAACTGTTTGAGTGCTGCTCTTCTGCCTCTCTCAGCCCGATGTCAGCGTGTCCCATTTACAGTAATCACACTCTCTGTGAGGCCTTCTCAAGCCTCTTTCAGCTGCAGAGGAGTGCGTGTAGGGCCCTTTATGACAGTAATGTGCTTTGTGACCGTAATGATGATGGTGATTACGAATGTTATTATCTTTATGTAATCCATTGGTACATAAAAATATTCTTTGTGTCAGGTGACTGTAATCGATGACTGACAAACTTCTTCTGTAAACACACACACAAAAAAGATCCTTTGAAATATGTTTCAGTTTTTTTTATGTTAACCGAGTGCATATGTCTTGTTGCTATTTCAAATGAAACAAAGCGAAACAACACATAACAACAAAGTAACACACAAATAACACATAAAGTGAAAAAAAAGAGACACAAACCAGGGTGCAAAACCACACACTACAACACAACAAATAAAGCAACACACACAATAAATCAGCAGCAAATGCAACACAAATACAACAAACAAAACAATTCACAAACATGCAACACAACAAATGAAACGAAACAAAAAAATAAACAGCAAAACAAAACGATATGAATGCCCAACACAACACACAAAATGACACTCTAAACACAAAACTACGAAGCGTGAGGCAGAGAAAGTGCTGGCAGATTTAATTTCTGGGTGAACTGTCACTTTAAGAACACTGTTGACACGAATGGCATGCACTTAAAGATTTCTGACCCTTTAAGAGCACTCAATATCAGAATAAACTGCTTCTTATTTTCATCACACTGGCACTTCTCTGTCATATTCTCCTCCTTATTACCATACAATCCTACGATAAACTATTTCCTCACACTTTATAGACAAGTATTTTCACCAGCTAAAAAATAAAGACGAACCAGAAGAACTGTGGCGACGCTTTTACATTCAGGGCCTAAAACTTTACAGATTTACAGGGGTTTTTTTGAAGCATTGCCACAGTTCTTCAACATTCAATGAAATGAATGTTTGGAAAAGCAAACTGATATTTTGTACCGACACTACAGCTACAAATAGAAATAACTGACTTCAAATCATTTTCAGCTGCTGGAATTATAGTTTTGGCCACCACTTTATCTTTTTTGTGTCCTCTGATGGTGTTCTCATTGATATTTGTACAAATAATCGTGGCTTTTGCTTACTGGTGATGATGTAATCTTTTTGATATTTGATCGTAATTCAAATCTTCCACAAAAAGAGTGCAATAACTTCACAGCTGCTTAAAAAATCCTAATGAAAGAGTGGTTGATGGTCAGTGCTCATTGGCTAGTTTGGAGAGTTAAATGAATGAGAGTTTATTAGTTTGAACACATAAATATTACTTTGGTTTGTAGATTTAGTTTTCGAATCTGGAGAAAGGAAAGACAGATGACTAATGTTTTTATTAAAACACATATTTTTCTCTTGTGTGTAATTCAGACAGCCTCACGTAATGAAGAGCTGATTATTTGCGAGTGCTGTTGAAGTTTTATTTCCGTGCCGAGATTATCAAGGTTGTATCGCTGTTCAGCGACAAACATCAGTCCAGTATTCACTGAGGAACTCTTTAGTTAGGTGACAGTGAATGTGTGTGGAAGGAATGAATGATATGATGTGTGTGAAAGTGTCGTGTATGAGACTCGTTTAAATTCACATAATAATTTTTTTTTCCTTTTTTCTACTTGCCTGGATCCATACGAATGATTGCTTCCGTCCTTCATCACCGTCAGGTAAGAGACTCGTCTTGTGTGTGTGTGTCGTTCTCTTCAGTGAAGGTGCTGACAGGTCGTTAACACAGGCTCAAGATGAGTTCAAGCCTCTGCATTGTGTAAAATAACACAGATCTGTTTAACCGTAAAAATCACTTTTTGTGCAACGTTGGTTTTATTTACCTTATGTCCAGTCACTTTTATTTCTATAGCGCTTTTAACAATACAGACTGTAGCAAAGCACTGAACATTATCAGACAGGAGAACAGAGTGATGGTAATGTATAATGACCAGATTAAACTCTTTATTTATCAAATGCAGAGACGTCTCTGTGGTCAAGACGACGATAATCGCTAGAAACGGCACATTTTAACACAGTTTACGGAGAAATGTCCACTGAGTGGCACTGAAACACAGCTTTAATGTCAACCCTGGCACATTTTTATTATGTTGGTTATTGTGGCGGTTAAGAGTTGAAATATCTGGGGACTGTCGATAAAAGTTGGAAATATGTCCTAAACTAAATCCAACCCCGAGGAAACCTACCATCTTTGAAAACCCATAGATATAAAGTTGGATATGTGTGATGCTAACGTTCAAAAGTACCGGTGTTCAAATCTCCCAGCATATTAATAAGTCACATGATGTTCTTTAAGTACAGTGCTTGGGCAAAAATGACACTTTATTAATGGAAATTGATGTGAAAAGGTGTTTACTTAGTGTTCATTACTTTCAGGAACGATAAAGAAAGATAATGCCATGAGACCGGGTAGATCTTAGCCATCATGTGAACACGTGAATTACTGTGTAATCCTAGCATGAACGAATCGTGCAGTTAATTTTCTTTAGAAGAGCTCCTGAGTTTTTTTATTATTCATCCAGTGGTGAACACGAGTTATGTAATAAAGTAACTAGTAAAGTAATGCATTGCTTTTTTAATTTTGGAGTAATGTAACTGAGTTACTTGTTCAAAGTAACTGGCGTTATTGATTGATAAGTCTCCTGAGAGAGTGAGAATACAGTGTAGATCAAGACGTGCATTAATTCATCTCGCTCTCAAAAACAGATTTAGTATTCATCAAAATCAATTAAAATAAACTCGAATAAACTTTTATTTTCCCCTTTTATTAATCAGTGTCTTTGCTGCTGACCTCTGATGATCCACTTCACCCATACTCATACTCATAAGCAAAAACGAACTATTGTGCTGAAGAGTATTGACCTTTCTTCTCCTGTATTCTGCTTCACAGATGTCAATTAGCTTTTTTCTTCAGCCTGAGGTTTATTGATTACTCTTGTGTGAAAGGGCTTTAAATAGAACGTCTTATATTAAAAACAAACACTCGAGCTCTGCCCATGTTTAAAAAGTAATGTGTGCATTCATTTCCATAAAAAGTAACTAAGTAATGTAATGAGTTACTTTTTTTAGGGAGTAATGCAATATTGTAATGCATCACTTTCCCCAGCGCTGGTTTAAATCAAGTCTCATGCTTAAACCCTCTTACAGCAGCTGACAGGTGAATATGTTTAGCCGTTTTCATCCGATTAGCAGCACATGTGAAACATATTTCTATATATTCTCGTGATGTTTGCATTGTGTGGATTAGAGAGTCTGGGGAGTTTGGACCTGTTAACTTTCTTTCTGTTTATAATTTTCTTCTGGGAAGTGTTAATGGCAATGATAATGGCAATTAACAGCTAATTGTGGTTAATAAACAATAATCGTTTCTAAATTAGACTTAATAATGCATGTAGGCAATTAATTCACTCTTGATTCATCAATTTGCTGACAAATTAGAAGTGGTTTGTAATTCGATTAAATGAATATGAAGTTGAAAACTCATCTTTGATCATAGGAATATATGTATAAACTTTGCAAGTATGTCAAGTATGTCCTAATCCTAAACCTCCCCCTAACAGTCTACTCTGAGAGTTAGTACACATGTAGTTGCGAATGAAGGAGAATAAGTTGACAAGTAGTTACGAAGTTACTTATCGTAAAATGTCTAAAGTGGACTATCAAATGAAATTGATAGCATTAGCAAAGTTGTTTTAGATCAACAGTTCTGTTCTTTAGCAAGAATAAAGCACATCTAGGTATGAAGTGTGTGTCCAGTGTGACAGACGCCCCCTAGTGAGAGTACAGACTGCTGCATCAGGGTCTGTGTGGAAACCCAGGATGGATGTTCCCAGGAAGATTACGGCATCAGCTCTAATCTGTGGCTCAGGTCTCCATTAGTCTTCTGTGTAATTCGCTCACTCGTTCCTGGTACTCGCATTCTGCCTTTCATGTTACATTTTGGTCGTCATTACGCTTTTTTGCATTTCTGCAAAACACACACACACACACACACACACACACACACTGCTGTAGAGGATAATAAAGCTTCTTGCGTCATCAGGTTAAACTCTGTGTAACTGCGACTGATTCTGCATCTGATTAAGAGACGTCTGTGATTTCATCTAAATTAGACATTAAAAAGGGTCCAAGAAAGAAATGAATAGTCTCAAAGTCTTCTTCAAAACACACGATTTTAGAAATGTTTTTATGTTGGTTTCTTATGGATTTAAAATGTCACGTGGTGCAACTGTCAAGTAAAAAGTAATAACACATTTTCTGTACATAGTAATGACACGTGAGTTTACAAAATATTATTTTCCAAAATTTTAAAGTGGAAGTATAATGTTTTTTTTTTAAATGTATATCATGGATTACTGATTTATCAGTATCTGGGTTGTTACATGAAGTCGCACCACATGACATTTACAACCTGAACTAATCTCGACTAGTCATAAAAAGGCTTACTTATGTGTTTGATGTGACCCCCCCCCCTGCTCCCCCATGCATCGGTTACACCACATGACAAAAATATTACATGATTATGCCAAGCTATAAAATTGTCATATCCGGACAGTTGTATCAACCTAACCTAAATTAATTTTGAATTTGAACTCTGATATAGAAAATGTTCATCATATAAAAGAATACATTTAAGTCAGAGTTATTATTGTTAAATAAAATGAACCAATTATTTATTTTTATTTGATTAATATAATATCACATTTTATCACCATTATGTCTACAGGGAGTGAAGGGAATTTATGACTGATATGATTGAAAGAATAAATAATACAATATTTGTCAGTGCAGGCTTGACACAGGTGTGTATGGATGGACTGTCAGTGAGGGTGTTGATGTTGGCAGGTGTGTTTCCTCGCAGTGGTTCCCTTCACATCTTAGTGAGATGATCCAGGAAGTCAGGAGGCTCCGGCGGGCTCTTCAATTACACCTTCAACAGCTTCCATCACTCTTCCTTCATGTTCAGTTCTGTCATGCAGTACTGTGCTGAAACTTGTCAGTCCGTACTAAACCTCTGCTCCCATCCATCAATCCTTCCATCCATCCATCCATCCATCCATCCACTGAAGACAGATTCCCGATGTTTCAAACCCCTGACTGATGCTTGTTGTGGCATATTTCATGAGCTTTTAATCCTATGCAAGTAGTCAGTATGCAGAAACATATTTACACACAATGTCTAACATTATACAGAAGTCCACGAGCTAATTTGAATGGCCAATTAGTGTCTTAATAAAAATGTGAAGAGGCTTGTTGTTTGACTAATAAAGTCATGTGGTGCAACTATTAAAATAATGTATCAATATAAAAATATCAGAAATTATATACAGTAATTTTATCTCTGAAGATCATTGTGACCTGTATATTAAGGTTAATTTTTAAAGGTTTTTAAAATCTATGAGATAGTTTTACAAAAGTTGATGATTAACCTAATTATTTCAATATAGAAAACATGAACACTGAACATCAACATTGAAGTGGGCGTCATTCCTTACAAATGCACAACGTAACTGCCATCAATCCTCGCTCTCTCTCTGTCATCGCTTTGAGGGATTCCTGGAGGCACCTGAAATGCGTTGCGCCAGCGAAACGCGAGTGGTAATCACGTCCATGATTTGTTCTGCGCTTGTAAGACAGATTCACAGACATTAACATGATATACTAAAGCCGTGTCATCGTTTGCTTGTGTGTGATATACGATTGCTGGCTATCTGAGCCTCTAAGCTGGACCGCTGTAGCTCAGCAGCTTTCAAATCCATCATCTAGACAAACACGGATCTGCTCAGTGCCAGTGTTCAGGGAGATCTGACTCCTCGAATGAAGTTTGTAGCTGACACCCTCTGTAGGGTTTGGAACCAAGATCTGGCTCTTATTTAGAGAGGATTTATTCATTTATTTTTAAGAAAAAAAAGTTTGGTTTTGTTGTAATAAGATTTATTGTGTTCTACATTCTGTTTATGCATCCGCTAAGTGAAGTCTGAACCCGAATTGTTAAATTCGTTACAATGTTCGTCCATAACTAGCCATGTTTGTGATTGTCGATGTTATCAACCGTGCCTTTAATAGTTTTTTTTGTCCAATGTGTAAAACACCAGCGAGACCTCTTGTAGTCAGCTGAGGCTGTGATAATGCTGCAAGGATTATTGTGGAAATACTTATGTAATGTATTTGGTTATGCAATATGAGGAGGCACGCTAAACCCCTCCTGCATTCGGCACCGAGTAATTTCCCCTTTGGGGGGTGAAGTAGCAATAACTTGGTTATGAAATGTGTTCTCTAATTAATGAAAGTGTGCGCAGTGATACCACAAACCCCCTGCTGCGCTCCACCCACTACTGCTATTTTGGCATCTGTAAACAAACACACACATAAACACATTTTCAGGCTGCATATATGGGCTTCTAAAAATAGCATCTTATTAATAATAATGTATGTATTAATTATAATTAGTTATTATGCTCTAGGTTTTGCAGCTCATTTTTGATGCTGTTTGTTGTTCCACATTCAGTCATTGTTTACTCTTCCTCATTATTTTGAGGTTCTTTCTTATACAGTTAAAATCATTGGGGTCACAAAATTTCTCTAAATGCTTTCTCTCGATAAACTGCAGGAATAGACTGGTGAGATGCAAATACAGGATTGCTCTGATCATAGGTGTATTTATTTTTCTTTTTGAGCTTTGCATGCTCTAGGTACCTCTTATTTGATTTGCGACTAACATTAGCTTTAGCAATAAGATGGTTTGCATTTGAAGTTAGGTTTTGGTCTCAGCAGACCGTGCAGTCATCCTCCAGGTTGTTGCTTCACTCATACGCCTGTGGGCAAACTCCAGCAGAAAGTGTTTTTTTTTTTTCAGATTTGTTGGTTTAGTCAATCTGCCAGTCTGGTGAAAATCAAATGTGTTGCATTTTTTCCCCCCGATTTGTTCATGATGGACCTTACAGTGTTCAAAGCATTAGACAGTAATATGACAGCAAGCTCAGACTGTGTGTGTGTGTGTGTGTGTGTGTGTGTTACAATGTATGCCGTGTAATTGCTCCTTAGGCCCTGTTCAATATGACAGGCTAACATCAGTATAAAAGGCCCCTAAAGTAGTGCAGAACAGATGTCTGTCTACCCCTGTTGGGAAAACAAGTAGAATATTTCTCTCTCTCTCTCACTTGCTCTTTCTCACCCATAAACACCCACCAGCAGACTTGCAGACGAGCTATGAGAAAGGCATAGTCGAAGGCGAAACTCATGACCTTGGTTAATGTGTGTGTAATGTCACAAACCACATCGAATTCTTCCCGGATGGCTGTGTTCTCCAGAGAAGGATTCATCTTTATGGGTGACCTGTGGATGACATTCACAGCAAGGTAGAAGTCCTCTCTGCCATTGTCGTCAGGAAATACCCCGAAGGATTGGTTATTTCCCATATGAACAGAATAATCCCTAAAATCCCTGGATTTCAGATTGCAAACACCGATGGGAACGTCTGGTACCATATTGAGATGATCCTCCTCGTGATTCCTCGGAAGGCAATTTGACCTTGCATAAGCCCTGAGCACGAGCGACCTGTAACCCTTAACCCATGATCACAGGACTGCAGAAATCCTTACAATATGGTTTGACAATACAAATGCTAAGGAGGCACGGTTCTCCTGGGAGATTGTCAACTGGAAAGATCATATAAACAGATCTACCATTCTCAAGATTACCTGCCATGCTAACAAGATCTGCACCATCGTTCAAGGTTCCCTCTGGTAACATCCTACGATCATTACCTGGATAAAGCCTGCATTACACTTATTGTATTATACTTGTATAAGTGCTTGCTTCCAGGTTAGATGGTTTCATGATTTCACCAACCCCAAGCATCCTCCAGGATTTTCTTTATCGTGATTTTGGTACAACTTAATATGAGTACCAAAGATGTTGTACTCGTACTCTTTGAGGGTTTCCTGTTGATAAATGTCACGCTTTATGTGGACTTGCGGTTATGTGGATCACTTGGATCCAGGGCTGGACTGGGAGTAAAAATCGGCCCTGGCATTTTATGGTCCAGCCGGCCCACCACCACATATAGACCTACCATATACAGCTCTGGAAAAAAATAAGAGATCACTGCAGAAAAATCCGTTTATTTGGGGTTTTATTCTTAAAA
>JAUCMS010000055.1:13731544-13747179 GCA_032357445.1 Enteromius radiatus
AAATACCGAATGAGAGTTGAGATTTCACCAAAGAAAACTGAATTTTGAAATACTGATTCCTTGGTGTCAAAGTGAAGCCTTGGACCAAGGAGACATCTCAATAGACGAACAATATTGACAGAATGATTTGGTTTAGGCCTTCTGTTTATACGGAGAACTACCACTACGTTAATTATGCTGGTTAACAACATTTCCAGACCACGTCAGTGGGTGACCTTCAGCATGAATGCTTCAGAAAGTATGGTGTACCTTTGAAGGAGAGACTGCGACGAGGTGGGGCGAGACCTCCTACAGCGCTGTCTGTTTTGAAAATGTTCGACCACTCTGAGGTTGAAGGGATTTTTGACATGTGCTCTTTCTGCTCGGCAGGAGGTTATCACATAGCATCCAGACCTGACCCAATTAAACCCACACGCATGCAAATGCATGCACACACCCTCACGCCATTCCCCAGTCCACTCCTGGCCTAATGTGTCTCAAAGATGATAGTTTCTACACAATTTCTTCCAATGTATGTTAATGACCTTCACTGCATAAAAGCAAAAAGTTGAGCTTTTGGAATCAGCAACATTTACCCAAGAAAAGTTCTTCTTTCATGAGTTTGTCTGTGTTTTTTTTTTTTTTTTTTCATTGGCTTCTATATCAGCTTTTAATTAAAATCTCCTGTTAATTCATTTACAATGAGTTAGGAACGACAGATTCTGACATTGCGTAAAACCAATATCCTTCCCCTTGTGGTTCTCGCAGTCTTAGAAATGAGTTTTCAATTAAAGAGGCGAGTTTAACTTCCTGTACCCCTCTTGATGTAGCGTCTCTTGATTCTGAGAAAGTCATCTAATTCTCACATGAAAGTAGCTGTTGAGAGCTCATTAAGGAAAGCACCTCACCGCGGTATCCCATAAGCCCTTGTGATGGTGGTAAATAACTCATACAGAACAATGGAACAAAAACACCATTAAAGAAACAAATGAAGTTGAAGAATAGATTGGGAAGTTCGGAGCGCTTGATTAATTTCACCACACCATATGTGCACGCTGATATCGGGGATGTATTGAGCTCTGAGATCGAGCTTTCCTTGCTTAGCCATTCTAACCCCTCAGGCACTTGGCAACAATAATCGGTACGCATCGACTCGTTATTCAAATTTAAGTTGACCTCGTGAATTGTAGTGGAAGTTGAGCTTGTAATTACCTTGTTTATGTGCGGTGAATGTCCATGGCTTTAGAAGGGCTCGGGAGGGCATTGACAAGCACCCAAATAGTCCAGGTTTGGAAAATTTTAATTAAAGCTGACATGAAACGTGGTTGTTTTCCTAAGAATTTTCATCTAGAATTCACCTGGTATGCGGCAGACACTACAAGATGGGTGTTTTTCAGCTACAGTATGGGCTCTTTTGGTCCTGAGGTCTGTCGGAGAATCATGTAAAACACACTTCACACTCTCATTTGTCTGCTAACGCTGTGTATATACATGCATGAGAGGAAAAAGAAGTCTTTTTTCCCCTTTCCCCACCTCAGTGACATTTCCCAGTGACGTTATTTCATTTTGTAGTGGAAAATAAAAAGTTCTGGTGAAAGTGAAAGAGACAGTCATGATTTTTGAGAACAAATCAACCAACAAACATACAAACAAATATAAATCTTTGGTAAATAAAATCGATTTTGTTCGTATTTATTTTGATTTATGTTTATATAGATGCACGCATTTATTCATGAAAAATATGCTATGTTTATTTATTAAATATATTTATATAAAATGCAATAATATAAATATATACATGTACATATGTTCATACAGTATATTGCATGTGTGCACATTTATATATACAGTACATAATAAACAGTACACATACATATATTATGTAAAGAAAAAAAAGTCTTGGTTATGTATGTAACCCTCGTTCCCTGAAGGAGACAGCGACGTTATGTCAATGACTGACATCATGGGGTCTCATTTGACAGCAATAATAAGAATCAACCTACCAACTTCTAGACATAGAAAAAAATTCTCAATATTCTGCATTCATTTTCTGCTGTTTTATTTTTTTCTTATTTTCATATTTGGCTTACGCTTCAAAGAGCATCCAATAAATTTATTGGCAGCCCAAGTAGCCAAATGTGATTGCTTGCATTAACTTGTTAGCATTTGATAGCGTTGGGCCCATGGTGCCAGAGCAGGTGTTTTATACGCCTTCTGATGAACTGAACATCTAGCATCAAGCCAGGAAATCAATTATGTTAACAGTGTTTGCATGTGAGGTATCAAAACTAAGATTCATTGTCGATGCATGAAAGAATCAAACGTTTGACGGACACTGAACAACGTATTTCATGGCCGAAAAAGTCATAAGCGGCAGCCTTATAACCTTTCAGGAAACTCTGTCCGATTCGCTGAAATGTCAGTGTTGAGTCAGTAATGAGGTGTTTAACAGGAACAGAAAGATGCCAATGAGTGAAAGCAGAGATGAAGTGATCGAAACGTTCATCATTCAGATGCTAACACGATAAGATTGCTTGCAAGAATTTTGCAGTTATACCAAGAATTCTTTAGTTTCTCAGAAATGTGTATTTAGAAAGGAGCTTTTCAAAGAAGCAGTTGTTATGAAATGTATAGGCCTATTACAAAATGGATAGTTCTGACTTGGACAAAGCCATTGTGTGACACACACTTTATATTAATTCACCAAGTTGCTACGTTGCTCAGCAACCATAAATGTCAAGTTAAAACAGTCATCCTTAGCAGAAATAGCATTGAATTGAATTGAATTTAAGTTCATTTTAAATTCATTTTAAGATTTCATTTAATTTTTATGATTTAATTTAATTTTATTTTCCTGTATCCAGTGGCAGAAATGGCAGCTGCAACATTACAGAGAAACAAACTCAACATCACAAAAGTATTCCTACATGTCACGATCCATGCTCTTGTTTTTCATGCTTGTTTTCCTCATTCCTCCTCTGTTTCCCTGCCACTCTGTTCATTCGTTGTCATGGTCACTCATTCAGACACACCCACTTCCCTGTTAGTTACCCTGGTTACCAATTAGTTGATTGCCTCAGCCCTCTGTATAAAGCCTGTTTTGTTTTCTTTGTGTTTGTCAGTTGTTAAAGGTTTGTAATGGTTGCTTCTTGTCTTTGTCACGTCATTGTTGGACTCCTTGAATCTTATTAAAACTCTACAGTATACACCAAACTCCAACAAAGAGCCTTAAAACAGCATTTATTGTTTGAATTCCTGGAAAAATTGAAAGACTTTGAAGACTTCATTTTTATTAAAAGCATCAAAACAAAGCTTTTTGCGCATCGGTTCGTTAAAATAGTGATTTTTAAAAAAAGTTAAAATGTTTAGGAGTTTAAAATTTACTTCTAAAATTCATTTGGTTGTCCACACACACACACACACACACACACACACAAAATTCAGAATAAAAACAAAGTAAAAAAATAAAAAGTGTAAACGAATCCAGTATCTTTTGGAATCTGCACCACAATGTTTCTGCCTCATAAAGCCCCAAAAATACCACACACATTTTCCGTTTGGCCCTGAAGCCAGCGGAGACGTGTAATAGTCTTTCAGGGCGTGTAGGGCTGTTTGGCCACCGCAGCGCGCCACATACACTCGTGTAGGATAAATGAGGCTGTGAGAGACTCAAGCTACGGGAGATGGTATCCCAGTCCATCGATCCAGCCGAGAAAACGGCGTGGCTCCCACACACACACACACACACACACACACATACGGACAGCAGGCCTCCCTGCCTCCTCTCCACCTGGTTTCTCGCTGCTCTGCAGAGTTTAAAGATCGCTCGATCCTCTGATAGCTTTATCTCCAGCAGAGAGGGAGGTCTTACCACGAGTGAAAAACGGATGAGCGGAATGAAAGGGTGGATAAATAAAAGTTTCCGTCTGGATTTTACCACTTTCGCAGTGGGAGAGCCAATCTGACGGGCTGCGCTCTCTTATCATTCCTATTTGGAGAAGAGAGATAGAATATTAAACCATTGAGTTCTATGTATATTTCCATATTTATATATGTATGTTTATCTCATAGCACAAGGGAGCTGTGCGGTGTGAAATAAAACCGCATCGTCTTCTTCTAGAAGTGTCCTTCCGAACCCCAGCGGCAGTGTTTTTACTCCAGACAGATGTGTGCAGTGGATCTGCTCTCTGACAGCTTCAAACGCAAGAGATGTGCTTTGAGTCTGGAAGTTTGAGCCACAGGAAGCACACGGTCTCCTCTGTCAGCAGCAACACAACAAAGCGCATTCGTGAAGCCGTGGAGGAGCGTGTGCGTGATACAGCAGCAATGCAGTCTCACCCGCAGTCACCGGTGCCACATGTGACAAATCTCAAATGAGTATGCAGTATGCAACTCTCATAGTAGCATCATTTTTGTGATCACATAATCGGCCAGGTTTTTCTTGCTTTATCTCCCTAACCCCCAAATATCGGAAACTATATTGATAACTTTCAAAGTAATTTATTTCAGAACAGATGTTTTTTGTAAGGCAAAGTTAGTTTAGGTTGTAAAATGTCATGTGGTGCGACTTCCTAAAATTGTAATAATTAAGTTATATTTGTAAAACATTACTTTTTAACTTAAAATTATATATTCATAACATTTTTGGGGG
Organism: Enteromius radiatus; assembly: GCA_032357445.1. NCBI lineage: Eukaryota > Metazoa > Chordata > Actinopteri > Cypriniformes > Cyprinidae > Enteromius > Enteromius radiatus. The sequence continues at coordinate 13,736,175 of JAUCMS010000055.1, forward strand.
AGATATTTGCACTTATGTATGTATGCAATATCTTTTTGCTTGATGGTTACACCACAGTACACTTTAGTTGTTATTACATGTCATTTGTATATTTTGCCAAATATTCACTTGATATTGTTTTCTATGTCACAAATATGAATAATATCCATCGATATGGTTATTTAATGAGGTGTAGAGTTCCTCACTGGGCCTGATGGAGGAATCTGTGGTTGTTGGCATTAATGACAAGATAATAGTGGAAGAGACACAGCGTGTGCAAACCGTTGCGGTCGCCACTGTTAGCCAAGCATGTCGACCGGTCCAAAAAAGCCTCTGGGGCTGTCGGCGCTAATCTGTTCAGCAGCAAACATCTGCTGCCGGCTTGGACCAGGAGTCCCTGATCACACGCCGTATCCATGCAGGTGTATTTCCTCACACACAACGAGAGGTTAAAGCTCATCTATGAGTATGAACCAGCTAATGGTCCGGCTCCTGGAGGAACGCGAGGAACATTATGAGAAAGCCCCTTTTTAGCCTCACAGGCCGTTTAGAGAGGAACAAAATAGTGCTAGCAGAAAGCTGATGGCTACAAGCACCTGGTGAGACCGTGAACCCTGTTATTGATTCTTCGCAAGCCTTGTGTAACGCCACACTTCCATTGTCTTCTTATTAGAGCCATTTTGATAGAGAAATTGCTTGTTTGTTTACATTAGCATTAGCATGAGCATTAGCTGGAGTGAGAGCAAAAACCTAAATTATAGCTGTTGTCAAAGTAATGTTTCGCTGTATTACATTGTTGTACACACCAGACATAAGGTTGACTAGCAGTTTAAGTAGTTGACTAGTTTTTTGAAGATCTTTCTTCGTTCAAGGACTGCCTGATTAGAAAATAGTTAGCTCGTGGTCAAGATGGCCGTCGAATGAACTGACTTACCTTAAATGGATTTTATGCGCTCATTAACATGTGACTGCCCATATGTCAGTGCTTATATCGATGCTTATTTATTATGCAGGAATGTTAAGTTGAACCAATAGGAACAGAGCTAATTAACATACAATATAGTAGTCTTAAAGGGACGGTAGCCTTTAAAGAGAGTCTTGAATTTAAAGACTTTCGATCCTTTTATTTTTATTCTTAAAATGTTTAACGAATGCTGATTTACTGTGGTGAGATCAGCCAATCATTACAGAGCTCCTTTGCATAAAGATGTCTTAAAGGTACAGTAGCTTTTAGAAACAGACTTAAAAAGTTTAACTAGTGCTAAAATTAGCCAATCCTAACATATTTCTTTTACGTTAAAAGGTTCTGAAGGTACACTGGCTTTTAAAACAACCTTCAGTTTAATCAGGGCTTATTTACTATGCTGAGCTTAGCCAATCATAATCAATTTCCATATAGTATAGATATCTTAAAGTTAGAGTAGCTTTCAAAATCCATCATTTTAATAAATGTAAAAGTGTAATATTTTTTGTCAATGAAATTAGCACTGCTTAACTTCATAGAGAAATCTAGGGTGAATGTAAGTACAGTAAAGCATAGGTAACAATTCAGATTGCATAAAGTGTAGAAAGAAAATGTATAGAATAGTATCTTTAAGGGTGAAAAGCAATTGAATTTCTTTTCTGTGTAGACGGAGATCAAACCTTACACTGAACATTTAGCCAGCTGATGTTGGTGCGGATGGCAGTAGGTGGCCCAGTCTGTCACGTGTGACTGCGTCTGCTTCAACAACCAAACACTTGACTGTCTGCACACGTCGCCAAACCTGTCAGCGGAGTCTAATTGACATTCAAATGTATGCATGCACCTCCTCCAAATTTGATCACCCCTATCGGGAGGAAGGTATCGTAGGGCTGAGCAGTAAAGGTCTTTCGGCATAAATGACAGACGGCCCACGTATACAAAAGCGTGTATCCGTACGCTGCCGGGAAAAGCGCCAGCCCTGGAAGTTGCAGCGGCGACTCATTATGCTTTTGAAGCAAACTCTTGCGCAAAAAAAAAATGCTTTCGGCAAAACCCCTGGCCGCCCCATCAACCGAATTTAGCAGCGCTGTCGTGAGGGATCCAGATTTCCCCGCAGCCTGTCAGAGACACGTCCAGAGCGGGACGGGGACGGCGAGATAGGGCCTGTCAGAAAAACACATCCTGGCGGACGACAGGCCCAGAGCTTTGCGGATCTAGTGATGGCTAGAGAAAGAGAGGCAGTCAAAACACAGCGGCGGGACTCCACTGGGGCTCGTGCTGCTGTTCCGCTCAGATCTATTTTTAATGCCTCAAACTCCACGTCAGCAAAAGGAATGCATAATTATAGATTCCTGAATAATTCATAAGGGGCTCATTTGAATAAGGAGGCGGTTATGGGAGCCACATATGTGCCGGAAACTTTTCCATTTGTTGTTCGGAATTTTAAGGTGGAGCCCGCCTTTTAAACAGCATTGTTCATGTTTCCTGGAGAGGATTTAACGCATCTATCTATCTAGTTTGGTTTTTTTTAACTGATTGATTAACTGTTTGGTAATTCTGTCATTCTTTCTATACTTTGTTTCTTTAAAAATGATATATATATTTTTTTGAATTTCAAACAAGGCTTTTCAAACATTCACATTATTATTATTGCTATTATTATCTATCCTTAACTAGCAAGAAAACTCCCCGAGTGCCCAAAACCATTTTCTACACCATTTCCCCATTATGTATTTACTTTTTTATTTTCCATCATTCTTCATTTTTGGAAAATGCCCAGAGGTAGGAAGTCATTAACTCGATGCCTGCTTAAGGATTACCTGGATCTTTTGCACAACTGCAATGCGCTAAAATCGAATAATATCTAAAATAATTCCCTTAATTCTCACAAGTCATGAGCCAGAAGACATGAAGACAAACTGTCTGAAAGTTTGTGTGAATATACACAATTAACGATAACAAAATTAGAGCTTGAGAAAACGTTTATTTTAGTGCCTTAGGAGAAATAAAAAGAATTAGAAGTCAGTTATTTTTGAGCAAAACGGAGGTCAATTTTGCTGCATAATCATAACACGAAGGGAACACTAGATAAGATATGCAAGTTAGTTTCAGCAGTTTTAACTAAACATTATTCCCTTTCAAACATTTTATGATATCAAACATTATTTCTGTTTCTGGACAAAAACTGGACATTTGCTGAAAATGAACTCAGCCTCTAAGATAAGCAGATAAGTGTGTTTCTTCACAGGAAGAGGTTAGGAGAAGAGTCCAAACAGCTGATAAAAACATCACAGTAATACAGAAGTCATCCACACCACCCCAGCACATAAATCGAAAGGCTGCGTGTTTTTAAGGGACGTAACTATCTGGGTGTTATAACTTTAAATGCTCACTTCTGGTCAAAATCCATAATCCATAGTCCGTAATGCAAAACAGTGTAAACAGTGCTTAATTTGTACATATATATATGCATGTATGTATGTAATTTTATTTTTATTTTTTTAAATGGAAATCAAATATATTTATTTATTTATTTTTGGAAGAACTTCAGAAGCTCTTCAGCCATAAGGATAGAATATTATGTTTTGTTAAAAACTAATTAAATCAAATGTTAAGTACTGTATATCTTAATAACTGCAACTGCAATATATATACGTTGAGGCATATATTAACTCTGAATATTGTGTTTTTGACCATTATTATGATGTTGCTGTGGACAGGAGCTCTTTTAATTTCATTGATCGAGAAGGCACACAAAGACTGTAATCGATACAGAGCGAGCGGTCGCCCCGTCGTCAGTCATACGGCGAGACTCCACCAAGTGTTATCCGAGCAGATGAAGCGCTTTCGCTGAGCATTTTCCACGTCACGTGGCTTTTCTCTTCTTTTTGATAAGGCCATTCTTCTGCCCTTGGACTTAATGCGCTGTATCTTTGTGATAATGTCATGCGGTATGACGTCTGACTGTGATATGCTCTCCACATATATATTTTGTGCTAATGTCTTTGTGTATTATCATAGCTAGCTGGAATAGGTCACAGCGCTCAAAGTGCATGAAACTCTTTCCCCGAGTCTCATAAACAGAGGGCTTTGATTACATTTTGAGTGATGGTTTTTCATTTTTGGGATGTTTTTGCTCATGTTTTCCTCATTATGAGATTTTCTTTTCTTATTTCTAGCCACTGACCTCTGATGATTGGATCCATACTAATGGTTTTACACGCACATTCTCTCTCTGTCGGGTTTGCCATCAAGTGTCATTACTGTTTAATTACCTGCGGCTGACATTTGAATGATATTCCCTCTCTTTTCTCTCACCTGAAGGGTGCAGGGCTTTACCGTATAATATGTCCTGTTTGGTGCACCCTAAACCAGAGGTCACTAATTAGCAGTTTGCGGTTCAGATCCAGACCTGAGACTGGTTCTACCCGGGCGGTGAATGGTTTATCATAAATGAAAGTAATTATAGCAGGGTTTGTTTTGTCTCTCCAGGTAGAGAAGCTGAAGCTGATATGTATTTTAGATGTGGTCTATAGTATATCATTTTCATGGTGAACATAATATTTGTTCGTGAATATCATTAAGCAGTCGCACCACATGACATTTTACAGCCTGAACTATTTTTGCCTTGTCCTAAAAGGTCAGATCTGATATTTTAAGTTACTTTATTGATTTTATTGTTGTGCGTGTTTCTGTGTGTTGGTTGAACCACATGACTAATTTGTGGTATTTTTCAAATATTATTAAAAAAAAACTACTTCACTGCTCAAAATGGGTTTTTTATTTATTTTTTTTATTTTAAATAATACTAATGACAAACTGCTTCAGGTTTTCTGAAGTAGGAAAAGAGAAATAATTTATTTTAACATGGACTAAAAACTAGAATATGATGGCAGTTCATATCAAAATGAATTATAATAAAAATATGTTCATTATAAAAAAGTATGTAAGTCTTGCTTATTTTATGTTGTGTTGAGTACATATTTTTCAGGTACTGTTTTGCTTAATATTTTTCTAAGAAATAGTAATCAGAGATAATGACAAAGTACTTATTATTTTAATAATAAGTAAATAATTAGAATAATATAATAAAAAATTTAATTAAATTAATAAAAAATTTAATAAAATAAAATAAAAGAAATAAAAAATAAAATAATAAAATAATAAAATAATTAAATTAAATTAAAAAAAAAATAAATAAATAAAAAAGTAAAAATTAAATTAAATTAAATACAATTAAATAAAAAAATAAAATAAAATAAAATAAAATAATAAACAGCCCGGTTCCTTTAAAGGCATGGAATAGTACTGGCCGTCCTGTCTCCTCTTCATCAGTGGACAGTTTTGCACTCCATCTTAAGACTCTTGAAAAGCAGGCATTTTTTCCAGCGCTCATAAAGAGTCATCGAGTCACACGAGAGCAGAGGTTGTTCAGGAGTGTCTGTCGAGAGTCATCAGGGATGAGGGTTCGGTAGAGACGAGCTACACTTTAATACGAACCAAAAACATTCCCAGCATCCTCTTTGCAAATCACAGCATTTTCCGTTTACGCTCCTGTCAGTTTTCCGATCCGCGTGCACCCTAGGATATGAAACGCTCATTATCTTGTCTCGAGCAGGCGTCCGACCCTCCCTATCTACCCAACAATTCAAACTCTACTGTGTGCGGAGCAGCCAGCAACTTGCTGAATCGTCTATAGTGGCTTTTGTCTCGTTTGAAAACGCTTGCTCGACAATCACGAAGGACCCGCGGTGTTTCCACTCCAGAGTGTTCTTTAGAAAGTCCTTGAAGGTGGTGTAGTATGGAGAAGAGAGAGGGAAGCATGAAGCGCAAAGCCTGTAAACATTTAGCACTTTGACTAATAACAGTGTTGAGCGTGTGGCGGATGTTTGGGGGAAATGATTTCCTCAAGCCGCCCCACCGTGACGCTCCACGTCACGACTGATAAAGCAGACAGGCCTTTAGGTTGCTGTTCTCCATCAGTTCCTCTCACGGTTTTGCTTATCTGCGGTACCTGACGCTGTTTGTCTTGAGATATGAATGAAGCGCCTGGCAGATGCCGAGGGTAACGTGTTTGTGTGTAACAGGAAATGGCTCTGATTAAACTGTGAGCGAAAACATTGCTCAGCCGTGTTGCAGACCAATGATTAGACTATTTTTCTTTCTTTCTTCTTTTTTTCCCTAGGTCTTGTAAAGCTCGGGGTCCACTGTGTCACGTGTCAGAAAGTCGCCATAAAGATTGTAAACCGAGAAAAGCTCAGTGAATCCGTCTTAATGAAGGTAAGATTTCGTTTTTGCTTTGAAAAATTCACCTTTGAGAAAGAACAGGAAATTGTTCTTGTGTTTAAAGAAATAATTCAGTCCAAAATGGAAATTAGGAAATGCAAAAAGAGGGATTTTGCAGAATGTTAACGCTGCCCTTGCCCATGCGGTTAACCCTTAAGTGCACGAATGTTTTGGCAATCAGCAACAGTCCAAAATCTAATTCTGAATATTTGCTCTCAGGGTTTTATTCATCCTTCATCCGTGAAAGGGTTAGACGGAAAGATTTTGGTAAATGTTAAGGTTGACCTTTTCCACACTGTAAAATAATGACTGTGATTTTAACAGTAAAAAACTGGCAATTCTACAGTAAAACACTGTTAAACGGTAAATTCACGTAAATTCATGTAAAATTCCCAGAATTCCCTTTTTTTCTTATGAGTTCTTCTCAGCTCTGTTTGTTAGGGTTGTGTGTCTCATGTAATGTTGTTGAATGAATGTTTCTTGTAATCATGATGGTGTTTAGTGTTTGTGTGAATGACCCTGAGCTCCTTCTATATATGTTCATATAAAAGCTTTGGTTCATCATGTGACTTTCTCATCACTTCCTGTATTCGGTGATTATCAGTGTATTTCAAAGAAAGAAACAGATTTCAGGGCTTTAATAGGTTGGCATATTAACATTACATCAGTGAAGGAAATACATATATGTACATATTTATATATGCTTCTGTTGTTTTAGTACACTCATAGTTTTGTTTAATATTTTGAGTTTTTGTTGTCATGTTTGTATTTTTTATTTTTAGTTACATTTGAAAGTTTGCTTTTTTGTAACTTTTTGTAACTTTATATATATTTTTTCTCAGTGTATATGCTATATATAACATTATTTTATAATTATATAATTTTTTTCCCCAGTTTTTGATTAGTATAATATATTAAGTTAAGCTAAATGATGATAAACAGTGAGCAAAAAAGGGAAAAATACATTTCTAGTATGACTAATAATCTTTTTCTTAAAAAATCTTAATAAAAAATATTATTTTGACATTTGAAAAATTATTAACTTTATATAAGTTAATGAAATTACAGTATTTAACTGTAAATTTAACTTAAAACCTAAACATTGTTACTGTGTTTTTTACAGTAGAATTCCAGCAACCACAGCTGCCGGTTTTTAACCGTAAATTTTAGTTTAATTTAAGTGCAAACAAATAATATATTTATAGCTTTGTGTGAACAATAAATAAATAAATGCAACAATTTGTTATTAAGTAAAAATCTTGTTTATTTATTAATTTTACTACTAATACGTTACTTTATTTTGGAGAAATTTATCAGAACATTAACGCTGTCCTTCTATAGACAATGAAAGTTAATGGTAACCAAAAAGCATCACAAATAGTCAACATTGAATAATGCAAGAATTATTAGCTTATGTTTTGGTGTTTAATCTTCTCATTTCCGCCTCTTCTTTATCCTAAAGGCTTTCCTAAATAAAGATAAAACAACTTAATTAATAAATAAACTGCGCCTACAAGCGTATAATGTTATTTATTGCCTGTAAAACTATACTCTGGGTAATAGTTGGCCCATAATGATCTCCTCTGATAAAAGCAGTCATGGGAACACAGAGACCAAAGATCCTGATTAAAGATAATTGTCTTTCAAGGGAGGCGTATTAAAATATAAGATGCTTGTTATTATTTGGAAATGGGGGCAAGCTCGAAATGCCTTTAATATTAGAACATCCCCAAATACATATGCTTAAAATGTATAATTTTAGATGCAAACCTAGAGTAACTGTTTTCCTTTTGCTTCAAGGGATGGGGAAGGGATTTGGCCAGGAACTCAGCAAGATTAGAGACCTTAAACACTGCAATTCTTTCAGATATTTGCACATGAGGTTTGGCCAGAAGGCAGAGGACCAAATTAAGATCTTGCTCTAGGTTCAGAGACGACACAAAACATATCATTCTATTCTATTCTATTATCAACATATCAACATGCAAATACATATAAATGTTTTCAAAATATACACTGGATACTGGATATATACCGGATTTATATCATGCTAATAAAATTTTTTATTTTGGATGTGATTACTGACAAGCTACGCGTTAGTTTCGCGGGTGATTCAATGGCGCCGCTTGTCAGTGATCTACGGCTCGGTTCATAAACTGGCGCTGCGTTTAAAAACAGCTGCTGGAGATTTAGCGCTAATCAAAGAACCGACTTTACTGACGAGATGCGCATAATATATCGTTCGATATATATCGCCCAGCCCTAGATGTGATTGATGTTTTGACAGCACAAACATATATATATATATACACAGTACATACACATACATATGTGTACATATTTATAAATGCTTACTGATCCTAAACTTCTGTTGTTTTAGTACACTTGAAATATAATTAATAATAGCAATTATCATAGTTTTGTTTAATATTTTGAGTTTGTTGTCATGTTTGTATTTTTTATTTTCAGTTACATTTGAAGGTTTGTTTTTTTGTTGTTTATATATTTTTTTTCTATGTGTATATGCTATATATATGTCACGTTTTGCTGTGTGTGTGTCCGTTGTGGTGAGTGCGCCTTCGCAGACGGCAGACACGGAGGATTCGATGCAGAAACATTTAATATTTAACTCAGAATACAAGAACAACAAACGCTGTCGAGGCAGTGGCGAAAAACACACACAAACGGGTTCCACACAACATTAAGCAACGTTAACAAGACATGAATGGAACTGATAAACATGGGTATTTAAAGGGGAAAACTAATGAATGGAAGTGCAGGCAGGTGAATAAAACAGGTGAAACGATTGAAACTAATGAGGGAGAAACCAAAAGGACACAGACAGCGGGGGGAGACAATGACAGACAGGAAACACATGGTCCATGTAAACAAAGGCAACGCCTACGGCGTGACAATATATAGTTTAATTTGATATAATTTTTACATTTAATTTAATTTTATATATTGTTCTTACATTTAATTTAATTTAATTTGATATAATTTTTTATTTAATTTAATGTAATTTGATGTAATGTTTAATTTAATTTAATATTTATTTTTTATTTTCAGTTACATTTGAAGGTTTGTTTTTTTGTTGTTTATGTATTTCTCTCTATGCGTTTATGCTATATATATAGAATCCCCCCCCCCCCCAGTTTTTGATTATTTTAGTAAATCTTAATTAAAAAAAATTATAAAAAATATTTAATAAAATAATTAAAACTTTAAAAACTTAAAAATAAATATATATATATATATAGGTCATATATATATATATATATAGCAGCCAATCAGAAGCCCTCTCAGAGCGAACAAACCCCCACATCTGATTCTCATCAGCACCAACACCACCACATGACCTCCACACGACCCGCCTGCACTTCACCAACAATCAAGACAATTCAGCTCACACTAATCATATGCTCCTCAGGTCTAAACAGTCTGTGTTTACATGATCATTTATTCCACATTTCACATCAATAATGCATGCACCACTTCGCCTGAACTTGAAGTTTAATGCGGCTACAACAGATATTACAATATCCAGCCCTTGTTTTCACGTAATTACTTCGGTATGAGGTAAAAGTCGATTCGAAAAGCCACCAATTTATCTCCACATGAGTTTGAGAGATGAGGGGGTGGATTGTCAGGGTTATTTTGGACAGCGGCCTTCGTTTCGAAGCGTGTGTGTGTGTGATTTGGTGTGCTGTCTAACTCTTGGCTTTGACATTCTCATTGTCGTTCCTCCTGTCAGCGAGATGAATACGGGCTATCCCAGCACCTGTCTCTCCTCTCGTGCCTGCGCCTGCAGACCAGCATTGCAAATGTCACCTTTTTAAATGCAAATGTTGCATTATTTGTTTGTGTCCTGGCACCTCGATCCGGACGCCGTGTACCGCTGGGAATGAGATTCTCTGGAGTGTCCGCACCTCTGATTTTATATCCAGGACGTCCACACGAGCGCACGTGGCCAACTCGAGGGATTAGAAGAAAGAGGATTAGATAAAAAAAAAAAAATGATGTTATGGAAGCTATGAGCGTTAGATAAGGATTTCAGTTTGGGTTTTACAAAACACTTCAGCCAAACATCAAACTCGAATTATCGTTTCCGTCTGTTTATCATACAGAGCTATCATATAGCATAAGAAGACTTGAAACATCACATGTATATATGTTATGGTACCTTTGTGCCTTTTCACATCCGTGGGTTATTTTAGTAACATTTATATATCACTGCAGTATTTATAAATAGTAACGTTTTATTTTATGGATACACCTATCAGTTGCTTATTAGCATGCATATTACTAGAATATTAGCCATTTATTAAGCACATATTAATGCCGTACATGATCTCAATACTTATACTTACTAACTATTAATAAGAAGAAAATTAAGAATTTATTGCATGAAAATTTGTAGTTGATAGTCAAAAAATGTTACATATTCTAGAGTGTTACCTTATAAATATTTTGAATTAGATTTTTTTTATGTTTTGTACTTTCACATTTTAAATTACTAAAGTTTAGTTTAGCTAGCTTTTGTCAATTGTTTTATTATTATTATTATTATAATATTAGTATAGTATAGTATTATTTTAATAATTCAACATTTTCAGTTAGATGCCAAGGCAACAACATTGTTATTTGTTGCTTAAGTTTTTAATGTAAAATTGTAATTTTAATTTAGTTTAATTTGATATCATTTTTGATTTAACTTAACTTAACTTTTTAATTTTAATTTTAATTTTAATTTTAATTTTAATTTTAATTTTAATT
>JAUCMS010000055.1:13777426-13790527 GCA_032357445.1 Enteromius radiatus
CCCCATCTCCTCTTTATATATTTTTATTATTTTATGTTGAAAAGATGTCCACAAACGACCACTTTTGGACGTCCCACTGACGTCAACATTAGACGTGCAGTAGACGTCAAAAAAAGATGTCGCCTGGCGTTAAAAAAAATTTCTTGCTTTAAATGTTTTAATTTACTTAGCAGCAAAGGCTGTTTAATATTCTCGTAGTCTAAATAGTGTTTAAGATTTGAATGTAGAGAGCAGAGCAGAGGCTGTTTAACATACTGAGTGATTACTAACTCCAGCTGATGTCGTCTCTTCACAGATCTCCTCATTACGCGTGTCCTGAAGTCATCCGGGTGAGTGTTGCCCGACTGGCAGTCCTTCTGTGGAAGTATAAAAGAGTGACCTGATCTGGATTCAGAAAGACTGCATGTTGACTTTGTCTCATCTCTGTTAGGGAGAGAAGTATGACGGAAGGAAAGCAGACGTTTGGAGCTGTGGGGTCATTCTGTTTGCTCTGTTGGTGGTGAGTCACTTCAGACTTTACCTTACAGGAATAGTTCACCCAAATATAACATTTCTGTCAACAATTACTCTCCTTCTTACTGACTACAATTACCCTGAGAAACATTAAATATTAAAAAAAGAGTTTTTAGTGCATGGTAAAGAGCAGCATGAACATGACAACTAAATATCTCCTTTGGTAAAGCACAGGAAGTCATAGAGATTTGACAGGATTTTAATTTGTTTCTTGATTATTGCAAATATCTGCAGCCGTCCTTTTTCATCAGAAATGGTGAAATGAACAGGCGTATTTGAATGAAGGTTGGGAATTGATGTTTCTAAGTCCCAAAGACAATGAAATTTGGAGCAAGTATGGCATGCACCTCTGCACTGCATTATTAGCCGGTTTTATTCGAAATGTTTTACCTGCGTGTCTGAACCGCACCAATATCCCCGAGAGTTTCAGCTCATTTCAAATGCTCTTGTTCAATTTTGAGAGTAAAATTGAGCCCCTTGAGTCTGAGAGGTTTATCTCTCCACACGGAGCCGTGCGCTGACCTGCATCGGATTGTTTTTGGACGTTTGAGAAATGATGCTGACCGAGTCCTTTCTTCAGAGATTATTCAGTGAGCGTCTGTGACTTCGAAACAGACTTTTACGTAGGGCTGGGCGATATGGCAAAAATGTCATCTGGATGATTTTTCCCCATATTGAACGATAACGATATATATTTCGATATAAGCTGTTAATGCTGCCAGCTTTAAAAGACTATCCCAACAACGCCTGAAGCCACAAAAATGAATTAAATTACATTTTAAAGTATAGTTTATTAACAAAAACAGATGACAGATTTGGGCTTAAAAATTTATAAATAAATAAATAAAAGTTGTGACAAAGTATGGTAAATCAGTAAATGTACAAAATGTAAACATACAATTTTTGTAAAAACCTCATTTGTAACACAATTAGACCACAGTGTCTGACTTTAAGAGGTCGGTCAAATGTGCAAAACATAAAATGATACAACTTCTAGCTAGCTAACACAATTTGTAAAACTTTCACATTAAACTGTGCGGCTCTATTGAGAATAAAGAGCTTGCGCGCGCTAAACGCCTGCATGTGAACGACCAATAAGCATTATTATCAAAAGCGAGCGTTTTGATAATAACGTAGTTTCGAGAGGAACGCTGGACGAATTAGCCACAGCTGGCCCGCATTAGCTAATCAACCTCCTCATTCCAAACTTCCAATCAAATTCCTCCAAAGCACTATACATATCCACTTCCCGCTTCCTTCCGCATCTCGCTTTTGCAAAAAACCTCCTCCTTCCCCGCCTACCTCCCTTTGAATTTGCGCTTTCCTCTAGGGGGGCAGCCGAAGATCGAGCCGGTCTCCGAATCCTTACCCTCGCTAGGGTTACAAGCGCTAGGGTTCGGAACCTGCCGTTTCCCCGGCTCGCTCCCAAACCTGCTTTACTTATGAGGAAGCACGAACTCTTGAAGTGACACTTAAACACCACTAAATTAAATTGTGTATCTCTCCCCGTTGTCTTCTCCCACGCGGATGCGCCCTGGATGTCAGTGGATGGCGCGCACGGTCTTCTGGTACGTCACGCGTGGCAAACGCGCCAAACGCTCCATTCTCGCGAATCGCGCCGCAGGATGTCTAAACGCTTAACATGGAAATCGCTCGCGCTTAACGCTTCATTTGCGTCTGGTGTGAACACAAGTTTGTGTCAAGTTTGCTTCTCAAAGTGCGCTAGGAAATTAACTTTGACCTGCACGGCACACACAAGCTGCACGCTGATTGGCTGTTGTCGTATTGTTCTGCTGTGTGATTGGCTCTTAGATTAATCCATATCGAGCGAAAAATGCCTAGAGCTTATCATCGGTATTAAAATAAAATAAATCGCGATTTGATATGATATCGTTTATCGGCCCAGCCCTACTTTTACGTTCAAACAACCACTCCAGGAACTTCAGATCGACTTTTCTTTTCTTCTCTCGTCTTTCGTCACGCGATCTCGTCTTGTCTCATGTCACCTTGTCTCTATGTATCTCTGCTTTTATTTTGCCCATAATGTCTCTGTATCTGATTCGGTCTTGTGTCATGTTGTCTTCTGTTGTCCTCTTTAATCTCATTTTTTCTCATCTCATGGTCCCTTATCTCGTCTCATTTTTGTCTCTTATTTTGTCCATCTTATTGCATCTCTTCTTTTGTTTGGTCTCTTTGTCTCTTTATTTTTCACTTTGTCTCATCTCATTGCATCTGGTCTCATTTGGTTTGGTCTTGTCTCTTCTGTTTTCCTCTTTCATCTCATATCATCACATGTCAGCTTGCGGTATCTATTGACATCCTTCATTTTGTCTTGTCTTTTTCCATTTAATTTAATTTAGTTTATCTAATTTTGTCTCATCTCGTCTCATCTTTTTTGATTTTGTCTCAGCTTGTTTTGTCATCTCTCTTTATTTGAAATCCGTCTATTATCTCATTGTGTCTCATTTTGTCTTGGCACTTTTTTTATATTGTCTCATGAAATCTAGTCTCATTTATTGTAGTGTGGCATCATCTAATTTTTTTATCTCTTTGGCCTATTGTGTCCTGTCTCATTTGGTCTTGTGTTATTGTCTTGTCTCTTCTGTTTTCCTCTCTAGTGTCTCGTCTCGTCATCTCGTCTCATTGTTGTCTCTTATTTTGCTTCATCTCATTACATCTCTTTTTGTCTTGGCTCGTTTCTCCATTTCTTGTCTCATTTTAGTTTCTTATTGCATTTCTTTTGGCTTTTCTTGTTTCATCTCATCTAATTTTGTCTCTTTTCTATTTCTTTTTTTAGTTTTGCATCTATCATCTAATTGCATTTCTTTTTGTCTCATCTGTCAGTGTCTTCATATCTTATTGTGTCTTTTGCCTTTTCTTTTCTTTTTCTTTTCTTTTCGGCTGAAGTTCATTGGTTCGTCCCTTTATGGAATATATATTGCCCTGCTGTGGAAAGCCAGACAGACTGACTTGATGCTGAATGCACAAAATCCTCTCAGATCCAAAGTGATTGGAGTGCATTTATGCTCCCATCCTGTCTCTTTAGGTTTTTGTTATTTTGTTTTTCATCAGAAATGAAAGCGAAACCTCATCACCCTCATCTGTAGCACGTCAGCAGTCCCGACATTACATAAGAAAAAAGCAGCGAAGCGAGTTATTATATGAAAACTCCTCTGAGCGCTTTTATTCTAATTGGTCCTTCTTTTCCAGAAATCCTCATTTTCTCAGAATTTCTCCTCAAACTGATGCGTTTTCCTTCTGTTGCCTGTGTCTTTCGTTTAGGGGGCTCTGCCGTTTGACGATGATAATTTAAGAAACTTGTTAGAAAAAGTGAAGCTGGGTGTCTTTCACATGCCCCATTTCATCCCACCGGACTGCCAGAACCTTCTGCGAGGGATGATCGAGGTCGACGCCGGCAATCGGTTAACGGTAAGACGGAGGAGACCTTTTCAAACTAACATCAGTTTTATACAGTACCAATACAGTAAACGGTAATTACCAACTGTAATAGTAAAATTAAGTATTTGTGCTGTCAGCATAAAGTCTGGTCCACTTTAACAATTAACAACTAATTAGTGCAAAACAAATGCAATGCACATGTGCAATTTGAGTTTTACTGCCTCTAGTGTTCATTTCTTTTGGAAACTGCAGTAATATGTACTTATTGGTACATATTTTGTGTTTCGCTAAAAAGTGCACCAAGGTATGTTTATGTCACGAGACCAGGAAGGTAATTTGTTCTTACAGACAGACATGCAACAGTACACTGACTCTTACAATAAAAACCAAAGTGTGTTTTGGGTTTCGGACAATAACTGTTTGATCACGGATGTCTTTTACGTGTTTTTCATGTATGATTAATGTGATGAGAGGCTAAAGTAGTCAGCAGAAAGGCAGGATTTAGTTTTGGATTCAGTGGAGGATCTCGAGACTGTGACTCGGCGATAAAGAGAAAGAGGGTTTGATGTGCAGATATAAAGCTGGCCGGACAGTTCAAAGGTAGTGTGTTTGGAGATCAGCTCAGCGTGTCCAGACACGTCTGCTATCACCGTGACCTTTCTCTCCGCACAGAGGACGCAGACACTAAACAATGAAAAGCTGCTTTTAACTTGAAGAAATGCTGAGATCAGAGTCTGATATCTGTCAGGCTGTGATTCCTGTGTTGACACGAGAGACGGGGGACAGAATATTTGCCGAACTGCAAGTCGTTTTTGTAGGCATTAAATATTTTTAATATTTATTTGATAATTTTTAAAAGATATCTCCTCAAAGAGCTGAGCTAGTTTTTGTATGAAATCTGTTCGTCTTGCTGCAATCTCACAGAACATTGTCTAGCGATCACGCCCCGCGTCTCATTAGCTCGTTCTCGTTACCTTTTACGAGTGTGGCATTTTAATGAGTCACGGTGATTTTGAAGGACAAGCCTGCAGCAAACAGACGTCTTGAAGAGCACTGATGGGGTTCGATAGCAGCTGAATTGGGAAGAAAAAACATCTTCAGAATGAGCAATGATTCATTTTATCGATGCATAATTATATGCATAAATTACTGCTTTTTTTTTATTTTACAGTTTTATTATTACTTAAAAAAAAAAAAAAAAAAACGCAACCCTTTCCAAAGTTTGTAAATAAGCACCTAGTGCCTTTGAGACTTCGTTACCTACAAAAATCACATGGACACATGCATGTCACACAGATCTAAACACTACTTTGTATTTTGAGAAAGTTTTTAAATAGCATCTGGGTGTTTGCCTGTAGATTGTAATTCATTGTGTTTTTCTGTGTGTGAGGCGTATGTCAAATACATATCGAACCAGATGATTGAGGAAAACAGTAGACAGCAGTTATGAGCTCTAATCAGATCTGTGCTCCCTCAGACGCTGGTGTATCTGCTCTCTGATCAAACGTCTCTGAGCTGGACTGGCTCTGGTATTCATCATCTGGAGGCCAGACCTAAAATGAAAATGAAAATAAAATATTAATAAGAACTAATAGAAAATATGAGTAAGAACGTTTTTTCATGTTTGGTATTTAAATGATACTAGAAACAGGGGTCATGATGAGCATGTATATATATATTTTTTCTTTTAATTAGTAACGCTACATTACCATTTTAAATTGATAGCCCTAATTATTTGATCATATTAAAATTATAATGCTACAGGGCCAAGTGCAATGTGGTTTTTTTCCCATTTATTTATTTACATGTATGTATGTATGTATATTCATATAATTTATTTAAAATATAACGTGTGTGTATGAATAAATTTACACAGTACACACATATATTATGTAAACAAACACTTTTATTTTGTGTATGTAGAATCACTCTAATTTAACGTTTTCATTTGCTGGCTTACTTTTATTTTACTTTTACTTATAGCACTATACATAAATTTTCCAGTTGTGTTATTTTCGAATTGACTTGAAATTCAGAATTTGCGAGTATAATTTGGAGACGAGTGTCTAACCGTGTCTCTGTGTGTGTTTCTCCTACAGTTAGAGCTGATCCAGAAGCACACGTGGTACATGTAAGTACTGAACTCAATGCTTGTGACACAGACACAGCGTCAGAAGAGTGTGTGTGTGTGTGTGTGTGTGATAAACGGCACAGAGCGCTCATGACAGCAGCAAGGACACTCTTCCTCGGGCCGCTCGCCTCGTCTGCTTCCTCCAGAGACACAGACAGCAGGCGAAGGCCGGTCTCTCTGGGGTCAAAGACACGCCGCCCGCCTTTTTAAGCAAGAATACTTATGCCTTTCGCTGCTCCACCGTCTTTTCTAACAGATGGTGACAGCAAATATTTGGAGCGGGTCTGAGACGGAAGGGTTTAGGGTCAGAGCTGGCTGTGTTTGTTAGGATGGTCTTTATTAATTGTGACGGGACACAGGAAGCAGTCCGTTCGCGTGCGTATGAGATGTATGGGCACACAGTTAATTAGCACATGCTGTTCTAATGACAAAATGGTTTGTCTTTATAATCGTTCATTAAAAAGCCTTTGAGAAGCTGATATGAGAGGACACGTCCTTCGAACTAGTCTTATATTGATGTTCATTAGTGAGTGTGTGTTTGGTGTCACATGCATTTTCTTAAACTATACAAAACGATTCTAACAAATTAAAAGAAATTCGCATTAGAGTAAGTACTTTGAATTACAACTCCTTTTAATTGCTGATAAGGTCACTCCGGATCAGTGCATGTTTTCTCCAGCGTTTCCAGATGTTTTCTCTGAGCTCGTGTTGTTGTTCGATGTGTTTCAGAGGAGGGAAGAACGAGCCGGAGCCGGAGCAGCCGGTGCCCAGGAAGGTGGCGATCCGCAGCATCCCGTCAGCCGACGACATCGACCCGGACGTCTTGGAGAGCATGCACTCGCTGGGCTGCTTCCGGGACAAGAACAAGCTGATGAAGGACCTGCTGTCAGAGGAGTGAGGAACACTGCAAGGCAACAAAGGGGATTCTGCATTTTATTTACTTGGTTATTTTGATAAATGTCTCTTTGTTTCTTGTCCCCGGTCTCATCAGTGAGAATCAGGAGAAGATGATCTATTTCCTTCTGTTGGATCGTAAGGAGAGATACCCCAGCCAGGAAGACCAGAACCTCCCTCCTCGTAACGATATAGGTAATAAATAACCCAAAAATGATTACAGAAGGGTATTTTAAATACTGTGTCTTTATTAAATTGTGTGTTTATTTATCGTTTTTTAATTTGTTATTTATTTTTATCAAATGTATGAGTTATTTTTAATTAAAAAAATTGTTTTCATTAATTATGAATACATTTTAAAACGTAAATAAATATTAAAAATGTAATATAATTGTTACGTAATGTGGCAAACAATGCAAATTAATCACATATCAAATTTTGCTGAGAAAAGATAAGTAATTATTGTGTTAAATAAGAAAAACATTAAATACACATTACAAAAAAAAAAAAAGCTTTAGAAAGACTTTATTTGATTGAGCATATCTTTTATTATACAAGAACATTTTGGCTAAAATGGTTTTTATTTTTTCATTTTTTTGGTCAGAAGTTGCATTTGAATCGGTCTACAGACCATTTATTGCAGCTCAGAGGTGGCATGAATGTATTTACACTACAATTACAATTGCATTAAATAATGGTATGAGGTTAATATGTTTTTATGGGTGTTAAAGGCACAGTTCAAACCTTTTATCATTATTTACTCACCTCTGTATGACTTTATTTCTTCTGTGGAACATATATACTGTTATAACTATTATAATATTTATGTATAACTGTTGTCAAACATAAATACAATAAAAATGTATAAAAATATAATAATTTTTCTGTTATTATGCTAAAAAGTCATTAGGATAAGACAAAATTATTTTTGATTAGTAACATGCTTCATTTGCGCACTCCATCTTATCCTAACCAATCATACATCAATGGAAAATTGTTTTATTCAGATTTCGTTGACCCTTATGACTGGTTTTGTGATCCAGGGTCATATATATATATGTAAGTTGTAGTTTTTCCAGGCCGGTAGTCAGTGCAGATGTGGTTCACTGAAAAGCCCTGAGCACTTTAACAAATACATGAACTGCAGCAGGCCCTGGCTAATGATTCATTCACATCAGAAGTGGCTTTATAGACAACTGCTTTATATTGAAGATGAGCACAGCTATGTTGAATTGCTTGTGTGTGTGTGTGTGTGTGTGTGCAGACCCGCCGAGGAAGCGTGTTGACTCACCCATGCTGAACAGACACGGGAAGAGGAGGCCGGAGAGGAAGTCTATGGAGGTGCTGAGCGTTACGGATGGAGGTTCACCTGTACCTGCACGACGAGCCATCGACATGACACAACATGGACAGAGGTGCACAAAATATTCTGAGTTTCCGTCCGTCAGCACTCGTGATGATGCGTCTGATGATGACTCCCCCTGGCTCTTACGCTCATTCAGGCTGCATTTATTTAAACAGAAATGCAGCAACATGCAGTGAATTATTATTACAATATATTTCTATGTTAGTATATTATAAAAAGGAATTTATTTTTGTGATCAAATCTTGTTTAGAAATCATTCTAATATACTGATTTCTGATCAAGAACCATTTCTGATTGTTCTCAATCATGAAAAGTTAATCTTTTTATGGAAACTGTGATACAACACCATTTAAAACAATCAAATAAATAAGTAGTCAACCAAATAATTAATTTTGATCAAATAATTGCAGCCTTGGTGAACATAAGAGACTTCTTACACAACAACACACTTGATCAAATCATAATTAATCTAAGCTGACTGTTACAAACTGACTTACAGTTAGTGGAATGTCTAAATTGACTATCGAAAAAAAAAATGTAACCAAAAATGATTATATTGTTGGCTTAATATGGACTTAAAACACACACACACTCAGTTACTGGAGGCAAGAGCAATAATCAAAAGATGAACATTTATTATTAAAAAAGAACATATGGACAAAATGCAAGACAAACTGAGTTTATTTGGGTGAATGCAGCATAGTTCACAATATTACATACATTTAAACTTGTTTAACGAGCATTTTAGAATTCAAAAGTAGCATTTTAATTCAAATGTATTCAACTGAGAAAGGTTCAGTCCATACAGGGCTCATTCTTATACTGCTGTGCCGCATAAAATACAACCGCTGGCCCGATTTCTGAGAGGTTAATGTGTTAAAATGTCGTTTCCTCAGCTTTCAGCACTCTCTCCTGTGGACTAACAAACTGTGTATTTCATAACAATATTATTGTAGTCTGGCAATAATAAAAAATAAATACTCAGAGACAGGCAATATAACTTCTCCACTGTTGTTTAGCCATAGTATGGATGGAAGTCCCGCCCCTTCTCCACTGTGATTGGTTGTTGTGACGTTTTTAAAAAAAAACATGGCACTCCCAATTAGAAGAAGTTTCAATTGGGTAGAAAAAAAATTGGGTAAAAACACAGCATTTTTTACTTTTTATCAAAAATGCAATATTTGCCGCCTTGTGGGTTCTTGTCTGTTTCTCGAAACTCAAACGAAATACCAAATACCAGAGTTTGCTGTGTGTTTGATGAGGCTGTGGATATCTGAGGAATACTTCACGGCCCGTCCGGCTGTTTGTTTCGAGAAACACAGCTGCGAGGCTTAAGACATTATTCCTGTCCTTCACCAATCACTCGTTTTTTAAACTTTAAACGCTTTAAATGCTTCGAATCTGAACTTAGCTCAGTCTTCAGAGACTCTGATCACTTGTTTTGTCTCCCGCTGCAGTAAAAGCACGTTCAGTAAAAGCTTGGATATCTCGGATGCCAAATGCAAAGCAAAGAGCAAAGAGGAAAGGTACCAGCTGACCTCTGACCTTTAGTTCGTAGAGCTTTAGTCATCAAAGATGCAGAGACTGTTTTCCCGTCCAGAGCCTTCAGACCATCTCAACACACTTCAGCACCGCTCAGGGTTACGATATGCCAGTTTGAACTTTGTGTTTAGGCTAATTAGCATACTTCTGCTAAATATAAACAGTTCATTTGTTGCTTATGGTATTTTAGGACAAACTACGTGGCCATAAATTCTTGATACAGTATCAAAAGAGCTGTGGCAAACTGTCAATCTTACAAAATTGTACATCATTTTTTGTTTATTAATTAATATGAAACATAATATATTCTGAGTCTTATTATCTCATGCAGTGTTGCTTCTTGGGTAATTTTTTTTTTTGGTTGCATGTTTAGATTTTAACTGTAAAATAATACAAATTACTTATTTAAATAAAGAAAATACTCATTTAATTTTATAATGTGACAGTAGTATTTATGAATATTTTAAAATATTTTTCTTTTTCACTTTAATATTTTTTGTGTGTCAGAAATTGCTATTGTTAATAGATATTTTTTCTTGACATTTTTGTCTTTTATATTTATATTTTAGTTTTCAGTCATTTTAATATTTCAAATGAAACAGATTTGATTTTATGCAGTATTATTTATATACAGTTGTAATGTTTATTAATTTTAATTAGCTTTTTATTTGTATATTTATATTCAGTATTCATTTAAATTGTATTTTATATTTAAATAAGTGTTAGTAATTTTGTTTTGTTGCTTTATTATTGTTTCTTAAAATTATTTCTGTTTACAGATATTTTTATATTTCAGTTTCAGTAATTTTATTATATCCAATGAATGATTTTTTCAGTTAGTCGTCAAAGCAGTGTTTTATTAAGGTGTCTTTATTTCAGTTCCTGAAAACTTGTTAAATGAATACAATTTTTGTGAATTTATATGAATTTTTCATGAAACAAAAATATTATTTCATAAAGGCTACGCCTGCTTAGCATCTCTGTTAAAAATAATCAAATAAAATAACATATATATATAGTTTGTGAATTGTTTCTGAGATGTATATCATTAAATGAAGTAGTTTACGGTATATGAAAGCTGTCTGTATATCCGATGTCGTGGCGTCCCTCTTCAAGCATCACCTTGCAGCCTTACCATGAATGAATTTATTTTGGTCTCCGCTCTCTTCGCTCTCATTTCTCCACGTAAACTTTGAACCCTCACCTTTCACTGTATCATAACAAAGTAGGTCTCATTCCTCCAATTCATCTCAAAACTCAATTTCATTACGCTCCTTTCATTCCCACTCAAATGGCCCGGCGGATCTGACGGCAGGATTGAAATGGAGAATTGACAGGAGATGACCTGAGACTGACACGTATGCCACCTGAGGATTTCTCAGTGATTGTCTTTCAGAAGGAAGCGTATCTGAAGAAAGACGAGTCTCGCTCTGACCGTCTTCGGTGGGATATTAGCTGCAGCTAACTGCATACACTTTCTACTTAGAAATAATTATAGTAAACACATTACATTTGTCCTTTTACTTCATTAAACACATGGATATCAACATGTATTTTACCATTTTGGGTAAAACAACAAAAACAACATGACTCTTGGCAGTGAATAATCCTGAAATCATCGTTCAGGCTTAAGAAGGTGACAGGAAGCTCTCTGCATCTATAGATAGATATATACTCTTAGTTCTTCGGTATTTAGCTGTGATTTTAGATACCATTACATTACTTCAGTGTACCCTTGAATTTACGTTTTGTTGTTGTTGTCATTTCAGTGTTTTTTTTATTTTTTATTTAGCTTTAATTTGTTTTTATTTGTTTGTTTTTCTTCTGCTTTTTAATTTTTTATTTTGTGTCTTTTTTGTTTGTTTGTATTTTCCCTTGTTTTAATTAATTAATTAATAAATTTATTTTTGCTTGTTTTTTAAATATTTTCTTCTTTTTTTATATTTTTTGTGTCGTAGTTGTTTTTGTTTTTTTGCATTTGTGTGCTCTTTCTTTCTTTCTTTCTTTCTTTCTTTCTTTCTTTCTTTGTTTTTTTTTTTTTTTATTGTTTTGGTGCCAAACTTTTTTCTTCATCATGATTTTACTACCTACTAAAATAATGCTTTTTTGAACTAGAAACGACCTCAGAAATAGACACCATGTTGCATCATTTGTGTTTCTGCGCTGTTTATCGACTTTAAAAGACTTGAGATCAGTGTGTGTCAGACTAAAAAGAGACTTTGAAATGTAATTTTGAGAAGTTGGATCGGTGTGATGAAGCATGTGGGAAGGAGCGAGTGTTTTGAAATGGAAAGTACACGAGCAGGAAAAGTGTTTTTATGTGGTTGATTTAGGTCAAAAATGTCATGTTATCCTCAATCATTTTAGCAAAGCAATTTATAAACAAACTGTTTCCATGAATTATTCACTAATTCATTTGAATAATCATTTAGTTGTGTAATCCCATTTTTTATATTTTTATAGTGATGATTTACCTATAAACAAATATTATAATGCTCTTATTAGTCACCATCTAATGCCTTTCACATCTAAATATATAGGTTTAGCAAGTGACGAATTGCATATGCTGTTATGTGTATCTCAGTAAGCCTTGTTCTGTCAGAACTAAATCAGAACTAAAATTAGCATTAGCTGGATTCTGTCTAGCCATCTTAGCATCTCTGTTCACTCTAGACACCCACACGAGAGAGAAATGCCACTGCCTTTTCATTGAAATATAAACGTACTTTGACATTTAATTTAGAAATTAAAGTCATTTTCATTAAAGAACAATGAAAATTACACCCAACACTGTATGTACTGTAGGTGACTTTTTGTCTTGAATAGTACAGTAAAGATGATTTTTAGCTGATTCATGTAATGCAAGTCAATGGCTGTCTGTTTTTGATAAATAAATAAATGAACACCCATGGTGATATATTGAGGTCTTATGAAAAAAACAGTCTTTGCAACAAACTGAACATCATTTACTAAATGAATCATTGAATCATTCTTTTGAACTGATTCTTTTTAGTGAAGCATCTGAAACAGTTCGTGGCAAGAGTAGCAGATTAAAGGGTTAGTTCGCCCATTTAAGACATCCTTACCAGCACTATAGTGTATACACACTGACCCACTCTGTGGTCACCTCCCTGCTCAGAGTTCTGGCCGAAGAAAGTAGTCCCGGTTAGTTTCCGGGGCCTCAAAACTGTGCGTTTTTACGTGAAAATCTGATATGCGTTTCAAAGCTTGATTAATTTACATCACAAAAAACACT
>JAUCMS010000055.1:13816029-13826333 GCA_032357445.1 Enteromius radiatus
TATGTTATGTCCATGTACTCAACTCTTATTATTCAACCACGCCAAGCTACATTCAGTTTTACATTCTATGGCACCTTAAAATGCTCTCCGATTATTTTTATAGCATGTGATTTATGATATTTTGTAAGTTTATTTACTTGAATAATATATATATTTTTTTACCTTAGCAGTGTTGTAGATGTTCACAGCATTGTCGAGGTCAATGTTTTGAGCACAGATAATTTCACAGTGCCGCTGTAGCGCCCCCAACTGGAACAAACTGGCTGCTGACAGTAACTAGAGAAAGCAAACAAAAAGTGATTACTTGTGTTTTATTACCTGCTTCTATCTACAAAAACAATTTGCTGGCCAAGAAGAGTCTGAGAATCATCTTGAATAAACTCCAGTGCATGAACACTTGGCAGTGACTCTGGATGAGCCGCCAAGATCCACCTCTCTGTTTTTGAGCATTAAAGGAATAGTTCACCCAAAAATGAAAAATCTGTCATCATTTACTCACCTTCAAGTAGTTCCAAACCTGTATGAATTTCTTAGTTCCGCCGATTACAAAGGAAGATATTTTGAAGAAAGTTTGTAAGCAGGCTGTTTTGGTCACCATTGAATTCGATAGTAGAGGGAAAAAATACTATGGGATCAATGGTGACACAACAGCCTGTTTACAAACTTTCTTCAAAATATCTTCCTTTGTGCTATTTTTTTTTTTTTTTTTTGGGGTGAACTGCTCCTTTAAGCTGGCTTGGCCTGTATCTTGTTAATCTTACCTCCAGTAAATCTGGAACGCCAATCTTCAGAGATTCCGTCCCCCCACAGTACAGGTATGACATCATCATCTGGACAAAAACAAAGAGACCACGATATCAGCCCCTGATAACATCTAGGAACACCCTGTTGTGTGAACGAGGATTCATCTGATCTTACCTGGAAGATGTTGTACTTGACGTTGCTGATCTCGATTTCCTTGCGTGGCTGAGTGCTGTCTGTGCCGTTCAGTGCCAGCAGGGCTTTGAACCTGATTCCAGAGAAGACAACAGGCTTTATTCTTAACGGTTAAGGTATGTTTCAAAATGTAATTTACACAGGACACTGTGCTACGAGATAACATAGTGTACGCAAAGTAGCGGTCACCTGTCGGATGCCGTAAGCAGCAGAACTCCATGAGCGTAGAACGGTTTTCCCTCCACTAGGAACACCACGTCAGACATCTCTGGGTTGTTCAGGAAGTGAGGATCTGCGGAAAGATGAATCTGAGAAATCAGACTTGCAATTTTTGCGAAAAAACCTCGCAATTGTGCATTAAAGAAATGGGCTTCCATTGTTCACTACCATGTAATTGACATAATTTTTTTTAATCAATGCTGGTTAATTTATTCAACTAGTGGATTCAGTCAGTGTTGCTAATTCATAAAAGTAACTGTATTAGGATGGAGTGAATTACCAAGTTGAGCAGAGAGAGCTGCTTTCTTTTCTTGGATAGGAGGAAGTGGAGCAGGACCGTAACAGTGACTAAAAATGACGCCCAGCTGGTGGAGGATTGCCTCATTCTGTAGAGAAAATGAGAAAGCATTAGTCATGAGGTAGCTTAAACTAGAGTGATTTATTTACAGATCTGGTCATACCAAGTCTGAATATTTGGCTCAAAATAAAAATATTTTAGAACATTCTCATTTTATAATCATCTGTCATGCTTTAATTCATAGTCTTAAGTTGAATTTTTAATTGCTCTCCAACAAAAATTCCTTTTTTTTTTCCTTCACAGGCTTTTTATGAGCAAATGTCCAGGTTTTAAGTACCTTGCCATTTTTCAGGATGTTAAACATCAGGGGAAGGCCGACGCAGACTAGTTCCTCACAGTAGTCCTCCTCTTTAATGGAGGTGAAGTCTCGCAGAAGAGAAAGCATGACTCCAGCTCTGGACTTTTGCTGAGCGCTGCGCAGTGACTCCAGCCACACATGGAGCTTCCAAGGCACTCCTTCAGAATCAGACAATATGTGAAGAATTACTTACAAATTATTAAATAGCTTGACTTTTCATATCAAAGGGGGAAGAGTCATAGTTGATAATGACTTAATGTTATTTAGTCATTTTTGCTATGCAAATTATTGGCAACTTTGATTAGCCATGCATCTAACCTACCCAATGATCTGAGCTCCATGGTGACATCCAGATAGCCGTGCTCTGCGCTGTAGAAGGATGACTCCTGCAGAGCTTTCATACGGGCTTTACACAGTTTGGGCAGGGTGTCTTCTGACACCAGGCTGAGGTTTGGGGATGGAGGAGGTAGAGAATGTCCATTCCGACCGGACGCCCGCGTCTCGGCCTCCACACCCTCTGCCAAGATCTCCTCCAGCGAGAGCACATCTTCCCTCACCTTCTGAGGCTGAGAGAGGAGCTTCCTCAAAACATTCCTGGAGAATAATGTATGTTTTAGTTCAGTGATAGATGGATCGATACAAAACTAGATGGGGGATACATATTCTGTTGAAGAATCCAGCATATGCTGGTTGTTTTGTTTAAGCTGGTCATCTTTAAACCAGCTCTTGACCAGCTAAGAACCAATTCAAACCATCACCCATGCTTCAAAAAATACGTAAAAAAAAAACCCTATGCTGGATTTTTCAATGGGGTAATGAGTGATTGGACATATAGATAAACAGAAGGATAGATGGACGATAATTGAGTAGATGCATGCTAGGTATAATAGCATAAATTGGAAGATTGGTGGCTGGGTAGAAACGAGTGAAACTGGAAAGATGGACAAAGATAGTTTGACAGATCTACTGGAGATGGATGGAGGAAAATAAACATTTAATAAACATTCAAATAAAAATAAACATAAATAGAGTAAAAATAATTGGATTGATAGACATGCATCTGTCTGGATATCTAATGAATCTCTAGAAAAAAATAGATCAGTAAAAAGATGAATGAATATAGATCAATGGATGATTGCTAGGTAGCTGTTAGGATACATAATGAATGCCTGAAGATGGATGGATGATCGGATGGACAGCTGGTTGGTTGGATAGATAATGATTGGACAAAGTTAGATAAACAGAAAGTAAGTTCGATAGCTGATGTGGTAATACACTTAAGTATGAATTGTAAGAGCTCATGTTCATAGTTGTGGGGGGTGAGTGTGTGTTTGTGTGATTTGTTCCAGGCTGCTGGGGATGATGGGAGGTATTTTATTAGGTATTACCTATGGCCATGGGCAGCAGCGTGACTGAAGCAGTTCATGTCCTCATAGAGCGATGATGTCAATGCGTTACTGTCCTGGGACCTCAGCAGGGGGTCGGCACCGCGCGCCAGCAGTAAACTAACCATCTCATAATTCCCTGCGAGATTGTGAAAGCAGGAGAGTGACCAGAGGAGAAGTACAGGAGAAAAGGGGAAACAGATGGTGAGATTGCAGAGAAGAGAACCACAATAAAAGAACAGAACGCAATTTGTGATCGTTACTGTAATGATTGTAGAAGGGTCATCAATTTTGCCTTGATCTTTCAAGATAAAAGTGCTGGATGTACTATGAAAACATACTATAAAGTTTAGAAATCACAACATCCTCCTTATGCAAAATTGACTCTACTTTAGATTTCTGACCCCCTTAACATGAGATATTAACATTTACAATAATAAATGCCTGTTGAAGTTCAGAAACTTGGCGCTTTCAGTCACGGTGAGGTACAGATTTACGGGGGATGGCATATTTGGTTTCTCACAGGAATTAAATTAGGCTTAGAGGGATAAAAGTACAGTGCATTCAAATCCATTGTTAAATGATATATTGTTTCCCCACAGCCTTGTTTACCTCCACATTAAATTCAATATGGCCTAAGGGCACTTGGTAGTGAGGACAATCATGGCAAACACGGTGAAGGGTAGCTCCAAATGAACTCGTCTGACTCCAAAACCTCAACTGTTTTCAGATAAGGGGGTTGTAGTGTTCTCAAGGACCAGGATTGGGAACCACTGCCCTATACCCTGTAACTCTTCAAAGTTCTCACTCTGCAGGGTTCAAAGGGATTAGGCCACGGGGATGAGCTTTTCAGAACGGAACGCAGCAAAATTATGACAGATAGGGTAGTAGTTTAGATACTGTTGGATAAACAGTGGTAAAGTTTCAATAAAAAATGATTTGACTCCAGAACTTGAACATTCACCAAACGCATGCTCTGAACTGTGGCAAAACAAGTCTTCCTGACCCAATTCCATCAACCCTCATACAGTTTGTGGCCGGTACAGTTTGGCTTTGGTCTGCCAACACAGGGCCATATTTTTAGGGCTTCCTGTTTAGGATGGGAGTGACAAGCCTTCCCTGGCAGGCTGTAAATCTGATCTGGTGGAGGGAGAGGCTGGCATGAGGGAGCTGTGCTACACACACCTGCTGCAGATGCCAGCTGGAGAGGCGTCTCGACATTGCTCTCCTGTCCGTTACGGACGGCTGCTCCTTCCACATTTGCCCCAGCATCTAACAGAAGCTGAAGATACAGGCATACATGTAGGTTGAGAGAGTAACAACAAAAACTTCATGAAAAACACAATAAAACAAGCAGCTTGCTACCTGCACTACTGATATATGTCCATGTAACACAGCAAATGTTAGCGACACCCAGTGGCGGCTGTCCGGATGGACTGAAGGGTGTTTGGGAGAGCAAACGGGTACCTGAACACAAAAGACCATCAGCTTTCATACAGGCTTTAATACTTAATTAAACATTGTATTTAAACTATGCACTGCATCCCAATTCAGTGGCTGCATCCTTCGAAGGCTACATTCAAAGATTAAACGTATCACAGCAGTTTTATTATAGTTGACAAACTAAAACCATAAAAACATGTTGCTTTACAATAAGACTGGATTTTCATAATTCTATTAAAAACGGTTTTATTTACATTTGTTATATTTCAACATTTAATTGCATTGAACTTGATTTAATAGTGCCGGACTATGAAAGTAATGGGTGGTCCATACCGCTACATCCAGATTGGCTCCAGCATCAATCAGCATCTGGACTAAAGCTTCATCTCCAGCTGAGCAGGCATACATTAGCGGAGTCATACCCTACACAGATGCATCCAAAATATGATATCAGTGTCACAGAGTGATGTATAGTTTGGTCTTGGGTGCTGACAGGTGCTGTTAACATCTGGGTTGTGGTTGTGAGCTCACAGTACCTGGTCATCCATACTGTTGACACCATCTGGCCCCAGCAGCTCGATGGCCTGGCCAATCAGGTCGGTGCGGCCGCAGTTCAACATGCGGAAACCCAGGTCCAGCTGGAACTTATCTGTGGCGGCTTTGGCATCCAGCCGTCTGAAGGAGCTAAAGCAGCACTCGGGCCTACAAAAGACAGAAGCGGCGTTAGAAAACACGCATGAACAAAAAAGAGGGAGTGAGTGGGGAAGGAGTGATGGTGTTCAGTACATGCTTTCATGGGTGGAGTGCTGTATTTTCCTGAAGTGTTTTCAAATCAGTAAGTGTAAGGCTGGGCTCTTGAGGATCAGTAAAAATCTGAGGCTTTGCTGAAGGTCTTTGCCAATGTTTTTATGCAGTTTGAAGGAAAGTCACACGTAAGGAGGAGCATGAGGTCATGTCTGATAGCTTCAGCTCTGCCACATTTTTAGTGCTGTTTAAATGTCTGTTGACATTGCAAAAAATAGATTTAATTAGTCTTACAAGGTTGTGATAGAAACATTAAAATATACTCTGAAAACAACATTCCCACACCTGACAAAACACCTTAAAGTCGGGATGAAATGTGAAATGATTCAGTGCACATTACTATGAATATCTTTTAAATGTATTTTAAAAGTTTTTCATTCATAGCACAGGTGCTTCTGAAAATATTCATTTATTATCATCATTCCTACATTTTTTTTAAAGATAAAGTTTCAATATAAAAGTTATATGTTCTAATTGGTTGCTAGGGTGTTGTTATGCAGTTGCCAAGCTGTTCATAGCGGCTGTCAAGGTGTTCTGGTTGCTAGGACATTGTTATGCAGTTGCTAAGCTGCTGCAAGTGGTTGTTGAGGTGTTCTGATTGGGAACAGAGCATTGTTAGGCAGTTGTATGGTGTTGCTAAGGCCTACTGGTTGCTAGGGTGTTGTTATGCAGTTGGCAAGCTGCTCTACATGTTGCCAATGTGTTCTGAGAGTGCTAGAGCATGTCTGAGTGATCACTTCACTTTTGATTCTGAGTGATTTGGCTGTTGCTATGCAGTTTCTAAGATGTTCTGACAGGTTGCTAGGGGATTGCTGTTTGGTTGCTAGGGCATTAGTATTGTATGTGGTTGCTATGCAGTTGTTAAGGTCTTCTGAGTGGATAGTAGGCTGTAACAATGTAGTTTCTCATGAGTTGCACAGTCAGAATACAACACTTATCGGTAGCTAAGGCATTTAGAATGGTTGCTAATGTGTTCGTTGTGTTTTTAGGGACTTTTGAGGATCATCAAAAGCATAGATCTGGTTTTCTACGTGGCTCATGTTCTTCACTCGTTTATTGTCCAGCAGGTATGAATGTGTGAAGGTTGTCAGTCAGTATACGTTGTATGTCTTACTTCAGCAGTCTGGGCTCACAGTCCAGTCCGGGCAGGAGCAGCCGCGCCGTCTGTCTGACATCATCGCTGTCCACCAATAAGCTCCGGCGATGCTCCGCGTGAACGATGGCCACGCGCATCCACTCCATCAGCGGGGGGAGGAGGAGGAACGGCCTGAGGGCGGCAAAAACAGCAAGTTTTTTTTTCCAATCTATTGTTAATATTGCAACAATATTTCATTGTTTTCACTGCTGTTGCAAACTACAATGGTTCATTGTACTCTCTTAATGATACTGACAGCCATGAATTGATTTCAGATTTGAAATTTGTGTTTTATTATTTAAAAAAAAAGGCTTTCAGACTAAAAACTCACTATAAACTATTGTAATTATAGTGTGTGTGTGTGTGTGTGTGTGTGTGTGTGTGTATAACACGTCTCCTGAGATCCACAGTTGTGTAAAACGAGTAGGGCCACACCGCACTAAATCTGCTGGTGTTTGTAAAGCAGGGCTTGTGCAATAAGAAAGCACAGCTTTGACTGAGACGGCCCGTATCTTTCAGCAGCCTGTCATTTCAGAGAATTCATGCTGAGAATGAGGTACAGCTGCTGAAGTCGTCCTGTTTTCAGCACCTCACGCACACTCCCTGCAGACATGAATGTGTTTGTATGTGTGCAAGCCTCTTGATATAGAGGCTGTTTACTGGAGGACTATATTACGCAATGATAAATCAGTTTAACAAGTTTCAGCTTCTGAAAGGTGAAACACAGGTGAAAAAGCAAAGAGAAAATACACTTACGTAAAGTCAGTACACTTTATGTAAGAGAAAATACATTTACTTGAAGTGGGTTCTGTGTCAAAGGTTGACTTAAATTGAATAAACTTTACAAAAATGTTGTTTTCAAAGCAAGTATATTGTAAACTACTGTGAAGTACATAGAAACTAAAACAAAAGGCTGGAGGATTTAATAAAAGCATCTTATTCCTTAAAAAATGAAGAGATTCAGTATTAAAAAATATTGTATAATGATATTCTAATATTTATATGAATATTTTATTTTCATTGTTTTAACATTCATCATCCATGCAAAAATAAACATATTAAAAATACTGTATAATAATATGCTAATATTCATATTTTATTTTTACAATTATAATCCACACAAAAAATAAAGACGTTATAATTAGTTACAATTCACTAATATTTAATTTCTTAAAACATAATCATTGGTGTTTCGACCATTCTTCAAAAATAAAGAGATTCTTAAAAGTTTTGCATGCTATTTTAATATCTTGCATATACTTCCATATTCCAATAAGGTTTGAGCTATTAAAAAATGTTTTGGCCATCCTTTAAAAATGGAGATTAAAATTCTTTTTAATAGACTAAAATTTAATGCATGCTTATTCATATAAATTGTTATTGATAAAATGATTTTCAAAAATCATCATTATAAGGTTTCAGGTTTGTCAGACTTGGTATGCAATGTTTAAGAGTTTCTGGTTATAAAAAGCAACAGTTTGAGTGAAAATAGCTGATTGGTTAAAATAGGACTGAAGTGAAAACACCCTAAATGTACGTACTCTTACCTAGGGGTCAAGCAGTCACCCCTGCTGGTTGATATCTCGACTACACTGAGATAGTCACATACTTCTGATAGCCCAGCGACAGCCGAACAACTGCCTTTGAAATAGATTTGTTTAAATAATGTAGGCAGTATAGAGCATATTGTGACTGTTCAGCTGCACCACCATCATTTAGCTGTACTTAGCATCCAAGTCAGTCTGAACCATGACGTATCATCACCAGACGCTGATACAAGTCCAACATCCCCTTCCCAAATCCAAATCTAATCTTTTTCTAAGTAAAGCCCTGATAAGAAGATGAGGATACACACAGCTAGTACTGCAGATTTTTCCTAACGTCTCCCCAACCTTCCATCCCCTCCGAGAAAGTGAGCTTTGCATCGGATTTAGGAAAGATACCGATGTGAAAGTCGGCCCCCGGAGCACTCGATGCACAGCAGGAACACAATGACGTCAAACAACAAACCAAAGTAGTCTGTCAGCCCGGGAAGACATGCAAATGAGACGTACAGAGAGGAGCGTGAAGCTCATTAAACACACAAGATATGCACAACCGAGAAACGCTTCTCCTGAGACCTACAGACGCGCTCAGCCACCACAAACAGATCAACTTTGCAGATGACAAATTGAAGGGAGCCATTTTGCTTCAAAAGAAAAGACTATTAAAATTCTGAAGTCAGCTTTCAAGTGTGAAACCTCTGAAGGCAAAGCTAAATTTAGAAACTCTATATTTAAATCGTAAGGGAGGATATGAAAAGTGCATCAAATTATGTTTTTCAGTTTGTCTTGTATTCTCAGCGCTGCCACTAGGGGTGCAATATCAGACGGTAGTTGTCTTTAAAAAATTGTAAAATAACGCATCTGGCAAAAATGGGGTAAACATTTGAAAGAAAGTTTATTGCCCTTGAGTATAATGAAAAATAAAGTATATAAAATATATATATATATATATATATATATATATATTGTAGTGTTCCATTTAAAATTTGGTGTTTCACTCAAGAGATTTGGTGGTTCACTAAAAATGCGTGTTGAATTTGGTGTTTTATTCAGTACATTTGGTAAAGAATTTGGTGTTTCATTCAAAATGTGGTGCTTCATTAAAATAGTGTAGAATTTGGTGTCTCACTCAAGAAATTTGGTGGTTCACTAAAACTGGTGTTGAATTTGGTATTTCAGTCCAAATTTGATTAGAAATGTGTGAAGTTTAGTCAAAATTTGGTGAAGAATTTGGGTTTTCACTGAACATTTGATATTTTATTCAATAAAATGGTGTAGAATGGTTGTTAGAAGTTTTTACTTCTAAACGTTTTCTAAAAAGTAATTTGGTATGGTATGTTGAATTTGGTATTTCAGTCAATTTTGGTGAAAATGATCTTCACTCAAGAAATTTGGTGGATCACAAAAAATAGTGCTAGTAAAATTCTCACACAAAAATGGCAAGTAACAGAAATAATGTGAAAACTTAAAAAAAAACAACAAATTAAATACTAAGAACCTAAGTTAACCTACAGTAACCTTTGTATTGTCATATAAAAGGGGGAAATGCACAGGGGAAAAAGTAATGCAACTTTCCACTACAAACAAAAGATTTGTGTAGTTCTTGCCAAAAGAGCTGTGATTATATTTGTCCGTCTGAACAAAACCAAAGATAAAACTGAAAGAGTGGCGTATTTGCAAGAAAGAACGCCTACAGTCAGGAAAACAGATGAGGTTTAGTAACATTTGTTTGACTTGTGGTTGTAAAACAGCTCAACCTTAATCCAAGTGTAAGGAAAGATCTCCATGGGAAAGTGAGGGAAGAAGCATAACACACTTAATAACCACACACTTTCACTAAAATAGTTTGGAGGAGCAGTTTTAGTTGCTTACTGTATTGATCAAGGGAATTTTCCAAGTGCTAAGGCCCTTAAACCACTGTCAAGACTAATAGATTGCAGCCTGCTAAGTGTGTTTACTTTGGTCGCACTGAAGATTGGAGGAGCTGATATCTGTAAGAGCATACAAGGATTTGATTGTATATATATGTGTGTGTGTGATATTTTGTGGAAAAGGATATTAGTTAGTACAATATTTAAATGAGTTTGAGATGGGAAGAGTTTGTGTATTCCATACACTTTATATAACTATATGAATAGGCACCTACCCACCACCATTACGTGGAAACGTGAAAAAAAAAAAA
>JAUCMS010000055.1:13826433-13837207 GCA_032357445.1 Enteromius radiatus
GTTTTCCAAAATATATATATTTTGTAATTAAAGTGCACCAGGTTTTTGAACTTAAAAAGTGTGATTAAAAATAGAAAATATCCAAGATAAAAATTTAGATAAATATATATATATAAAAATATATATATTTTTATTATATTATTATTTATATTATAACTTCAAAGACCTGGTGCACTTTAATTACAAAAAAAAGACAAAAAAACATTTTTTTTTTTTTCGGTAATTAAAGTGCACCAGGTTTTTGAAGTTAAAAAGTGTGACTAAAAATAAAAAATATCCAAGATATTTTTCTCATTTTGTAATCATTAGCCATCAGATTTTCCAAAATAACAATTTTATTTTATTATATGTATATGTATATGTATATGTATATATTCATCAAAAATAAAAGTCTAAACTATCAAAGATACATTTCTTTTTTAAAACCACTTCTCTGAGAAATCTGAGGGGAACATCAGTCTGAACGTGTCTAGTGCTGGCAGCAGCTACTAACAGCATCATTAAAAAGCCATATGCACAACACTCAAATCTAAAAACACACATGATAATATGCCTGTCAGCTCTTTTCCATTCCTAAATGGAATTATTGATCCATTACAACAAGAAGAAATGGCAATAGCTCTGTTAGCATGTACCGGCCACATGTTCAAGAACACACACAAAACTCCTGATGCGTAGTCCACTCCTTTGACCTGCTCTTTTATGAATGAAAAACAAAACCAGCATGAAATGTAAGCTCTTCAACATTTTTACAACCTCGCCTTTGTTCTCTTGTCAGAGCGCTGCGCTAGTGAAAAGCAAAAGTCCGTCTGCGTCCCTCCATCTCTTGTTCGTTTGGCCCTTGGGTCAGGCTTCAACAATGACCCGCGCTTCTGAATCGAGGGCTCAAGTTCAACCCGTGGCCTTCGACCCCAAAATCCAAGCTCAGTTTCAGCCTACATCAAAGCACGGCTAATCAGGGCTTGTGGAAACCGTATAGTGCTTTGGGCTAATTTGCGCAGACATTTACACACGTGTTAAAGCTTCTAACGTGACTGGATTACACCAGAGATGTGTAACATGATTAAGAGTTCACTACTGAGACCACACGGCTGCTTCCCTCGCTATAAACATATATGATACTGAAGCGTGTCTCTGAGTCATATACAAACACTAGCGTCTGGCAGGCGACTGCATATTAAACGCTGTGGCTTTAAAGCCAGGAATGTCTTGCGGTTTGGCAGCGGATGATGATTCATCCCAGCATTACTTTAAATGGTTATTTTGTACATTTGTTTCAATTCAAAAGTCATGTGTAAATAGTGTACTACAGCTCCATCGAGAGGTCTTTCTATACATCAGCTGATTAGTGACTTTTCATTAATCAAGTCCTACTGTTCACTAATTAAGACCTCAATTATAGAAATAACACGGTTATAGTTTAATTCGTGCTCTACAGCTCTTTCAAAATAGCTGCCGCCTTTGATTACTGTTTAATAATCATCACCTTACTGCTTGGTGGTATATATATATATATATATATTACTCATAAATCCTTACAGTATAAGGATTGTTTTCGTGCTTGGTGTGAACGGGGCTTAACAGTCCACAGCATGATTTAGCTTTTTCGTTTTATTGTTTTGTTTTGTTTGTGCGGCTCTCTTTATTCAGTAGGTGAGATCAGAAACGATCAAAGTGAAAAATGTTAGTAAATAAAAATATCCTAGATATGCCGGAAACACCACCAACATTCATGTTTTTATTATTATTTTACATGTTTATTTTCTGACTTCTTTCATGTGAGAATAAAACAGAAAACAGCCAACGGCCGGGACTTTATTTTGTCTGGCTCACTTGTTTCAGTAGGTGAGATAAAACATGGCCAAACAGAAATCAAATGTTTTATGGTTAATGTAATACTAGAAATGTTGGTGAAGTGTCTTTGTTTTACGACGGCGTTTTAGTGCCACCAAAAAAAAAAAAAAAAAAAAATCTAAAACTACGAGAATAAAGTCGTAATATTGCGAGATTTAAAGTCGAAACTACGAGATTAAAGTCGTAATATTACGAGATTTAAAGTCGAAACTGTGTTGGTGAATTGGGTGGCGCACTATAACCAATCCAATGGAAGACATGAAATATTATTTCCAAGCATATTGTCCCACGAATATTACACATGATATCATTTCTGCTAATACATACCACATAAATGTCTTTGTAGTGTATTAAAAGGGTTAAATAAGAGAGGTTCAGCGCCCCCCAGAGGAATGTGTGAGTGTGTGAGCTGATGTTAAGATAAAAAGGTGTTCCTGTTCAGTCTTTTAATAAATATCATATTCTTTATGTTAATCGGTTTCCGCAAGTTCTTAAGATCTCATCCCAGTAACATCAAGCGGCCGCTCGGACACAACAATATTCAAATATACCTAAATCTGGTGGCCTTCTCTCAATCCGGGTCACTTTAATCTCATAGTTATAACTTTATTCTCGTAGTTTTTGATTTTTTTTTTTTTTGGTGGCACTAAAACTCTGTCGTAAAATGTTAATTTAAGTGAGAACTAAAATATTTTAGTTGACTAAATAAAATCTAAACATCGGGATATCAAGCAGTAAAAAATTTCAGTCAAATAAGAAATAAAACAGCACACAGCCAATGGAAGTAGAATGGGACACAGATTGGTTTGTGAAAGGAAAGAGAAAAGCCATAGATGAAGTCAAACAGAGCCAGGCAGGTGCTGGTCTTTCAAAAGCTTCACTGATTGTGTCTACACCGGAATCGACAAAGTGACCTTTAAAGGAATAGTTGGCTAAAAATGTAAAAATCCTGTCATCATTTTCTCACCCTCTTATAGTTGTTTGTATGAATTTTAAACGTTTATAAGCAGGCTGTTTTGGGTCACCATTGACTACCATTTTTTTTTCTACAGAATTCCTATCTCACAGATTCATCTTCAACAATGGCGAAAAACATGAACTTTGTGTCTGACCAAACTGAAGGAAGGTTAGTATTACAATTTTTAACCTGTGACAGTTTTCATCCTTAACGTCAGGGTTTGAAATGCCACCACGACAAACTCTACATTGAACCAAACGTTGTTTATTGATGTCAGATAAATGCATGTGCAAAACTTTTGCTCATTATTATTTTAATGCCAACATTTGCTCATTATCTGTTGCTTTTATAGTGAGTTAATTTCAAAGAACAAAGGCTTTAATGTGCTGAGGAACGTCTGGAAATAACTGATCAGTTTATGAATAGAGAGCCTGTCCACTCATATCCAACATGATGTCATAAACACACCCTTCGGATCAAGCTTTATTTGGAATTACAAATAAAATTAATGGTGTTTTCAATATTAAATCACAGAGATTTTAGTTATTAGTTATTTTATAGTTATTAGTTATTAGTCATTTAGTTATTTTAGCATCTACAAACTATATTTGACTGTAGTAAAACTGAAATCTATTTAATGATTTAGAATTGAATCATAAATTTGTTTCACTAGTTTGCTCTTTCTCATTAATGCATGGGAATAGAGGTACTAAAAGTAAAAGCAAATTTGGCGAGCTGTCCGGGGAGCGAGCCGGGAGAACGGCAGGTTCCGAACCCTAGAGGCCTGAGCCCTAGCATGGGCAGGGTTCGGTGCCCGGCTCGCACTCTCGGTGCCCCCCGGAGGAGAAAGGTTGGCTGAGTGGAGGAGGAGGAGGAGGGGGAGGAGGGGGATTTTGCAAAAGCGAGATGTGAATGAGAGAGGTGTGGAGGAATTTATAGTGGATAGGTGAGCTTGTGATTGGGTGAACTTGATTGCGGGATGAGAAACATCTGTAATTAATTCGGCCAGCGCTCCTCCTGAAACTCCGTTATTATCAATACGATCACTTAAATTGATCACTAAAAGTCATAATCAAACTGGCACTGTAAGTAGCTTATTGAATTAATCTTTTTTTTTTTTCTTTGCAGATTACATCGTGATGCCACTCTAATAACAGCAGGTCCTCCAGCACTTTACCAACTAAAAACAGAAAGAACATATATTGATAAGACTAATGAAATGATCAGACGATGGACATATGGAAGAAGAGACAGAAACAAGCAGAACAAAGTCATACTGATGATGGGAGAAACCGGCAGTGGGAAAAGCACCATCATCAACACCATGGTCAACTACTTACTGGGAGTGAAGTTTGAGGATGAAGTGTTTTATCTGATCACAGAAGAAGAAAAACACAAAGATCAAACACAATCCCAGACATCTGAGATCACTGTTTACGAGGTGTTTGTTGAAGGAAACCCAACATCTCTGAGCATCATTGACGCTCCAGGATACGGAGACACTGAAGGATACGAGAAAGACCAAATGATTTCTGAATATCTAAGCAGATTATTTTCAGAAGAGGATGGGATTCATGATATTGATGCAGTGTGTTTTGTGATTAAGGCGTCTCAGAATCGACTCTCTGGAAAAGAGTTTTACATATTTCACTCAGTTCTGTCTCTGTTTGGAAAAGATATAGAGAACAACATAGTGTTTCTGCTCACACAGTCAGGTGGAGGACCTCCAACAGATACTCTCAATGCCATTAAGAAAGCAGAAATACCCTCCAGAAAAGATGAAGACAATCAACCTGTTTACTTCTTATTCAACAACCAGCAGAAAGAGAAAAGAGACAAACGACATAAACGTGCTTTAAAATCAGCCTGGGAAATGGGAGAAGAAAGCTTGAACGAGTTCTTCACACTCCTGGAAGAAAAGAACAGCAAGAGTCTTCAGATGACATCAGATGTTCTCAACGAGCGAAGAAGACTTGAAGCCTGCATCGCTAATCTGATGGAGCGAATCTCTGTGATGGAGTTAAAAACTAAAGCACTGAATCAGACTCAGGAAGACCTCAGACAGAATAGAGATAAGATTAGGAAGTGTGAGGACTTTCCAATCACAGTCCAAGAGGTTTACAAAGAAAAGGTCCCCATTAGCCCTGTAGTATTGTGGTCGAAGTGGTTTTTTACAAAATCGAACAACTTGGCCACCAGCTGCTCTGTCTGTGAGGAAACCTGTCATAATGAGTACGGCTGCTGGTGGGTCCCTTTTGATCAAGTTGCATTGTGTGAAGTCATGAGTGGTGGGTACTGCAGTGTGTGTACTAATAAGTGTCATTACAGTGAACACATCAAAGAGAACAAAAAGTATGTGGCAAAGACAAGGAACGTCACTATGACATTTAATGAGTTCAAACAGAAGAATGAGAATGGCAGCACCAAAAACACAAATGATGAACCTAAATATGAGGAAATTAAACAGGAACATGAAAGTACCATGAAAGAGTTTCAGGAAATAACAGAAATCGAAATAAAACTGAGCAGTGATCTGGAGAAGATTAAAAATGACAAGTCCAACCTGCTGCGTGAAGCTTATTTGGCCATCATGAATCTGTCTAAGATTGCATTAAAAACAGACAGCGCTTTCACTCTTCAACATCTAGATTACTTGATTCCCAAACTGAAAGAGGAAGGAAAAGATGAATGGGTCAAGGACCTGGAAGATCTGAAAAAAATGGGAGAACAGGAGAACAACAAGAAGGCTTTAGATCACGTAAAAGGGTTAGGGTTGACATTATTGGGTCGTGTCACTGGTAAAAAGTAATTCATGCAACAAATGCTGAGCAGAACAGATGCTAGAGCTGGGCAATATTTCATATAATATATTTATGCATATGTCGTCAGTAAAAGAAACCAGCTTTATAGACGAAATTTGCATAAATATATTGTACAATATATTGCCCAGCTCTAACAGATGCTGACCCATCAAAAAGAAAATTAATTCACTTACAAAATGTTTTGCAAAGTTTTATGATAACTTGTCTGATAACGTACCTCTATCCCAGGACAGTTTTCCCAGCCTTACTTGTTGCTTGTTCCTGTCCTCTCCTCAGACAGCATACAAATGTGCTTAGGCTACTTTTCAGTCAATCTAAGTGAAAACTCATGAACCATAATTAGAAATAAAAAGTTTTGCTGTAGTCTAATATTACAATGACCAAAGACCTGTTCTATCCAGAGTAAAAATTCATAAAATAGGCAGGTGCAATCATTATATTTTGGCATGTACTTATTTCTAAGATAACAAGTTTGGATTTTACTTTTGGCTTATTATTTATGTTTCCCCCCTTTTTTCAACTCTATCTTTAATAATAATAACAATATATATACATGTGTGTGTGTGTGTGTGTGTGTATGCACACTGTAAAAATCAGCTAAAAGCAGCTTGTTCCCCTGCTGCATACATTTTTTGTTGTTGTTGAGTCAACTAAAAATGTTTAGTTACTTAATGTTAATTTAGGTGACAACTAAAAGATTGTAGTTAACTTAACACAAAAATAAAAATAAAAGTTACGCAGCGGGGGAACAAGCTATTTTCAGTCGAAACAACAACTTTTTTTGTTTTTTGTTTTTTTTTACAGTGCAGTAAAACCATTTACTTGTCGATCTTAGCCTTGACGTTGTGCGTTTAAAACCCTTTTATGCATGGCATATATATTACTATTACTACTATTATTACTATTAAATAGGTAAATGCTATGCTTACTACTGCATGTTTCAATACTGGCTGAAAAATCTGTTAAAGTGTAGGCCTACTCTATGTAATCAAATGTTTTTATTGTGTGTGTGTGTGTGTGTGTGTGATGTGCCCTTCATACTGCTAAGTGTAACTTTAAGGACAAGACATCTTCTGTATTAACCAGTGTTATATAACCAGAACAAATACAAAGACTAAATTAAGAGCAGTTTATTTGTGGTATAATTCAATGTACACAGATCTGTTCTTATTAATATTTATAAAGATTGTTGTAATTATTCTGTATTACTTTCTGAATCACAGTACTGTGTTGTTGTTGTTGTTTTTCACCTGCAAAATGATTACATTTAATAGGCATATCATGTAGTTCTCTATCCCGTGTGAGATATCTTAGCATCTCTGTGTTGTTGTTTTTTTTTAAATGGTACATTCTGCAGTTGTCTATTTTGTGTAATATTGCTGTTGTGTATTTTGTGTTGGTTGCTGAAGCTTAAGACGCATCCGGAAAGTGCATGTTAGCTTCTTGCTTTTCACTCTGTATAGTAAGCAAATCAAAACCCTAAGTGTAAAAGAAAGATCTTGAGAGCATTGGTGGCATTTCAGGTAGTGTGTTCCTCCCTGTCCGCATGCAGTTTGTTCCCCTCGGAGAAACGGTGAGGGGTTTCATCTATCTTCCTCTGATGAGCGAGAACACGGAGGTGGCTGCGGACTCACCCTCATGAAGAG
This sequence comes from Enteromius radiatus, assembly GCA_032357445.1. Taxonomy (NCBI): domain Eukaryota; kingdom Metazoa; phylum Chordata; class Actinopteri; order Cypriniformes; family Cyprinidae; genus Enteromius; species Enteromius radiatus. Next base: position 13,833,714 of record JAUCMS010000055.1, read on the forward strand.
CTTAGTGGAGGTTGTGACTTGTGCTGTAGCCAAACTAAACATCGAATGGCCAGCCGAGAAACAGGACGCTTGTCCCAAGAGCAAGCTGGACAAACGCTTAACCCCGTGTGGTCTGAGGGTGTTTCGGGGCCCTGGAAAAGTTTTGACATGCCCTGACATTTGTGTTTTAGTCAGTATCTTTAATACACAATAAATCTGATTGTCGTAAGCACAAACATGGCTACAATAATATGTGAGCATAAACAATGTTTATGCATGGTTAGAAGAAACCATGTTCACAGGGTGTCATAGACTAGAGTTGTTTTCTTTCTTTCTTTCTTTTTTCTGATGTGAAAATTATCCTATTCTCTCTTTCACAGAAAACAATATATTGATTCAAATTTTCTGATATAAGTTTTCTAATATACAAAAGCTGTATGTGAGGGAGTGACAATGTCCATGAATATGGCCAATCAGTGTGACTGAGACTTAAACAGGTAACAAACAATGTGAGGAAAGTGAAAGAAAGGGGATTTAGATTGCTTTTTTTGTGTAAAACACACCATTAACATGAGAAATGCATTTATTCATTACTGACACACACACTGACATTTTCTTAACAGTTTAATTTAAAGCGCTTAAGCAGCAACACTTACGAGACAACAGCTTAAGTCTTTATAGGGAATGTTCACCCAAAAATTAAAATGATGTTTTTTGGTGGTTTGCTGCCGGCCCTGACCCTCGCTTTGCTATCGGAGACTCTTCTGCCGTTGCCTGGATTGTACTGTTTGCTGGTGTTTGACTACGGTTTTGAATAAAGATTTGGACTTTGATCCCCTCTCGACCTTCGGTCCCCTTCGTAACACCTAAACTGAATGATTGCACAGTTCAAATATTGGAAGTAAATGGAATAAAATCAAGTCTTCTGAATGCTTTGCTTAACCATTTTGTATAATTTGTCATTATAATCATGTGTATGCCATTATCAATATAAAGCTGTAAAACACGTGTTGTTTCTCTGAATTTCAGCTGGCCTTAGGACCCAATCACAACTGATAGTGAGTGAAATACTGGTTCTTCTGTAATTTATTAACCTATATTACCCGTCAAAGAGCTGATCAGTGACTATGACTGGTGCCTTCTGTCAGGGTGTGTGGTGCAGAAATGTACGAAGGCAGATGAGACTTCAATGAAATGACAATACTTTATTCACTTTAAACGGGCAGACGAACAGGCAGGGGATTCCACACAAACAAACAAACATAAGGAAACATTAAACAACATTGTAACATTGACGACTGGCAAGCACAGACTAAACAGAACAGGCTTTAAACACGAAAAAACACTCAGGAAGATCTCAAAACAGGGGAGGAGCACAGGTGGATACTAGCAAACGGATTGCACTAAACAAGAACCGGAAAAACAGGAAGATACAAAACAAACTAAACTAGACAGGACAGACAACGTGACATCTGCCACACAGATATTGCTGCTAGGCTAGCCTAAAACAAACAAACACAAAAAGGTGGAAATATATTGAAAACGATAATCAATGTCTACAATTTTCTTTATCCCGGTAAGAAATTTAGTTTTCTCTTCAGAAGTCATAAGAGGTCATGCTATTTTTCCATCTTTATTTTATTTACTCTCCCTTTCTCTCTCTCTCTCTGTCATAGCCTGCTTAAATCACCTTTCTCCTGACAGTGGTAGAAGGTAAAACTACATTTTTTCAGATGAGAGAGTAATGTTACGTAAATTACAGTGTTTATTTATTTATTTAGTTTACTCTGTTGTGTATCAACAAATGTTTGAGCATAAATAGCATCAAAACCATTCAGTCTGCTTAATTAATAATAATAATAAAAACTCTTGTTTAGATTGTTGATTAACAAGAAGGTAATTAAATTAAATTTCTTATAAAGATGGATCACCATCTCAGGATCTCCAGTGATGACAACAAAGCTTCAGATCAGAGTGTTAAAAAACCTCCTTCATTCATCGGTAAGCCAGTTAATGAAATGACACATTGTTCAATCTCATTCATCAGAAATCACAGCTTGGTGTCAAATGTATAATTTAATAATTGAACCGAAATATTAAAAATCTTAATATCAATGCAGGTGATGGGAATCAACCATATGAGATTTTTCAGTGGTAAGCATTTCTTATCCAAAAAAGTTAGAACATTAAATATTTAGTAGGATATATTCCTTAGTGAGGCCATAAAGTGCACAAAAAAATAAAAAAAAATGTTGTTTGACATTGCAGGGAAACTTGTAATGAGTTGAAAAGAAGCATTAAGGAACTGAACTCAGAATTCGACAAGAATTATCAAACCCTCATAAGCCAAATGAAGGAACTGAATGACATCATTGATGAACTTGAATCTGTGCACAGGACATCCGCCGTGGGCAGTTTAGCAGGAACGGTTATAGGAGCAGCTGGAGGAATCACATCTTTAGCAGGTCTGTGTTTGGCTCCGATCACACTTGGCGCTTCTTTGACTCTTACTGCTGTTGGTGTTGCTGTTGGAGTAACTGGAGGAGCAACAGGTGCAATATTCAGCCTCACCAACATGATCAAGCAGAAAAACCTACGGCGAAATATTGAAAAGATTATCTGTGACTTCCAGAACACTATCAACCCATTGATTCAGCTTCTGAGTGCAATATCTCACAGCACAGGAGCGATTGGGCAGCTGGAGAAGCAGACGTTAAATACGCAAGAAGGTACAGAAGCAGTGAGAAGTGCTGCTCATTTATTAAAGATCGCATATGTAGCAGAAGTGGCTCAGATCGGGAAAGCGTGTGCGGCTGCTAAAGCTTTCCACGCAGCTGCAAACACTGTTCGTATGGCGGTGGCCATCACTGGCGCACTCTCAGCTCTGTTTCTCGCTCTTGATGTTGTTGGTATAGTTCAGGATTCGACGGAGATCTCTGAAATGAATCAGCCTGCAGACGAGAGAAAAGCAGAAGACATCAAATCAGAAACTCTGAAATGTATTCATCAGGTGAGAGAAATAGCAGCTGGCTTTCAGGAGACTCTGACAGAAATTAAAGATGCAAAAGACGCTATTAACAAAAAGTTCAACAACCAGTAGCGAAATGGCACTTCTTCTCAGGTTAGTTAAATCTACAGAGACTGTACTTATATTTTCTGACCATTGTTTGTTCATCCTTGCTGTCATTCTGTTTTTGAATTGTATAAATGCACCTTTTTACCAAATAAACATTTCACAAGTTTGCGCTTCCTTATGATAAACAATTAAGTATTATTTGGTGTCCTGTCGGGATGTTGGCGAACACAGAGCCCTACGGTGCACCCACTTCGGATGTTATCACTCGATTGAATGGGCCGTTATCAGTCGTTATCAGCCCATTCATATGGGTCAGTAGGGGGCTGGTAGGCTTAGAAGGTTGTTATCATCGATAGGACTACTGGGCATGCGCACATCAATCGAACATTTTTTTTCTAACACTTTACACTAATAATACTGTTTTTCTATCATGGTAAAG
>JAUCMS010000055.1:13846434-13864630 GCA_032357445.1 Enteromius radiatus
TAAGCTACATACCTTCTATGTACATATCAGACAACTATTTCAAATATTCTCTCAATGCATTCTAGGGCACCTTTAAAGTCCCCATCCAGAATGTTTCAAAGTACTTTTCTGTTTCTAGATAAGCTTTCTGCTTCTATCATGTACAGGGGGAAGATGAGGGTGTCTCCAGCGTTCATGAATACAGTCTGTTTCTAATACCACAGTGTGGTAAGAGTAAAGCACTACGGGACTGACTCCTCACACACTCTTGAAGACTGGCATCATAAATTCCAGCAGACAAAGCTAAACGTTTGTTTACAGTAAACACCCTCGTAATGATGTCTGTGATTTACGTTTATTACGGCACATTTACAGTTTCAGGGTGACTGACTACCAACAAGTTGACACGATATCAAATACGCACAGAAGAAAGCCGTGAGATCCTACGCTAAAGCAAGCGCTACTCAATAGAGCTGAAGGGAAGCAGAGGTTTCAAGAGGGCCTGATTTCCTCTCCAGTGGTTCATGACTGTAAATATGAAACATATGGCTAGGTATAAAAATACACTGCTTGGTAAGTTCTCCATGATTGTCCAATTAAGTGTCTAAGGAAATGATTACTGGACTTCCCGTTTCAATACTTTTTTTTTTTTTTTTTCTCGAATTTCTTCACGCTGTTTGCTACATTATGGATCAAATAGCGTGTATAATATGACTCATCCAAACGAGCTGCAAAGAAACATGCGCATATCTGTCCACAAACCTAGGATGTGGCAGCACGAGAAACCGCCGTTTATGAGAGGCTTTCAGCTCCATCAAATGAGATCCTAAACCCCTGCGTGGAAATCCAGCCCACAACAAATTTGTCCAGCTGCAGCGGGAAACGAGTCTGCTTCTCTGTATATAGGGCAGGACAAAGCCTGGAGTATTTGCTGATGCTGGCCGTTCCTTACAATGGAATCGGCTTTACAATGAGCACACATGCCTGCAACGGCACTCGACACACTCTCAGCACTGCGGCCGCTTAGAGTTTACTCCCAAGGGTCATCAAGGCTGTTATTTGACAAGCCTGTGAAGGGTAGGTTTCATCAGAAGGTGCAGGTGTCCAATTAGACAGGCACACAAGACTACTGTGAACACTGTAAGAAGTAGTCGACAGAGTAAAGTTTAAAGTTAATTTTATTTTAGAATAGTGAATGAATTAACTTGAAATATTATACATTTTTTTTCTGAAAGTTAAAGTCTGACATAGTGGCCCAATCTACTATGATAAGGCAGTATGAAGAAAAAAGTAAGTAAATATACATATGTTCATATATACACATAAACACTGGTAATTTAATTATATATTGCATTGAGGTTTTTTTTATTATTTAATTTCAGTTTTAGAATAGGGAAATTAATTGTTTTTATATAATATATAATACATAAGAGTATATATAAAATAGTAAGATTTGTGTTTTACAATATTGTTTCTGAAATATAAATGTTTTTTTTTATTATTTCGAATAACAGAATATTGTTAATTAAATAATTACATTTTAAATAGTTATTAAACAGTTACATTTTAACTTTTTACAACAGTTTATTATTATTTCTAAAAATACATTCAGGTTATACATTTTAATTTTAGAGGATTTTGGTTATTATTTATTAATTTAATTTAATTTAATTTAATTTAATTTAATTTTATTTTATTTTATTTTATTTTATTTTATTTTATTTTATTTTATCCGTTTATGGTGCAGTATCAATCAAGTGAACAAACATATTCATAAATGGTGTCGGTCAGCTGTGAAATGTAACAACCATTTTTACAGAAGTTTACAGACTATTATTATTGTTAAATTTATTTTTAACAATTTGATTTTTAACTGACTTTATTAATCTACCTCAGTATAACCTCCTTTTCTGGAAAAGGAAACCAACGTGCCATGAATAAAATCCGATAAACCATAAAACGTTCATTCTGTGTTGCCAACAAACTCTGTGGACTCATTCCTCATATGTGAGAGTTTAGCTTAAAATAGCAAACGGCACTGTTCAGATCAGGTGTCACGCGAACGTTTATTCAGTATTTCATGCAATGAATGACTGACATTAGGTAAGCATCCAATCTACTCTCTTTCCAAGTATTCTTAGGACTTCACACATAATTTTCGCTCTTGCGCCATGAGAGCACGGCTAGTCAAGCTTCTGTAAGTTTAGAAACTGGCAGTGCAAGCGAGAAATCTCCCATGAGTCCACGCCCCATCTGCCTTTCCCACAGCCCATCCCGACACACTCACACATAAAGAATCTGCTCTCCTCGTTCGCCTCAGATCATCACTTCAGGGATAACAGTGTGACCAGATAGAGAACGAAAGAAAAGAAGAACTGAGGTGAAAATCAATTTCAGAGAGTTTCCTCACAGCTGGAACTAGAGCGGCTAACAGGCTAGAAAAGGCCAATGCACGGGTTTTTATTTGGGTGTATTTATCCCGACAGTCTTTTTCTCGAAGAATCCCATTCCAGTCTCTCAGTAATAGCAGCGGTGTCTGTATAAGACTGCATTCCTGATGGATAATTGGTCTGGAAATAAAGATGTGTTTGGTCTAGCACGAGTCAGTTGTTCCTGTGTGTGTTAAACGCTGAGGTCTCTCTCCTTTATGGGCCCAGAGGCCTCGTTCTCTGATGTCTAAGTGGCCTTTCACATTCAACGGAGGCCACCTGCTTCAAAAACAAGCTCTTCATTCATTCACTTTAGTCACTTCCTGCAGACAAAAAAACGCCTTTGAGATGATTCAAGATCAAAAAAAAAATTAACAAATACATCCAAAACGTTTCTGCTGCCCACACATACAGGAACAATGAAACGTCCAGAAATCCAGATGTCATCGGTAACATTTGACACATGGGTAATGTTAACCGCACCCAAAAACAGCTGTTTAGGAGGTCAGGGGTCTTTCATTTAATTAGTAATAGTATCAATACGTTAACCTGACCTGAGATCTGTCACTAACAGTAGCTGACAGATAAGCTAATGATGAAGATGGTAGTAAAGGTGATGTAAATACAGTAAATATGCAGTAAATGTTAAAAAATAATACAATCCAATAATTCAATAATTTGACTTCGTAATGAAACAAACGTGAAATATATACATATGAATACCAAGCTAACAGAGAATAGAATTTATCATTTATAGAATTTTCGACCCTGACGCCACTGACTCTGTTTTAGCTGGAAAACTCTGGGGTTGCGTTTTAGTGTAATCGGACCAATATTTGAGATATTTGGCATAGCTGCACTCATTCGCTTTGCATATCCTTGGCGACTGTGTAAACAATAACATCATGCTCATTGTTGTACCTGCATAAATGGTCACGTGACATGCATTTTTGGTGGTACAGTGTGGACGAGGATCGTTTTCATTAAAAAAAAAAAAACATAAGCTAACAGATACTATAACTAAACAACCGTTTAACACATAGCTAAACAAAAAAGGCCTACTAAATGTGAGTAAAATTTCAAAATCCACTGACACTATATAGAGATTTACAATTTAAACCATAAAAGACGACATAGAATTTTTTATGGAGGCAATGCTTGCGCTAATTCAAAACTTTCATCTATCAGTAGTAGAAAATGTGAACAGATACTAGCTAACTGCTAACACGTTCAGAAACTAGAAAACAAAACAACCTTGTAAATTGTACTATAAAGCTAGTGTATATAACAATTACAATAAAATACATCAACATTATTATACAAAATGAAAAGTTGGTATCTGATGTTTGATTCCATGCTAATATTCACACAGAAAGTAAGCATGATGAGAAATATGGATGTTCAACAATGTTTATGGTTGGGTTAGTAGTCTAGTTACAGTTATGGAGACCTTTGACGGTGGTCAGCTGTCTGAGTGTGGAGGTCTTTTATACACGATCCGATATTAAGATCGGATATCGGCCGCGATATTGAAAAAAAAAAATTCATCATCAAAAAAACATCATCGCAAGATGTCTAATCGCGTCTTTGCATTGACTTAACATGTAAATCACTCGCGCTTAGCGCTTCATTGGCGTCTGGTGTGAACACAGCAAAGAGTCGGCTGTGTGGAGATCCTTCATGGTATCGGATCGGTATCGGGTATTGACAGATATACAAAGCCCAGGCATCGGTATCTGGACTCAAAAAGTCGGATCGGTGCATCCCTAGTAAAAATAACAGAATTTGTCATGACAAGTTGAGTCTTATCTGTATTTCGGCGTTCTGGGTTACATCATTAGAGTCTGATCACTTCACACATGCTTGCCAGGCTAATTAATCACAGTGAGGATGACTGTCTGTCTTGTGTCCCGTCACTCCTCAGGAGAGCTTTTAAACACGTTTGGATCAGCAGCCGTGTGACATGTATTCCCGGCGATCCAGTCAGTCAAGAATATATGTTCCTCTAAGTAAATAACAAAAAAAAAAAAACGCAGTAGTTCCCAGGAGGCTTTGTGGCTTTGTTGAGATTAGAGAATCTCAGTTTATGATCCTCTGACTTTGTTAGCAAGCAGAACAAATAATAACATTTATTACAACACGGCTTCATTCCTCATGTATCTTGCTTTATGAACTCAAGCCAACTGTGGAGCCAGTGGTTTCTTTTCATGTTTGCAAGGAATTACCACAAATTACCTCATTGTGCTCATGTTACAGGTAATAGATTGTATTCCACATCTTAGAGGAATGCATGTTTTATATATTTTCTGAATTAAGCGGTGCTTGTCTGGGAAAAACATTCAGAAACAGGGCGTTGTCATTTGGCTGCTAATGCCCTCAAGTGATATTCTGGTCTCTAGATACAACTTCAGTATTATCCAAGGTTTCATTTTAAGGGTCAATGGTTTGCTCAAACCGCTACATAAGGAAAATAGCAACAGTGACGCTTGCTTCAGATGTAAAGCAGCATTTGCTGTAGTCGCCTCTAGAACTACTTCCCTATTAAGAGACTCGACACAATCGGCCTGCTGTTCAGCCTCTGAGTGATGGAGCAATGGCAAATCTGATGGACTTGGAACTTCAGCGCAGACGAATGGAAATCTAGCACAGTGTTACATGTTGATTTTATTTTCCCTTCACGCTTACTCACTCTATATGACTTTACTCAGATGTCAGCTTTCAAGGCCTACCACTTCATTAAACGAGAACATCTATGAATAACACACATGCCGGTCAATGCGACGACTGTTTCAGTAATGGAGCCCTTTAGTGTCATTCAAGATAATATGGAGGAGTGTGTATTTTAAGTTTAAACTACAGGTAATTGAAAGTCTGTTTTGTTTGTTTAGCTTGACGTGAACTCAAAGGCGTTATTTAAAAAAACATTCGATAGGAAAAACTGAAAATGTGTTTTGTATATAAAAATCATGCAGTTAGTTACAAAAGCCAAGGATTCTGACAAAACAAAACAAAAAAATCACCTTTAACAAAGACAGACCTATTCCTAAGATCTTAAACATTGCATTATAAATGGCTAATAGTGCTTAGGCTAAACATCACAGGCTGATCTTGTAATGATCATCCACCATTTTATAGTGGAAACCTGGTATATATCGGGAAAAAACCCAAACCTCACTTTCCTGGCACTAGGTCAGTGATATTCAGAGCAATTACACTGTGTTTAATATACTGCCTGTAATTACAAAAGATACATTCACCCCAGTTTGAGCTCCATGCTGCTTAAAGTCTATTACATTTCCTGCAAAAGCAGTTGAAAACTTTATTTTATAATTAATGATCATTAATTGGATCTCTCAAGAGAAAAGTGTATATATATATATATATATATATATATATATATATCTGCAGATTGTACTTTTTGTACTTTTCTTACAAGACGTATTGCTCATAAAAGGGGGTTTCCATTAAAAAAGTCAAACCCCCAGACTCCCTCACACCCATGACAGGAGGGTGTATCTTGATCCCCCAGGCCTGAGGGGACCGAAACTCACAGATGTGAAAAATCATCCCAACACCCTAAGCTTCTGACCTCTGACCTTCACACCTAAATGAGTCAAACATTCTGTCTTACTCCAGTGCAACCATCAGCACCAAAAAAGCAACCCCGTTGCATGCAGGGAAACAAAGCTTCTTTGTGGCAGTCCACCCAAACATGTCATTCATGAAGATATCATTGTTTCAACTCAAACACGCACATAGCAAAAGGTTTGTTATTTCAACCTGTAAATTAAGCCCTGGGATGCCAATAAAGGGTAGCTGCCATCTGGTTACAAAACACCTAGACAAAACACAGACCATATTTGATCACTATTAATATCATTATCAGTACGAAGTCCTCACTTCTGACTTCATGTGGTTCCATGAGCTTAACAGAAACCTGGCAAAGAACTGAGACTCCCAACTCCGCGGTTGTACTGCACGGACATCAATTTGTGTGAGCAGACAGAAGCTTGAGAGAGAATGACGAAAAATAGGGAGTGGACCCGCTACAGAGGCAATAGTGCGGTTTCCGAACTTGCCACAAATCATTCAAACAACACTCATTGCCATCTCTGGGGTTTTAAACTTTCACCCTTCCCCACCCTCACCACTTTCTTTTAGTTTGTGGCTGGCACATCCAGAGAAAGCAAGACCCTGACCTGATTGTATACCAAAGTCAAAAGGCATACAAACTTTAGACCACATTTTGGCAGATTATCTAAACATACAAACCAGTCATCCGGTGTCTGCCTGCAACCGTGTGAACTGGGAGAAACTGGACAGCCTTGAAGGAGACACACTGGGACATGTTGAGTCATGTAGTGGGGACTCAACGACTATCTATTCTCAAGAACAAACCATGGATCACAAAGAACCAGAAGGACTTGCTAAACAGGAAGACGACATGATAGAGGAAGCAACTGAAGCAAGTCCAAACGAAGAGGAAAAGCAATTTCAAAAGAACAATATAAATTAAGTGGAAAGACAACTGGCTGGTGAGAAGAACCTGGACAGGGCTAATGAGATCAGTCTGTTCTTCAGCAGATCTCTGACTTTAACTCAACCCTACCCCCATCGGTTTCCTAGGGGGTTTCTGCTCCCTCATCTACCATCCCCCTTCCTTCACCATTCTTGATCTCCCTGTGAGCCCCCATCGGCCACTCTCCCAAACGTCCAACCACCCCAGTCCACATCTCCAACAAGTGGACACCAGACATTTTCAAAAACCTGCAGCACTCAAACAAGAAAAAGTGCGTACATCTGCTCACTCCCTGACATGACGCTAAGTACTTTTCCACGACAAAGCCAGATTTTTTACAAATATGAGTGTTGACATGGATTTAAGTGGATGCACATTATATGTGACACAGATTGGATTGGATTGTTTCAAGCCTAATTTATATGTGGAAATAAATCAGATATGTGCCAATGCAAATGTCATGTGATCAGGCAAATCGGATTTTCATTTGGTTGCATTGCATTCTTAACGTCATTAAAACACTGACAATGTAGTACTTCACCACAGTTTAATGACTTCATGTGGGAAGTAGATGTGCAAGCGCGGTAACGTTAATGCATCGTAGAGCTAGCGTTAAGCATATTTCGCGTTTGGCTACTGTGTGGTGCAACAAACCCCCTGAGCAATGCTTTAGATGTTATAGCAAGTGTAAACACATAAATCGGATATGGGTCACATTTGAAAGAACATGTAAACTATTTTAGACCCTACTCTGAATTAGGAGTTATTTCTAGGAGTTTCTAGAACTAAATACATTCCTAGTTCTTGCGGTGCGAACACGCTAATGCTGTGTTCACACCGGACGCGAATAAAGCATCAAGTGCGAATGATTTACATGTTAAGTCAATGCAGAGACGCGATTAGACATCCTGCAGCGCGAATTAAGCGGCACGAATGGCGCGTATGATCGTGATTTGCGCGAAACGCTCAAGTTGAAAAATCTGAACTTTGGCGAAAATGTGCGCCGCGTTAACCAATCAGGAGCTTGCTCTAGTAGTGACGTGAATACTAGCAAGTGGAGGCAGAATTCCGATACTATGGAGGACAAAGTCATCATCTTTGTATGATACATCTTGGTACTTTCATAGAAACAGGAATAAAAAGGAAATACATAATAGATTCATTAAACCAGAGTTTGCCTATGAGATACAAAACACGCGAATGAAGCGAGTAAACTCAACAGGTCCAATAGCGCAATTTATTTGCGCAATTCGCGTCCGGTGTGAACGTACCATAAGAAACAAATACCTCCGTCAATAGTTCTGTCAATATGGATGGGCCTTTTGTCTTCCATTATAAAACTGTTCAGTTACCACACTAATAATGCCTGGTTTGAGGAAAGCATGCCGCTAACTCTAAGTTGCACAGGACAGACAATGCAAACATATCATGCATAAATGCCTGTCATACTTCTCTTGGATACACCTGTTTCAGAATTCCACAGCCCTGCTATCTTGTGGACCCAGCTGCCATCACTACAGGTGCCTCTTGGAGTAGCTTTTATTGTGACATGGCAACTATTCTCATCATTCCTTACCATCACAAACAAACACACTAGGGTAAACACAGACGTGCTCATTCAAATACCACCGTGTGACCACACCCCACTCTTGGACAGAACGGAAGGAAATATGCTCTGGTCTCAGGGGAACCTGCGCTGCTTTTCTGGCTGATTAGTTGCGGGATAAAGACTGAACACTTGTGGACGGACATGGAGAGAGTTTAAATTGAGATTTTTTGTTTATTTATTAATCAACTTTCCAATGCAGCCAAGAATCTCAAAAGCAGAAATCGGAAATGAGAAGAACTGAAGGTCTTGTTGGTGGTCACCAATGTTTATTGGCTTAAGACTACTTCCTAAATCTTGCAGTAATTCAAAAAGGATAGACTCAATTTAGCATTCAAGCTAAGGCTACTTCGGGTTGCTCAGAGCTAAAAGCTACGGCCCAGAGGCCTTTGGGACCACCCACAAAAACCCCATTCAGGCACATAAGCCAGATGGAAAAAAAAGCACATTTAGGAAAGACCGCTCCTTCTAAATCTTACCCATCTGCCTTTGCCACAAAATACTCAAAATGAGGCCTTGAGGCAAGACATATCCTCTCAAAACCCTGTTTGCTTCCTACAGACGTTCAGAACATAGATGGTTATGTTATACGCGGTTCCTGACATGCACAGGGTAAAGAAAAGGTCAAACCATTCTGTTGTACATTTTTCTAAGACCTGCTATTATAGTGTCTGATAGATCATTACAGTATTAAACAAACTCAGAGTCTTTCCAGAGATGTAACACACAGAGATACAACATGTAGGTTAGCTCCATTTAACATCATATAGTGGTTAAGTGGGCTAAGTGGGTTCAGTAAGCTAGGTTTAGAGGGTTGCTATTGCTTTCCCACCGATGCATTGCCTACTCAAACAACCCAAACATCTCAGCCTGTTATAGCCTACAAGCCACCTAAATAGCACCAAAATAAGACTGGAGGGTTAGCATCCATCTTTTATTACCACTGCTAGCGTCTGTGCAAACAACTAGTTCCCCTGCCCCAAATTTGTCTTCATTTCCCTCCTCCCTTAAGGCCTGACAATGTGCTAATAGCCTAGCCAACCCAGATGCCCTCTGCTATTACTTCTAAGCGGTTGTTCTTAAATAAACAGCCGACATATGCATGGCTTGAAAAGCCGATCTTTAGGTTGACTGCGTGCTAAACTGTGACAGAGTCTCATGGGACAGCCTGCTTTGTTTCTTGCCATGTGTGCTAGTTGGTCTACTGCTTTCTTTGACACTGTAATTATCAGTCTGCTCTGGACTGTGTTAATGGCGCAGAATTGGGGGATGTACAAATGCTGAAAGCTAATCTTAGACTTTAGATAAAAATGTGCAACGGTACATTTAGGGTACAACAGCTTTTCACTTGGGCATTACCCAGTGGGGAAGCATTACAATCTTAACATACTAATATGCACCTTTCAGTGGTAGATAAGGTACAAAGTAGTCCCCTTAAGGCAGTTGCCCCAGAGCCATGCTCTTGTACTCTGAAAGGTAATTTTTTAAAGATTTGGGATTTATGTTAGTAGCAGGTGTAAAGTCTTGGCTGACCACCAAAAATGGCCTGTATTCCAGTCTTCTCTTACCATATGGTTCATGTAGTCCTCTTGTAGAGTTTGGAAAGCAGGGAGTGTTAATTACCTCTTCTCTGTTATTTTAGGAGGCCGACTGTGCCAGACTTGTGATCCAACGGCATGGTTTCTCACAGGAAAGGTGTATGGAACGCTGTTAGCACAAAGCAACAGACTTCACACCCGCTCAGTTGCACGTGTAAGATAAACAGAGACATTCAAATATGCATCATTTATGAAAATCCTTGAACTTCAGCAGGAAATGCGGCAGTGAATCTTTTCTTGTCTCAATGCAAAATAACTGCTTTCCTACTCCTTTTTTCCCCCCTTCCTTGTCTTTCCCAAGAAACCTCTGAAAATGATTTTCTCCTTTTTCCCACGAGTTTCAGTATAACGTTATGAGCCCTTTGTGGTTACTCCATCAACTCTGCCTGGCAAGAACCTGGCTGAGGTCTAACAGGGCTTCCAAAGATAATTGAGAGAAGGGCTTTTTACTCGCTTTCAGGATACGTGAGACGAGCCAAGCCAGTCCTCATTTTGAAGGGTGATAATCTTAGAGTACACCCAGGGAGTCTAAACAAACCCAACCTCAACTAGTCGTTCTGACCAAACTAGATGCCCTTACAGCACGTTTTGAAGTTACCAACCATTTGAAAAAAGACTGATTACTTCAAGGAGAATTAGAGACCCTTACCATTAAAAGTACCCAGGCACGGTCTTGATCTAGACCCCAAGAGAGAGCAGACCTTTAACTCGCATCTGTTACAACCTTGCAATCTGGCTTGATGGGAATTCAAGACGCAAATGTGAGGCTTGGCAGCACAACTTTACTCCAGTAGACCAGGATCAAAAATTCATTGACCTAGTTAGAAAACCTAACTATTAGTGTGTGCACCTTAGGTCATATCCCCCCGGTCCTTGCCACTTTGCCACAGTCCTTACTTGGCCGTGTCAATGCTTTGGTGACGTAATGCCACACGGACAGTTGGGTAGTAGATCCATGTGAAGTTTGTACACAAATGGGCTCCTTTTGAATCGTAATATTTTTTTAACCGGTTGCCATGAATTCAACAATGATTTGGAAGCCAGAAAAGCAAGCGGTGGTCCGGTTATCTTTCAACATCCAAATCAACCACATCTGAACCCACTTGAGTTTATTGACAAGTTATATATGAACTCATAAGTGTCATAATGTTTTCTTGGGAAAGTAATCGGCGCGTTCTATCTTGTTTCTCATCTATAGGGCCTTTGTGTGGCCTTGTTTGGCTGTTATTTATGACGTGTTAGTGTAACAGGTACTGGTAAAATGTTTAAGCCGTTCTTCTGAAGTTGTCCTGTGAAAAACACAGCTTTCCGTGCCAATTAAAGAGCTTAATGCATTTTACACCTGTTAAATACTGAGGTACTAACACAACCAGTGATGATCATCTCAGTTATCACTGCTTTTTGAGTCAAAAACACCCCACGGCTAATTGTCCCACCAAGCTCTCCTGATGTCCTAAGTTCTGTACACCGAGCCAAAGAGAGTCTTTATACTTGCATCATTTACTAAATAGCTCAGAGTCATTTTAATGACTGCGGGTTAATTAAACTAGGGTCATAACACTGGCTCTGTCCCCATTTAAACCAGACTTGCAGATGTCCCCCATTACAGATGCGATGCCTTTCTCCTGCGCGTTCATGAGCACAGCTGGGTTTTATAACCATAGACAAAAGTGTCTAGTCATAAGTCCGTCCCCAGCCAATTAGCAGAGCGACAAAGAGACACTGAGACTTCAATCCGGGAACAAAGGCCTTCACACTAGAAGACAAAGAGTGAATTAAGAGACTTGTGCTGAGTTTTCTCTTAAATTAAGCTTTTTTTATTCCATTTTCAGAGCACACGTGACCCTAGATCACAAAACCAGTCATAAGCAACACAGGTATAATTGTAGCAACATCCAACAATACACTGAATGGGTCAAAATAATCGAGTTTTCTTTTATGGCCAAAATTTTTATGAATTATTTATTGAACATGTATGTCCTTTATATCACATTGCTGTTCTAAATTGCCAACAAAAAGCAGCAGCAAGCCCCATGAAGATACTCATTACACTAATTTTACAATGTCACAGTGTGTAAACACCTTAATAGTGTTAAAATCACATGGAGCCTCATGGCTTTTTGCTTTATGATTTCAGAACAGTTGCATTTTGAGTTGTTTGTGCCGGACCAGATGTTTGAATTTTACATTTGTTATATGAAACTCATGTACGACACACACACACACACACACATCACTTGAGATATGTGGCTGACCACTGACAAGCATCAATGGTGTCCTTTAAAACTGACCAGCTGTCTGGACTCCGAGCTCTAAAAGTTGCCATTTACAAGATTTATGACAAGCTTCTTCAGTGTCTGAGCTGTGTCCAACCTGCTCGTCCGAAATCAGGACGACCAGTGTCCCTAAATAATAGTAAAGCTAAATCTGTCCTCATTCACGGGCAGCTCCTCCAGACCACCAAGAAAGACCGATCTGGAACACTCTGTTTGTTCTCCACTACAGCAAAGACACAGCGTGCCTCAGCGGCTCTCAATCACAACGAACATCACAGAAAGGGAACGCTGCTTGTGCAAACAACTCTTACTTCAAACGAAACGTTACTTTCAGTTACACAGAAATGTTTACTGGATAATTTCTAATAAGCTATATTGTGTCAATATTTTCTGTTGGCGTTGAGCACTTTCAATATTAAGGCAGATATTGTCTTTCTACCAGTTGTTTCATGCATACTTATGGCCGTAGGGTAAATTCCTACTTGGGTGAGAGATTTTTATAGTAGATAAATGCCAGAGACATTTCTGTTATTTCATATATAACAGCCTGGGCATGTTTTACAAAAAAAGACTATAATGACTAGGAAAATAAAGATTTGTCCCCTGAGTTTCTGTTGTTTTGGTGGTGTAGACCTAAATCAAGGCATGATTTGAAGAATGATGTGGGAAAGCTGAGGGCTGTTCGGTTTACCAGACCAGGGCACTAAAGAGATAAGAAAGCACCGTGGACATTACGCTAAGAAAACCTCTCAGCAGCAATAAAGCTTTTATAGCTTGTATATTGATCTTCTGTCTTCATTAAACTTTAATTTGTTTTTAAAACTGAAAAGCAAACTTAGGAGCTTTTATGGGCCTAAGCAGACGTCTTTACTCTAATTATTACTGTAAGATCACAAACTGATATAGCTTAGAAACTTTGATATGCAATAAGACACGCATCTGAAAATATTATTGTTGCTATGACATTTATACATTTTTAAAATTAACTTGAGTGTCCAAATTATTTTGGGGGGGGGTCAATATGTGCTTAATTGTCATCTCTAAACAACAGAAATTAGAAAAACCCAACAAAATGAGTGAAAAAGAGACGACCCGAAAGCTCGCCCAATCTTGTTTAAATGGATTTTGTAGACTATTTTAAGACCTAAATCAGCACTTTACAGACTAAAAATGGCAGCTGCAGAACTTAACCCCAACACAGAAACCATTACTGTGCATATCTCTACAAGACGGCCTGTTTCCATTTACTGCATTCAGTGCAATTAAATATTGCAGGAATGTTCACAAAAGGCTGCTTATCGACAGCGATAAATCATCCCTGCAAGAACAGGGACAGACAGAGTTTCATTGGATTATGACAAACGTGAAACGATCAGTCAGTGAGAGAGAGAGAAACAAACCACAGGGGTAAAAGAAGGAATCGGTCTTGTTTGAAAAGAACATTAAAATATGGGTTATTTCATTCATAATTATCATGACAGATGTCGTCGGTTTAAGCCAAAATGATAAATCGCAATATGCAACCGTTGATGGAAGCATATGGGCCTAGTATTTATAATATTTACATGGCATATGGTGCATTTAATATTAAAATATTTAATTAGTGCAGTATGCAATTAGAATGGTAAGATATGCAGTACTGCCAGAATGAAAAAAAATCCTGGCTATGCATTGAAATACAAAGCTGTAGAACAAAGAAAAAAGATCTCTGAAGACCAGTCACCAATAGCTGTTTGAGTCGCTGTCTTCTGACAGGTGAACGTGCAAGCGACACGTGAAAACACTCATCCACAATCACTGCATTTTATTCGTCTTAAACCTTCCACTGGAAAATGCAAGACTGCATTAATTCGCCCCAACATTAAACTCTTGCACGTGTCATTGTTGGCCATATTCCCACATTTCCCCTAATTTCCTGTCTGGGGTCAGTGTTTTCATGGCGACAGGCAGAGGATTGACCCATGAGAACGTTTGTATAGAGGCATGAGCGCCAAAACATAAAGCCATGTGCTGACCGGCTTCAATCCGCTGGCTGTTCACCCGCCTTTTCTCCCTCTTTCCAACAAGCCTCCAGTACTTTCACAGGATTATGTCCTGAACTAAATCTTGTGACTCCAAAAACAACCTCCAACTGCAACACCATTGACGCTGTAGCGTTTGCATCAAGTAAAAGCCACAATTCCTCAAACGTCTGCCGTGTTAACAATGGGCTTATCATTATGCAAACTGTTCAACTATTCAAATATGGTTTGATTAGGCAAACAAGGACATTTAAATGCTTCCAAAACACTAGTGAGCTGCCAAACTAGGGATCGAAAATACAGTCCTGACATAAAAAGCTGTACCATGCATCCATGCATCATGAACCAAAAAACTCTTTCATAATAGTTGCATACCCATCTTTTGAATAAGTAATTATTTATGACAGTATGTAATATATAGTTTAAAAGTAATCCAGTTTTACTTTATATTATGTCATAATTGTGTCACTGTCATTCACAACTCCTCTTCCGTGGCCTCATGGGATAGTAAGATGCTCACGTATGAAATTTAGCAGGAAGTAGTAGTTCATCTGGGGACTTATCGCGTGGTTAATGGTTTACCAAATACTCATGTGATTATATTTTTATGCTAATTTGACTAAACACTAAACTTTACCAGAATCAATTGAATCGAAATCTCTAACACACTTCAGATGAAGAATGACAGTGTTGGGGAAAGTCAGTTTTCAAAGTAATGCTTCAGAATATTGCATTACTCCATAAAGTAACTTTTGTTCAATTTTTGCCAAATCCTCCCAAATTCAAATTCTCCCAAACACATGGGAGTAATTTGTTTTACTTACTTTAAAAAAGTAACTTTAAGTAACAAGTTACTTTACTAGTTACTGAAAGTAATCCGATTACATAATCCATGTTACTTGTAATTTAGAAAAGGGCACACTTATTCACTATTAACTACAACATTTCCCTCAATAAATTGCTACTTATTAATAGTTAGTCAGGTAGTTGTTAAGAGCAGTAATGTGTGATTAATTGCTACTAATGAATGGCTAATACTAGTTATGAGACCCTAAAATAAAGTGTTACCTTTCACAGCTGCTGCCTAGGTAGGGTGTTTCATTTCAGTCACTTACTGTATGAGGTTCCCTGAGCTCGTAAGTTTTAGCTAATGCTAGCGACTAGATAATGAAGTTATCTTGTTTTAAGGAGCTCTCTTGAAACGTAGCCCTTGAAATGTTTTTAAGCCATCATAAAAACCGTGTTCTTTTTTTAGGCGCTAGCTCAGAGACGTCTGAGCTCCTAGTACAGCTGGGCCTTTGGTTTTGGCTGGAAGCGTGTATAAACAGTGCCACTGACCATGCAGGATGGTGTTTTCCCTGTTCCTGCCATCCTAAATCCACAAAGCGTAAAAATAACCTCCACAAGACACAAGTGCACTGACTACTTATGCAAAAATTAAACTGTATTTTGGGGCTGGGATGTTTCCGTCGAAGTAGCCAGTGTTCGAAAGCTGTGCCAGAAATTCCAGTACTGTCCCGCAAATGACAAGGGACAAAGTTCACGTCCTGCTCCGGGGTCGGGATCACAGATGTTCTCGACGGCGGGTTTGAGAAAGCACTTGTTCGGGAGCAAAGTATGAAGATGTTTTCTCCATGAATCACTGAATGAACATCAATAGCAACTATCAGCGAGAGAAAACCTTGTGTTCATTGGATTTTAAATGGCATGTTGGTACAGTGGGCGCCTTGTTAAAAGCATGTGCGTTCACAGAATCGACTCCAGGAAAGAAGGACTAAAGTAAATAGAAAAGAGGCAGAGAGTGTGTGCTGGAGAGAGTGGGAGTGACTTGAGTTGGCAAAGTGAAGCAAGTCTTAAAGACTTCCAGATGTGGGGCTGGTTGGCAGATGATAGAGAAGAGCTTTTGTAGCAAACAGACTATGAATTACTTTGAGTAAAGGTACTCCCTAGCATCAGTTACAACCTGTTTAGTCATTTACTTTATTATATATAACTAGTTATTAAATGATTGAAATTGTCAGAAACTAATTTGACTGTGAAAGAGTCGACAGGTAGCTGCAGAAAAATAAATGTATTTAATTTATAAAGTTATTACATTTCGACACCATGATAAATACTGCCAATATTCTGCTTTACTCAGGGAAAAAAGACAAGTAAAATACTTCTAGATGCCATTTTGTGTATAATTCAAAGTCAAGAAACCATGCAAACTTACAAGACGAGTGTTTTGATCAAAGTCATTCTCAGGCAGCCAATAAAAGCAGGTCGCGAATGCTTTGCGTAAATCGAACACGTTCTGAAAGGCCTCTGAGTCACGGCTGAAATCATCAATGAGCCACATTTGAGGTGTTTTAGATGCAATCTCCTGCACTTGACAAAGGAAACGCAGTGGATCAGATGCCCATTCATCAACAGTAATGGCACGCGAGGGTTTTGTGAAGTGCACGTGCAGCACTTTGTTAACACGGCCGTCCTGAAAGCACATTGATCCACTGGGTCGTCTTTATGGACCGACCTAATTTGATGCCCGCATGGGCAACCCAGAGAAAGCTAGCTGTGTAAGGATTATGCAGAGCTGAGATTCTGACTCACCGTGCCAAAAAAGAGCTTTCTGCTTGCGTAGCCTAAATATCGCACCCACACTCCTCTGATCTCCTAATAAAGTCTTTCCACTGCTTCAGTATTGTCATGAAAGCCACCGGATTTGGAGCAATATTTAATGCATGCGTTCATCCTGTAGCCTAGCTGAAGTCATTTAGTACAACAATGTACTAAAAATTAAAACATTCTTCCTTTTTTTGCAAATTAGCAATTATTAAAACTAAAAATGCTGTAATTTCATGCCAGTCCAGTAGGTGGCCATGTACAGAAACGAGCCTGTGCGCAAAACTATAAACTAAACATATAATACTTATGTGCATGACCATTTTCACTAATTCATGTTTTTGTCAACACAGTCTCACGACCAATTTGTACGTAATCATACGTGGTGCCAAATTTGTGCCAATTCGTACAAATTTTGCATGATTTGTCTAAAATCCCGTGACGAGTAGGTTTAGGGGCGGGGTTAGGTGTAGGTCGTTCGTATGAATTGCTACGATTATTTTATATGCCACAATTTGCTACCTCGTAAAATATGTACGAATTGTCGGGTTGGTTTTTGTAGTTTATACAGAGACGACAGTATTGTATATAAAGACTTGCACTTTGAAACTTTTAGTTTGCATGTAAAGTGCCGTTGTTGTGTAAACCAATAGCCAAAAATGCATAAAACGTTTTCTGTTTTTACTGTAGTTAAAAACGCCTCTTTAGGCTACTCTGTAGGCGCTTTTCAATGCTTCAACTCAAAGATTTTCTATAAAAATGTTTTGAAATTTTATTACACAAAAATTAACTGACTTAAAAATATGATCAATATTTATATTAGCATATCAACAAATAATAAATTAATAAATGAAATAAATTGGCAAAATATAATAAAATGACTAAAACTTTAAAATGAAAATGAAAACATTAAATTCAAATTCAAAATTAACTAAAGTTATATTAATGCCACTAAGAGCTTTTTTATTTCAGCTTGTTCACTCAAGGTACTGTCTCAGTTTTATTCAGTTTAAATTTAAAAGCATTAAAATAAGCAAAACTAAATAAATTAACTAAAAGGTAAAACCATATACACTAAGGGCCGGTCTCCCGTACAGGAATTAGATTAAGCCAGGACTAGACCTTTGCTAATTTAGGACATTTAAGAGTTTTTAGAAACATGTC
>JAUCMS010000055.1:14000076-14010194 GCA_032357445.1 Enteromius radiatus
TACTTCTCGCCTACTGATTTTCGAATGCTATGAATTCGGACATACTACTCGCCTCGCATACTGTTTTTCACGTACTAGATAGTAAGCGATTTCGATTTCCCGAAAGTATAGTTCAAACGAATGTTCGCAGACAACGTCACAAACGTACGTGAAGAACTACAGCAGTGGCTAGAAGCATAGTTTCTTGTTAGTAAGATGTATGGGCTTTAATAATTTTTTTTTTTTTTTTGCCACAAGCAAACTAACATGCATTACTATCTTTATCTGCTATTCTATATCAATATAAAATGCGTTTTAATTATGTATTTTTGCACGTCCGTTCTAAACACTGTTTTTGAAAACTGCGCATGTGCACGAATGGCTAAGGGAAGCCCGGATTATGACGTAAGAGGGAACCTGCGATGATTCAAAGATCAAATAAAGCAAAATGACAGTGAACAAAAACAGTCGGGAAACAGTTGTGTGTAGCTAGTTTGTTTCCAAAACAATGCATCGTACTATGGTGGTTAATCAGCGAGTTACATCGTTGTTTGGGAAACGCACCCCTCTGTGTACCGCCTATTTTTGCCGCTATTTACTTTACAACTAGTGACAAAAACAAATGAATTTGCATTTAGAAAAAATCCAGGTCAAAATTTCCAGGGTCTTTTTTGGTTTTCCGCGGAATAAATAAATATTTTTTATTCCATGCCTGAGGAAAAATAACAGAATTGTTGAACTAAACTATAAGTAAAAGTAAAATAATTACATAAATAACAATTAACTAAATAATGTAAATAAAATAATATCACTGTAACATATCATTCCTAATTCGTATGAATTATAATGTATATAATTGCTAACTAATTTTTCTATTTATTTACAGATAAAGAATGTCTTCTGGAGATTTTTTTTTTAATAATTTGAGGAACAAAAACACACAAAATAAGCAAAGTGAAAGCTGGGATCAATATCCTTCAACTGACTGAGACCAGAGTGATATTTCACAGATTTCAGTAATGATTAAGTGAAAAGCTGCCATTGAGAACTGGAGGCTACTTCAAGGTTACATTTATGAACTCCTAGTCACACCAGAAAATGTGCCTTTTATCACATGACAGTTATTTTCCTTGCTTCGGGGGGGTTTTAAGAAAGGTTAAACGGCCTGACAAATCAATCAATGTTTTTTTCACATGATTTAACCATTATTATTGCCACAAGAAATCCAGTGCCTTGCTTACCATAATTGCAGCCAAGAGAGAACTTTAAAGGAACCTGAGGCACTTCAGTAATTGTTGCAAACCTGTTCTGAAAAGCGTTTACATGCAGTAAAGCAATTTTGCAATAAATCAACAAGCAAAGAGAGCTGTCCTATTAGGAATTAACAGAACAAAGTAAAAACAAGGCTGTAATGATTACATAATGTTGTCGAATAATGAGCTGCACTACTCTGCGTGGCCACTAGGGGTCTTGCCTTTAGGTCACCGTTGCTCTTGGTGAAATTCATATTCCACAACCGTCAGGCGCAGCACAGGATGTCTTATCAGAATGCAGCTCACTTGCTGCCGACCTGGGCAAGTCTTCCCAAATGCGAGTCTTGTCTTTTGAGCAGTGTTTCCACACAGGAAGTCCAAGTCTCGCACTGTACACATCAGTCAGACCTTGTAACGGAGAGGACAGACTGTCCTTAGTTGGAAAGTTCATCAATGTCTTACCTTTCCGTTAAGGCCTAGCATGATGAAGATATAGTTAAAAGGAGAGAATGTTTATCTGGATAGAAGCTGTGCAAAGTCCTCAGTGTGGGTTTCCCCAACGTTTAAAGTGCATGTAACTGAATACGTACACTATGATATCCGGTTGACTGCTTTGTCTGGTCACTGCACAGAAGTGATCCATCCATGAACGCTGGCTGAAAAGCGATCCGTCCTTTTCTAGTCACTTATCTGCCTTAAAGTTAAGGAAATACTTCATCCAAATATGGAAATTTGTTGAAAATGTACACAAGACCATCCAAAATGTAGAAGAATTTCTTTCTTGTTGCACATGTATTAGACTACATCTCTTGCTCCTCAATGGATGCTCTTCAGTGAATGGGTGCCGTCAAACAGCTGATAAAAACATCTAATAATCCACGCACCACCCTTTCACTGGAGAAAGCCATTACGGATAAAGGACTCACATTTTAGCTGATAACAAGAGTTTGGAGTTAAAAAAACCCCCACACACTTTAATAATGGGTTTGTTTCTTACGATCATGCAGCTTTTCACTTCATAAGATGTTATTTGATGAACTGGTGTGGATTACTTGTGTATGCACGTACACATCGGGATGATTATCGTGCACTAATATCGTCAGCATTTTTCGCTATTCATACCCAATTTTCATTGACGATCAATCAACGGTGCTTTATTCGATGTTGCAGGATTTTAGCGCGATTTCACGCTGTACAATCAACTCTGTCTATTATGTGCACGCACATTAAACTCCGCCTCTTCTTGCTGATTGGCTGGCCGTAGTTTGTTATTGTTTTGGTGCATGTCCCTCGCCCCTATTCTTTATTTTGGTATTGCAGCCTCTGTGTTGTCTTTCGAGACCGGGTTTTTTCCCAATGTATTCAGAGGGCAGACAGCAAGACGATCAAGGGGTTATGCATACGGTTTGAGAAAAAAATGAAATCGCACTAAAATCCTGCAACATCGCATAGAGAGACCTTTAATGAAAAACAGAAAACCTCCGGTACACAAGGTGGCGCTGCATAACTTTTTATGCTTCTGACACTGGCTTGTGACTCAGAAGAAGAAGGGAGCAAGACCATTTACAGCTTCTTTAACGTCACATTTGTCAAACAGCTCTTTATTTTGAGAAACCAGCAGCTCCACACGCATCTATTCTCTGTCTACTTAATTTGTGTGCTCGGCAAGACCGTTTTTGTGCTCGAGTGCCATCAAGCCGTGTATTGTAGCTTCAGCAGCTCCAGGCACGTGGACAAAAGCGGCAATCTCATTGCTTGGCTAGTTTTTAATGCGGCGCGGCAAACCAAAAAAAGAAACGTGACTGATGCGTTTTTCTTTCTTTTTTTTTAAATGACGAGGCGTTAAACGTCGCCAACATTCACACGCTAAAATCGTCCCGTTGTGAACAGGCCTCCAATGCTACATTTCTTCAAATCTGTTCAGATGATCAAACAAACTCATCTTAATCTGAGGGCACGTAAATTTGTGGTAAATTTTCAGCTTTGGTTAACTAGCCTATTTCTTTAAGGAATAAATATTTCCTACAAATATGATTCACTTTTATTCAACCTCACATCTAACTTTCTTTTCTCTGAGAAAAAATGAGATGTTTAGCTGTATGTTCAAGATGGAACTGTAAAGGTCCCAAAAAATACTTGTTTTGTGTATCACACATAAAAAACTCATACGGATTCGTAACTTCCTAAATAAAATTAAAATGTAAATTTTTAGGTTAACCGTCTGTTTAAAGATTTGCCGTTTCGCAGTCGTGGCCTAATGGATAGGGAGTTGGACTTGTCGTGGGTTCGAGTCCCAGGCCCGGCAGGGATTGTGGGTTGAGGGAGTGAATAACCAGCTTTCCCTCCACCTTCAATACCACAACTGAGGTGAGACCCTTGAGCAAGACACCGTTTCCCCGGCAATGACTGTGTGTGTGTGTGTGTGTGGTTGTTCACTTCTCACTGCTGTGTGTGTGTGTGTGTGTGCACTTGGATGGGTTAAATGCAGAGCACAAATTCCTAGTATGGGTCACCATACCTGGCCAGTTTTCCGCGTGTCACAATAATGAGAGAAACACACTTGTAGCACATTTTCAATTGCATTGCAGTTGCATTTATTTCTCACTTGGACTAAATCACATTCATAGCAGTATCACTCTAATAAAGGAGCACTACAGTCCTTTAACAACAATAACGAAAGGAATTAAACTACTGGACATTATAACAATAAGGCAAAATATTGAATATACCTCACATCTGCTCAGAAAAAAATAATAACAGCATTCGTTCACAACATAATAATAACTTCACAATGTTAAGGGTCAACTGTAAAAAATATATAGATATATAGCAAGAGAAAAAGAGTGGTACTCCAAAAAATAAGAGTTTCCCTTATTTAGTAATATTGTTCACAGACATCAGACCATTAAACCACTTGTATTCATAACTTTTACTACTCAAAGTATTGTCACTGCCTTACTTTTTACAGCATAGTCATAAAATATTACATTATTTGATTCCTAAGAACTCTATAATAATATTGGTCCATTTTATATACTTTTCTGAAACTAGTGTTAAAATGTGATTTTTCCAACCTGCAGTACTTGCTTATTAGTACTGGACAGCAGTAAAGAGTCACCTACAGTTACTATTAGTGGTAATATGTTGGTATCATACCAACTCAGATGATGCTATATCCGATGTTATTAATAGCGACTAAACTTTGATTTACTCTGGAAGGCAGAGGTGTTACAATAACAAAATTGGTAACGTTGTGATTGTGCGCAATCTTCGCAGAAAACGTTAGAAAGTGAAAACAAATCACAAATAGAAAGAAAAGATCAAAATGTTTTCTCATTAAACCTAGTGAGCTACCTACCTAGTGTTTAGGGGCTGGTTGTGAAGCATGCCAACTAGCATACCTTGTTTGGCCAAACTTTAAAACAGCACCGCAAGTAACTTTCAAAGAAATTACAAATCAATCCAAGATGGAGGACGAGTTGAAAGAAATGTTACATATAAATACTTAATTTGCACTCAATACTGAAAACACGTCAACAAACACTAGTTCAATCGAAATAAAACGCTCTATTGTGACAGTAGCTACTGTGTTAGCTTAGCAACATGCTAATGCCAGTCTCCTGTCATTATTATGTATTATTTTACATAGGAGATGGATTGCTCACTAGGTTTAGGAAAAAATATATATTGCAGTAAAACAATGGCAACAACAGGACAAAGGAGTATATTAACCTCTCTTGCAAAGTGCATTTAAAAGGCGCGCTACGTTGTGACGCAAAAAAATGAATTGAAAGGACAGAAGATTGGAAATTCGACATGGCTGAGGACTTCATCCACAGGGTATGAAACGGTATTGCACACAGCTGCAAGGCCAGAAATTTACTGGGCGTGAGCACAGGGCCGTTCACACAAGAGACGATAACGATAAAGAATTCTAACGTCAGAACATTTTTGTCCTGAGTGATGAATGATAAAAACATTGACAACTAATCAGAATCCATTTGACTTTAAAGAGTTTAAAGGGATAGTTCACCCAAAAATTACTCACCTTTGAAGCATCCTAGGCGTATGTGACAGATCCCTCCAAGTCTATGAATGCGTTTAAGCGGGTCATAGCCATTACACTTCGGAAGATGTGAAATAACGTCTTAGGGGATCTGGACAATTTGGATTATATCTCCAATTGAATTCGTCTGAAAGATGAAAGTCACATACACCTAGGATGCTTAGAAGGTGAGTAAAAGACGGGTCATTTTCATTTTTGGGTGAACTATCCCTTTAAGTATTTAAAGTGACAGGCAACAAAACCACAGTGTTATTAAAATAAATAAATAAATAAATAAAATAGAAGTATATATATATTGAAATGTCATCGCCTATTGGTGTGGATGCTAATATAGTCATTGTTACAGTTATTGTGCATTCTTGTTGTGAATGAATTTTTATTTTTTTATCGTCGAATTCTATGACAATAATGAAGTCCACACCACAGCTTTGATGTTAAAGTCACAGAGGAAATATCATGCGACAAACCTGCAGTGTGTGCTTATAACGAACCAAACGTTATCATCCATTGGTGTGGATGCAAGTCGCAAGCCTCCCAGTTTTAATCTAAAATATCTTAAATTGTGTTTTTAAGACAAACAAAGGTTTTACGTTTTTGGAACGACATGGGGGTAAGCGATTAATGCTATAATTTTCATTCTAGGGTGGAGTAACCCTTAAAACTATAACGGTAAGTGTGCACTTATTATATGTGGGTGTAGACACTAATAAAAAGTTATCGTTACCTTTAAAGTTATCATTTTTGGTGTGAACAGGCCCTTTATTCAGGCAAATAAAGCGCAAGATGCTCTTCAAACTGTAGCTCTTCCATGACAACGATCGATTTGAAAGAAAGACAAACAGCTTATAGTGCCCCTTGTGGCAATTCTGAGAATGCAGCATATACTTGCGTCACTTCGCGAATTGTAACCTGACATTTAGGATAGTACAGCTATGCACAAAATTGGCCTTTGGGCCAATTGCGTGGAGTTGCGTAAAGTACATTTCAGGATTCAGTCTCAAATACAGAATTTCAAGAAGGTAAAGAGATAAAATGGAAAAGTGCAGATATTTACATCACTCAATGGTGTGCTTTCAACCAAGTGGTTTATTCCTCATTGCCTTCAACAACAGGATCCCCCTTTTTATCCCCCTCGACTCGACACAAAAGCAGACGACACACAAGCGCTGACAGAAGGCGTAAAACGATCGCTCTCATTGCCATTTGAATAAGGTCGCGAACTGAAGCAAAGCCAGATGGAAACGAAATCTTCCCCATGCCGGTGACTGTCTCCACACTTCAGCGATGGCAACAGAAGGCACCTGTTCTCCTCCATGGAGATCGCATTAACACAATAGAGAAGGAAACAACCAGGCGAGGTCGAATTCTAACCATCTGGGAGGTGACAGCAGGTTTAAACAAGGAAGAAAAGAAATGCTAAGCAGGAATATTGCCATCAAACAATGGTTACATAACATTTACTATAACGCTAAAATAAGATTCAGGGGAATACTCTGGGACTCTTATTTTCATGACAACCATCAAATAAACAATTACAACTTCACTTAAAATGTCGTTCCGCCGCAGACCTTCACAACACGTCACCGATTTTCAGCTTGACTCACAATGGCTCTGAAGAGACACGCTGCTTGATGACCTTGCAAATCACGTACGGTTTTACGACTAAGCTGAAATGGCTTTTGCTGACAATGTGACCCCTGAATAGGGAACCTATGAAACTTGGCATAAAGCAAATGGGTCAAAATAGCCTCGCTGTTTCTCGAGAGCTCAGCAGTCGAGCTGAGTGTGTGTGTGCGTGTTGATAACGACAGTAGCATTTATGCGCGTAACAATGTGTTGGACGCAGTGGCCAAAAGGGTTGGGTAGACACCTCATTTCATTTGATGTGCATGAAAACAAGCCTTTGAATTGAAAATTAAAGTTACCCAAGAGTACGGCAGATTAAAAACCAAAAAATTGAGTCTAACGGCAATACACAACTGAATATTGCTGTCCCGTGCATCACGACCAAGCAGGATTAAAAATGGACCATTGTTGAGTGATCAGCTGTGTTTGCATTCAAAGCCCATTTTCACTAACACCTGAGGGTACAACAGCTGAGCACATATCAGCCCAAGCTGTACTTTCCATCACGGTTCCCTCATTTAGTGAAGGATCAGCTGATGATCCCTTATTGAGATTTATATATAAAAACAACAATCAGTTTAAATCAACTGATCATAAATACAGTACTGTAAATCTTACAAAGTCTGTCAAGAAAATGTCCTAGTCATATTTCACCCCAAAGAAAATAATATTTATAGATGAATATTTTGCATAAATAAAATCTAGTTTGATATCACTGATGTTGATATTTATTGCGGTTTTTTGCGGTCATTTTAGAATTTGTTGCATCATAAAGAAAAAAAAAATCTAATTTAGAATCATTACTGAGAAGAACAAATCACCAATAAGGTAATGCAAAAAAACAGACATTTTCTTTATGCAAAATACAGACTTTTATTTTCTAGTGAAATATGACTTAAATAGGTTGTGACCCTAGTATGTGACTCACAGTACCACACACACAAAATAAAAAGGAAAACACTGTGCTGTGAAATATTCACACGATCTGTGAAACTGTCACACATTTCAGGTGGAGGATTGGATGTGAATGAGTGGAGAAAATAGTGAGAATTAAAGAAAAAAAAAACAATACTGGCTTAAAAAATAAAACACCAGCTAATCTAAAGCTGATGACACAGATGTCTACTCGCCCACCGTAGGGCTTCCCAGTTTCCCTTGAGTAAAACGCTTCCTACTGGCAACAGACAAAGGAAAGTGGTTGGAAGCTTGATACATGGGTATTGTCTGACATCACGCCCCATTATCTGATACTATACAGAGAAAATAAAGAGTTCAACTTGTACTTATTTGATGTTTGCTTGTGGTAGAGGTACTTAGCAATGCTGCTGACTTGTCGGAAACCTAAGACTAAGATAACAGACACCGTCACAGAATCCCCTCCAAGAAAGAGACCGGCATCCATTATTATGAGAGTCCTGCGCTGTGTTTACTTATTGGTGTTGGTCACATCTCAGGAAGTAGTGTAGGATACGAGCTTCTACTCCAGAGACAATGCTAGCACTGGTTGCAGTCAATTGGGCTGGACATGATAACTTCTCCAGCACGTGCATGGAGGTTGGTGTACTAAAGTTATGACTTTGCAATGTGTCCATGACACTGGATAAGGTATACTAAAGATAATACTAAGACAAGGACTTGTGCATTGAATTTCAGTAAAGCAGCACTACACTTATCTGCTTTAGTATGAAATGGTTTTCATGCTGCTCTCGGATTCGATTTGGAAAATCTATGTTCAGGCGGGGAAACCAGCCCCCTAAGAAGAATCTGAGCTACTTTGCTAGTCCATTGTACAGACACTGGCCACTCAAGACTCACCTTTTGTTCACAATATAAGCCACCAGGGACTCTCCGAAGTGGACCACATATTTTAGAGACATTCAGAAGACAAAGGGATAGTCGCAAGTGTACCCCACTCTTAAGTTGGGGAAAATGGAATATTTGAAACTAGTAAAACCGAGTTTTCCAACACTACCATAAAGAAAACCAATGTGGTATATGGAAAAAGACCTCACTGAGTCAAGAGCGAACCTGATTAAGCCTACAAGACTATCTAAGCTTGTAAATTCATCCAGCATGGAATACTCCCATTGGTTTGGTCTAACGTGATCCTAAACGGGCAATTCCTCAACTATAACCAATATATCCTGGTCATGGTCAGACGGGGGAACTGTGAATGGACCAGGGGTTGCAGAAAGTGGAACCTGTGTAGCTGCTAATGTTGTTGAGTCAGGGGAGGGTTGGTTAACGTGTGGTTCCTCAGGCTCTTTTTCGAGCCGCATCGGCATCTTGGCATTCCACAGCCGACAGTGCGATCAACATCTGGGCAGCATAGTAGGTGGCCATTATGATGGCTCGGGAGTGGGGAACTGGGAAGCAGAACTTGTTGACGGCAATGGTGAGGTCGGACACCATGAAGAGGACGGCTCCGAGGCAGGCTGACAGTTTCGTCCAGGTCCAGAGGTCATTGGCGAGCTGGACTCCAGCAATGGCTCTCCAGCCCATGAAGCCGATGAGAGCGATGTAAACAGCCACCAGGTAGGTGAAGGGGCCGGAGAGGTAGGGGTACAGAAGGACGTAGCTGAGGCCAGAGATGACAGAGATGATCAGACCAGCTCTCAAGTTGAGGGGCTTCATCCCGAAGGCCGAAGAGTAGAGAATGTGGGTTATCCCAAACATTAGCAGTCCTGATAAGGCAAATACAATTGTATTGAGAATATGTCATAGCGAAAGCAGGGGTGTCCAATCCAGCTTCTGGAGGGCCACTTTCCTTCAGAGTTTGACTGCAACACTAGAACCTTCGAGTTATCCTGGAAAACCTGAAAAGCTGGCCCAGATGTGATTAATTAGGGCTAAACCTGAACTCTGCAGGTCTCCAGAAGCAGGAATGGACACCCCTGAATGAAAGCATATAACATGTAGCACTGGTTCTCAATTCCAGTCCTCACGTACCAGCACTCTGCACATTTTGTATGTATCTCTTATCAAAGATGTAATTTTTGTTCGACCGTAAGTGCACATCACAAGATATTCCAAGGGAGCATATTCCGTTCAAGGGGCATTAAAGGTGCCCTAGAATGCATTGAGAGAATATTGTAAATAGTTGTTTGATATGTACATAGAAGGTATGTAGCTTAGGTAAGGGGAAAAAATGGCCAGAAACGGTTTTCCAGGTCCATTTCCAACCCTAGAATTTG
>JAUCMS010000055.1:14010294-14023492 GCA_032357445.1 Enteromius radiatus
AGTAGGAAACGACTCACAGTATGTTATGTCCATGTACTCAACTCTTATTATTCAACCACGCCAAGATACATTCAGTTTTACATTCTATGACACCTTTAAAGCATGTAAGACTTGAATTTAAATTGTATTAAATTTACAGAGGTATATTATGTCACACTTGACACTTGGTAAGTTTCACTTTTCACAAAGTGAACTAAACAATAGATTTCCTGTGCTCTGGGAGGGACCACAGTCCATGCATTTAACGGTCTTCTAATGAGCTGGTTATCTGAATAAAAAAAGAAAAAAGAAAATAAGAGAGACATGCAAAATATGCAGAGCGACGACTGGAAATAGAATATATTGTTTTTATATCATGTAGCAGGAAACATGCTATTCTTGGTCTCATAACAATCTTGTTTGTTCCAAAGGAAAACTTTGCTTGAGTAACTCTGTGGTTCCCAAGGGAATCTTTGTTCCAACCCTCAACCCTGACATGCAAAACCTCAATTAACCTCTACGCTACTTTCTCCATGCAAGAGTTGCGGAATCAGGCATGATAGTTCAGAGTTAGAACATAACCTGTCTCGCTTGAGAGTGGTGACTTGCAAAAACCCCCACAGTTTTTTTCTTCTGCTTTCAGATCATTTACATAAACTCACTGGACCCACATTTGGAAAGTCAACAAAAGTTAAATGCAATATTATACTGATGCAAAGCGCCTGATAAACAGAATAATTTGTGTTCTACAGATGACATATCTACCCCCCCCCCCCATCAACCCACATAGCTAATAACTCTTAATCCTTTTTTAATCAAATCAGAGCAACACAAATGAATTAACTCACCATGACTAAAGTAGCCCTGTTCCTGCCAGATGAGAAATGCGTCACCCAAGGCTGAAAAAATAAGTCCTGCCAGGATTTTCCTGGCACTGGAGTGGGCACCTAAAAAGCTGATGCCATGGGCGAGCAGGAAAACCCAAAGACAGAAGATAGGCAGGCATTTGATGAGGGCACTGAACCAGGAGGGGCTCGAGGTGGGCAGCCACAGAACAAAGTAGACGCAAGTGGCTTTGAAGAACGGGACAAGCTTTGGACCCTCGCTCTTGACCTGCACGACAAAAGAGAGACAAGTTGCATTCATGGGAAGTGAAACAGACCATCATGTGAGGCAGAAAGACTGACACAGAGCCGTCCTTGTATTTAACAATTGGAGGACATAAAATCAGTTACTGTAATATGATCCATGGGTTTTCACAGAAATGTGAGATACCATGAATAACAGCTATGACAATGCTCAGAAGCCTCAGGAGTATAAAAACAAACAAGAAAAATATGTCAAAGTTTACCGTCCCATAAAAACTAGTTTAGAATTGGGCCTTTTAGCATCTTTAACCAAACTCACAACAGACGTGTAGGGTCAACGTGAAACCCTAAAGGAGGAAGTAGTGAACATTCGTCTATCATTAAATCTGATTTATGGGTAAAGTTAGGTTTAGGTGTAGAGATATGGTCAAGACTCATTTTTTGTGACCTAGGGACACATCGAACTTAGGAAGCTAGTTGAGTATCGCTGGAGGGTTTTGAAAGTGCTCTGGGTTGGTCGCCAGGGTATTTCTATACGGTTGCTGGGGTTTTGTAGGTGGATACCCACCCCCAGATCTCTAGGATATTATGGTCTTTAGATAGGATTTGGGTTCCTCCTTTACTGTAACTCTACAGTATTTTGTGGATATTAAGCAGGAAATTAGCTAAAATTGTAGGTGTTTAGAAAAGTAAAGAACAAATCACTAACAGTAAATATAAACAATAATTACACTTGCCTTTTATATGCACTTATACATTGGAAGAAGTGGCAACACATGACTTACGTAACAGGGACAACTACTACAATAGTGAAACTATTTAACTTTTCTTGTCCTAATCCTCTTCTTAGTCCGTGTCTGTTGCTTAGTCTTAGCTCGAGTCTTTGCCCGTGGGGGATGTGGAAAAAAGCTATTGTTAG
This sequence comes from Enteromius radiatus, assembly GCA_032357445.1. Classification (NCBI taxonomy): domain Eukaryota; kingdom Metazoa; phylum Chordata; class Actinopteri; order Cypriniformes; family Cyprinidae; genus Enteromius; species Enteromius radiatus. Next base: position 14,012,281 of record JAUCMS010000055.1, read on the forward strand.
CAAGTGTATATTTTAATCAGATTCTGGTGTACCCCGCAGTCTGAGAAAGGTCATGCTGAAATACAGAGACCACCAAAGTGCTTCTGGTTTCTAGTCAGTTAGTGTAAGGAGATTGTGTGCACACAGCATGATTTCTTTAAAATGTGAACAAGTGGTGGTGATCTTTAAAACTTTGTGTTTATAGACCTGAGCTGCTAAATGAAAGGTTGTAGTGTGTGATGATCCACTAACCATAACCACTGCACTGGTGGGGCTGTGTTAAATCGCTTTGGAGAAGATTACTTTCTAAAATTGAGTTTCAGAATCACTAGGTAGAAATGTAGCATTGCATCACGTGCTCAGCATTGGATGCTCTGGGTGCCATCAGAATGAAAGTCAATTTAGCATAAAATATCATCTAAATCTATTTTTGCATAATATGTGTTCTGTGTATATTTATTATGTACATACTCATAAAATATATATATATATATAATATTATATATATAGTGTGTGTGTTAAAAACAGATTCTTTGTTGAAACAGTGCAATCTTGATTATGTCAGCAAAACTGAAGTCATGTCAAGAGAAACTGCATGGGGATGCTTTTCTGTGCAATTTAGTCATAATGCACGCGTCTGTATGAAAGAGGAATGAAGGCTGTCACGAGAGTTTCCACAGAATAAAGCCCTTTGAAACCAAATGAAAGCAGACAAAAAAATGAGGAAACACTGAGAACTGCACAGCGCATTGCACACAGCTTATTTAATTATAGGTCAATTAAATCTCTGCATAAAAGAAGCAGCACAGATCGTGATAACAGCACATGGTTTGTCGAGGTAAAGTAAACACGAGCATGCTGGCCATAGTCACGTGCTCATTGTTATTCTCAATATAACAGACTCAAGGATGCATAGACTAAATATACATTTAAAACAAACAATGATGTCAGCGTACTGTATGTCGATTGTCATACCCTTAACAACAGACGTGCATAATAAAAATTATAACCATGCATACACAACATCAAAAATGCATATAAATAAGTAGCGGTTGTCAGAACCAAGCAATAGATGAATACGGATTGAAAATGTTCATACACTTATAAATCCATATGCATTGCCAGTTTGAGTTTGACTAGTATCATGCAAGTAACGTTGTAGATCATGTCGATGATACATGGATGTTTTGATAAAAAGCAATAGAAAAAGAGAAAGGAGGAAACAGACTCACCACAGTGACAGGAGAAACCATCTTTATCTGCTGTTGAACTGGCAGTGGAGAGATGAACGGATCTACCTTCGCTAACAGAGCACGCGCTAGTATTTATGTCCCTTTGTATGCGAAATTTGTTTTTGTCTTGTGTTTGAGACAGGCCATCATCAGTGGGAGGAGAGAAATCAGCTGTAATGTGGGCGGAGCTTGCGGGACCAATCGGAGTGCAGGAATGTGTTACATTACGACGAGCCTCAGCAAATGCGGAGGAGTGGGAGGGACTTACCTACAGCGGATTAAGTGTCAGTTTAGTGCTTTAATCGCGTTTTAATACATTTTATTGTCAATGTCTGTTTTTGATATATAATGCGAGTTCGATATAAATTGTAAAGGCTGGTGAAAATAATTCTGAGATACTTATACTGAGATGCGTAAACTGTTTCGTGAAGTGATCTGTGTCGACATCTTGTGGCAGCTTTAAGTAAACAATATTGCGTCACACAAGCCGTTAATATTACAAAGTGATGTCTTGGTATTGCAAGCGTGTTTATAATAAATATTTAAAATGCTAAAGAAAAATAAGTGCGATTATTGAGGAGGTAATGTGTACTTGTGCTGACCTTTCATACTAATTATTTTATTCGATTTGATTTAGAAACGTCTATTATATATGTGACCCTGGACCATAAAACCATGCAGTATAACCAGAAATACATTTATTTTATGGCAAAATTCATTAAAGATTAGATGCATTGCTAAGCACTCCATTTGGACAAATTTAAAGGCGATTTTTTTTCTCAATTTTAATGACTTTTTTTATTTTGCACTCTCAGATTCCAGATTTCCAAACAGTATCTCAGCAAAATATTATCCCATCAATGATAATAAAACACACATCAATGTAAAGCTTATTTATTTTTCTTTCAGAAGATGTCGGAAAACTGACACTTACAAGACTGGTTTTGTTGTCCAGGGTCACATAGTCTAAACACTAATGTTTATGTATTTTCTGTTTAATTATACTTCGCTTATTTATTTTTTGCATTTAAAATCCCATCTGCTTTCTATCAATAAATTAATAATATTAAAAGCGCTTGCGAAAGTACAGTTCTAGCCATTTCGGCTTTATCTTCGCAACCTAAATATCATTATTTACCATTATCTAGATATATCTGCAGTTTTAATCTTATACACGCAACATTGAAAGTTATGAAAGAAGATAACGCGTGTCTTAAACAACCGGAAGCGACGTTTGTACGTGAACCGGATGACGTGGGTTTGCTTCTAGAACACAGATCTCACAAGAGGGTTTTCCTTATTCGCGTTGTTTTACAGCTTTCCAGTTTGATGTCATTTCATGACAATTTAGAGAAACTGGTCCGGTATCACTAAACGAATACATAACGAAACTTTTTTGTAATAATTTGGGAAGCTCTCTGTTGTTTAAGGCTTTAAATGTACAGCAGCTGATCAGAGATGGCGAACAGAAGCTGAAGAGGGTTGACTTAATCGAGGCTTTCCTCTTAGTTTGCTTCTCCTTTCTCCAATACTCGGTTTGTTTTAACAGCAGGGCTGATTCACAGACTGTATTTACGGGCACCAAGGCTGCCTGAGGTCAGTGTTTGTCGACTGGTAAGTGGTAGCTATTGCTATTAGCTAAGTACGAGAGCTGTTAGTGATCATGGATTTCGACAGCGTGTTGTCCATCGCCTCCCAAAACCAAGGCCTCAGCAGCATACCGGTATGTATGAGAAAAACCCATGAAAAAAATAATACATCATCATTTATCATCTTTTTATTGTGCGATCGGACACTGAAAGATCTAACTATATGTAATTTGATTCATTCAAATGTTTTATTATGGTAATGTAACAATTTATCATGTTTTAGATTGGTATTGATTAATTTAGCTCACGTTTTAAGAAAATAAATCCTGCCAAGTCTTGTAATTTCACAGTTTGCTTTCCTGTGGTTTTCAATCATGTCTGTTTTGTTTTTTTTTTTCTTGTAGAAGCGGTATAGCCTGAAAACTGGTCCACCCAAAAAAGATATCAGAGTCAAGGGGGTAAATTCGTCTGCGGTGCAGGCCTTCTTGAAAAAACAGGCCGTAGAGCAAAAGAAAAAAGGTGCTTTTTTTCGTTCTTTGTTTTTATTTTTAGCTCTACATAATATATAGCTTGTTCAAGTCATTTTTTAATTGCTGTCATGTCACTGCAAACCTGTCAGACTTGAACCACAAAAGATAGCTCTTTTCCATACAATTAAAACGAAGCGGATGGACGTTGTCAACATGATGAAAAGGACAATTAAAGCACCATAGAGACACTCTATATGGCTTATATTTAGACATAGAACATTTATTAAATTATAAATGATAGCAAAGAAACCACAATTGTGTCACAAAGCCAAATTTCATCATCTGAAGATAGCAACGTCTGTTTAACAGCCAGCAACTAATATTTTATCAAAATTATTTCACTCAAAATCAACCGGTTGCTCTCCTCTGCTTTCGCTGGATGTACTCTTCTAATATTTGCAGATAAAACCTAATGTGCATATAATGGCACACTCACCTGAAAGGGCAGCCCACAAGAAACAATGTGGTTTTAAGCTTCTTATAGGGTTACAGTGCCTATGTAGGTCATCTTAAAGCCCTCTCGTCACCTTTAGCGTTTTTCAAATGCACATCATTTATTTAGTTAGTCTTTTCAAATGCTGACAGATCCTACATATTTGCCAGGAAGTTTTTGATTAGCTTTGACATAATTAATAGTGATCTAAAATATTTTTTTAATGGAATGCTAAGTATAATATGTGATATGTTAGGCCTATATATTTTTTATATACGAGGAGGACAAAATATGCATTTGCTGATATTTAAATGGCCAAAAAGGTAAGATGAAATTCTGAAAGCTTGTCATGTAAATGAGTGAGAAATGTATAAAAGTATAGCAACCTACTTTAAACTTGCTGCAGCAGGATAAGACCTGCCATAGAGATTTCCAAAGACATGAGGGTGAGAATATAACCATGGCACTTCTCATATAACGCATAATTATGTTCCTCTCGCTCCTTTCTTAGAACTACAAAGTAAGAAGGCAAAAGAGGACTTGCTGGCCAAAAGAGTGGAGCTAAAATCAGATAGGAAGGCAAGAGCAATGGCTTCTCGAACTAAGGACAATTTTAGAGGTTACAACGGCGTCCCTGTCATAGACCAGCCCAAAAAGAGGAGGTCGATGGGGGAGGGTTCGGAAGATCAGGAAACATCGTACACATATGATGATGATGGTGATGGTGATAATTATGACTATGAGGGAACAGATTCTGAATCTGAAGAACAAAGCATGCCTGTTAAGCCTCCATCTCGGCCCGAGTCCTCCAACAAAGTCGACAGCAAACCCAAAAAACTCTGTGCTCCAGCAAGGCCCCCTCCATCCTCGATGAACTTTGCTGACCTTTTAAAACTTGCTGAAAAGAAGCAGTTTGAACCAGTTGAAGTGAAAGTAGTGAAGAAGACAGAAGAGAGGCTTAGAACAGCCGAAGAGATTCGAGAACTGGAGATGGAGCGCAGAGTCAAGAATCAGGACCGAGGGAAAGATGCCAAACCAGACAGAGATTCAGGGCACAAAGACAGCCGATCCCAATCCAGCTCACATTCACAAAGGAAGAACGTAGACCGTGATGGCAAAATTGGGAAATTGCCCAAGCCATCAGGAGAAAAGTACCCTTCAAGTTGTACCAGCAAAAAGCCAAAGCTCCAAGCATCCAGTGAAAGAATTCCAAGTTCTGCCAAACCGCATGGAGACAGAAACTCAGGCTCCTCGGGTGCCTTAAATGGCAAAGCTGCCATGAGGAACAGTGCTCCGTTTCAATTGAAACCAGCACCATCCAGACCCTCACAAGCCCAAAGGCCCACAACCTCAAGTGACCTTACCCCAAAGAAGGGGAATACCTCAGTACCTCAAGGGAAATCAAGTGTTTTGGGAGGTCGTGCTGGAGTTGCTCCTGGTGCAGCTAGACCAAGTCAAGGACCACACAAAAACTCTGGGCAAGTTAGACCTAGTAACTCTGAAAGAGGTGGACAGCCTCAAAAACCAGCTAAACCAGGACATTTACCAAGAACTGTGAGCAACGGACTTGTACGGCCCTCTTCTGGTGACCCTTCCAAGCAATCAAGGCCAGGTGGAAGTTTGCAAGGTCAGCAGGTTCCTAGAAGCTCCAAGGTTCCCATAAATGGACCAAGCAGGATGGGAGGTAGTGTTTCTGGGAGGCCGGTGAACGGCGTGGGCTCTGGCCCTGGAAGACCTCAGTGCACTGTTGTTTCAGAGACTATTTCATCAAAGAACTTTGCATCGAGACCCGGGATGGCTCCACGACCTGGGATGGTTCCGAGACCTCCGGGACCTCAAGGCCCCAGGACAGTGATTGGCCCCTCAGGCCACAGAGTCATGGTTAGACCTCCTGGTAAGGGTCAATCCTAATGGCCAAGTGTTTCGTGATTTCTGTTGGTTAATACATTATCAAGAGAACTGCTCTTTTGGCATTTGCCAGTGCTAAGATTTAATGTAATGTAATGAACCTTGCAACTGAAGTTAAAGGGTTAGTTCACCCTAGGGTTGGGCGATGTCCACCAATTTGGCATCGCACAATGTCTAATGCGAAACATAGCGATGGACGATGGCATCGTCATAGGCGAGGGGTTGTAACTACAACACCAAGCCCCGCCCCACAACTGACAAAAATAACAGTGTTCACGCGAGCAGGTGAGAGAGGATTGATGCGTGGATGACATATCAAGCGCGCGCAAGGGTTTGAAATGAGCTCGCGGCCCGTTTCTTCTAATGTATCTCGCTTATTAATTGCATAGATTTGCCGCCATAGAACAAGTGTGTTTTTTGCAAGCTGGTTGCTGCTGCGGCGGGGCAGAGGATCGCGATGCCGGCTCAGCATCGTGATGTCTATCGGCCATCGGCTATCGACCCAACCCTAGTTCACCCCAAAATGAAAATGATTTTCATTCCTCACCCTCGTGTCGTTCCAAACCCGTAAGACCTTTGTTCATCATCTTAACACAAATTAAGATATTTATGATGACATCAGCTATCTGACCCTGCATAGACAGCAACACAACTGAAATGGTTCCAGGTCCAGAAACATAGTAAAAACATGGTAAAACAGTCAATGTAGCATCAGTTTTACTCTACCATTATTTTCCCCTGACTTGCGTTTTCCACCATTTTAGAGAGTATTGCAACGCAAACTTTAACGTATTTGACGTAATCAGCCTTGTTTAGATCCGGGAGAAACCAAGAAGGCACATTAAAATTTAAGGTGGTAATCAACAACCCATTGAAGATATTAAGTTACCAAGAAAAAGGTCCTTTTTGCTTTGCAAAAGTTGATTGAATATTCCAACAGCTGATTTGGAGAGTCATCTACAAAAATAGGAGTCCTGGTTATTGTTTGGCATATTAGAAATGACATCATTTGTATTGAATTCATTACTACTTCAGGTTCTGTACTTGTATTTAAAGTTGCATGCTCCTGTTGTTTTTGAAGGATCAGCCTTGCCCCCCATAACATCCAGTTATAAACGAAAGCACGAGGACGAGGAAGAGTACGACTCTGAGATGGACGACTTCATCGACGACGAAGGAGAAGAACAAGATGAAATTTCAAAACATATCAGGGAAATCTTTGGCTATGACAGAAACAGGTGAGTTTTTGCTTTGTTTATACCTTCATAGAACGTTTCTAGCCCTAACTTTGTGTCAAAATTGCCTCGCGTTTCAACAGATATAAAGATGAAAGCGACTATGCACTGAAGTTCATGGAGAGCAGCTGGAAAGAACAGCAGAAAGAGGAAGCTAGGAGGTGAGAATTCCGCTGCAAAGCACGAGTGGGTCAATAGTGGTTGCGACAAACTGCTTTGGTTCATCGTCATTTTCACCAAATCGTCACACTGTTGCCTTCTTTTCTGTGTTTTCTGTGTTTGCCTCGCCCCTGATTGTCTGATTAGCCTGCGAATGGCAGTGCTTGAGGACCAGGAAGAGGAAAGACGAGAACTTGAAGAGATGAGGCGGAAGAATGCCACCAAGAGAAAATGATTGTGTTTCCGACAGACTGAAATAAAATGCTTCGCCAGTGAAAATTCATTCCCTAACGACACCTGTTTTTGTTTCTGCCTCAGCTTACGCCTGGGCATCAAGGAGGACGAAGAGGAAATGCGTTTGGAGGAGGAGGAGATGAAAAAAAAAGTCGCCATGAAAGCAAAGCGGAAAAAGATTTAGTTTACTATACCTGACTTTGATCTAGTCTTATTTGGTTGAGAGGAACCGAGTGGAATGGAAATGCCTTCCTTGTGCCGCTGACATTGTTACACTATTTATTTGAACGCCCAAGCCATGGGAGCAGGTTTGCACTATCAAGAGCCCATCTGACACAGCTGAGCTTTGGAGAAAATAATATATAAAATCAATATCTGAGAATCACTATAGCATTTTTTTGTGTATGTAGAAAACATGAAAGTATATGTGGATGCCTTACTCAAGCGCCAACTTCCAGATTGGTCCTGATTTAGGGGGAGTTATTTTATAACTTGTAATATTTAATTGGTGAAAGAGACAGAAGACTGCCATTTTTCCAATGTATTTTTTTGTTAAAGTGATTTGACAGATTCTGTTGTCCTGTCGTTTGTTAATTGCGGGTCGTTGATGTGACAGTGGGTTATGGTTAAAGTAAAACTTGGCTGCTTTAGCTGGGTTGAAACTCAAATAGTAAGTGTGTTTGTAATGCAGATGACATCGTGCACGTTTCAACATCGTCTAGACAACCAGTCAACATCTGTAACATGGTGACGTCATGGTGTTCTGTGAAGAATCTGGAATCGATAACAACGGCGATGTATCAAATGGACAACACACTAGTTGTTGTAAAAGTTACTGATCCAGACAACGAGTGTAGAGTTAAGCACTATCCTCAAACAGATGTTAGTAGGTGTAATTTTTCATGTGTCAAGCAAAACAAAATGGTAGACGAGTCTTTAGCTTCAGTGTTGCCAACTTAGCAATTTTGTTGCTAGATTTAGCAACTTTTCATACAACCCTAGCAATCTTTTTTTTTTTTCAAAAAGCACCTAGCAACAAATTTAGCAATTTTTAACATCCATTTGGCTACTTTTAGCAATTTTCAACACACAGATATCACATTCAAGTTAGCTCAAATTGTTTTTCATGACTGCTAATTTACCGATATTTGTTAACATGTATAATTGTTGGCCATTTAGGTAGCAATAAATTCCAATAGTGCTAATTGTTGTCACTTTCACAGATGTTAATTTCACAAGTTAAAAAGAGCAAGTACACAAGCTGTGATTGTTTAAAAGAATGTTCATTATCAGAGTTATATTTGCAAATAAAAAAATCTGATCAAAAAGTAATGGACATATTTTAAATGTTTTTGCCGAGATGGCCAGTCAATTTGAGAAAACGTTATTTTAAAATAAATAAAATAAAAATAATTTTGTATACTACATAAATATGTAGTTTTGAGTTGAGATTACGCAATGACGTCATCGCGCAAAGTAATATGTTAATAAGAACCTGTTTATTGTGCATCTGGGTGTAATCTTATATAATACACGGCGCCTCAGAGAGTAGAGACATGACGGGCTTACGCTTGTCAGATACTACGCGATGACGCCACTGATATGCAAATTAGTGTGCGGCGTCATCTGGCAACATTTAGCTACTTTTCATTGGAAATAGTTGGCAACACTGTTTAGCTTGAACTTTCCTACCCAGATAGCACATATGTAGGTCTAGAAGATATCTGTTAAAGATCTCGTCGTCTGCTGATTTTAAATGCATTCTGTTTTAAATGCATTCTAAATAAACTTTTAAAGACATTTGTATTTAATTTTTTTTCTTCTTCCTCACATCATCTCTAATCGCTTCAAAGCAAGATATACAAATAACGTCGTGAATTCAATATCTTTGCTGTATAAAAACTAAGAAAAAAATAAATGACACAGTCAAAAGCATCTGTTAGTTATATTACACATTAGTTTCTATGTTTGATTAAAAAAATGCACTGGCTGACTATTACAATATTTTATTCCACCGTTTTTGCCGCTTTTGTTATTATTTATTTATTTTGTTTGGTAGGTAATAACGATGATAATAAACTCGTTCTTAAAATGAAACATGAAGTGTGAGTGATGTTAGTGAAAATAATAATCAATTAATAACATTTGTGCAGTGCCAATCTGAACTGGCAATCAGCATTTTTTCCCGTCATGTTTTATTATTATTCTTTTTTATTATTACCAAGTTTGGAAGAAAAAAAGAAATGAAAATAATACAATATTTATGATAACATTGTAAAAATGTGTCTTTAATGCACCAACCCTAAAATTTCAGTGTATTTTCACCTTTTATTTTCATCTCAGTTGTCTTTCAATATACTTTTGTTTTATTTTTATTATGCTTATAAACATAACAGAGGTGTCATTAAAATACAACATATATCAACACTGTATCAACGGCACCAAAAAAAAAAAAATAAAAAAAAAATAGAGGAAACATGAATATAAAACAAAAACCACGAGGGTGAGATATTAATTTATACATCAATTACAAATTGAAGTTGTTTTCCTTGCTTTCTTATTTAATGACAATGAAATATTAAGATACATTGTAAGTTCTTAAAAAAAAAAGAAACAAGAAAGATTGGTTTGTTGTAAATTTTTCCAAGCAAATAAATTAAATTTAAATAAAACAAAAACAGCATTGCATTTTATAGGATCATAATCAAAGCATCAAAATAATGTCTCTAAGGGTTATGGATATATTGTCTTGAATAAATGTGTCAATACTTGTTCAGTAACCTGACCAAAATAAACGGACGACAGTTTCTGTGTTGTATTTGCTGTTCATGTTTCAACAGATATAAAGTGGTGTATTTGTATGACATCATCCTCTCGGCTTGCCGTAGCTGACAAAAATCAGCTGGAAAGTGTTTGCGGAAGTTTTACTTTATTGCTCAGTTGAGATTGAACCGCTCCCGCTTTCCTCGGATTCAACAAACTGACTTTAATTGAGCAGAGATAATGGATTTAAACTCGGAATCTGTGAAGAAAGTTCTCTCCAAGGTGAGTTGTTCACAGACGATCTTAAAGAGTTAATGAATTAAAGATGATAGACACTGGTTAAACCTGTTTGAAAAGTTGAGTCACTGTCTTAAAAAATCACGTGTAACGCTCTTTAAACACGGATTATTTTCTCTAACGTGTTACTTGTTTTCTTACCAGTATAAATTTCGAGATCTTGCTATTGAAGAGCTCCAGAAAGTCTCTCGCCTTCATCCTGATATGAAACTAATATCTGCTACATACAGTAGGTTATTCTGATGATGATCAGAATATATCAAACTACATTATAGTATTATTAAATTTGACTTTAAAACGACTGCATAATATGTATATATCAATATATTAGCTTGTAATATTATATAATGAATGCTGAGTCACTTTTGAAACGTCTTTACAGCATCTAGTGACAGTTTACAGAAGGATCTGCTAAAACTGGTTGGGAACATCCCGGTCAGATATCGAGGTGAGACTCTATGCGTCTCTGGTTTTATGGTAGAAATAGGGTACTGTAGTTATTAACTGTGTATTGCATTGACAGGGCGCTCGTATAACCTGCCCATCCTGCTGTGGCTCTTGGATTCGTTTCCTTTCACGCCTCCCATCTGCTACCTGAGACCCACCTCCAGCATGGTCATACGGGAGGGAAAACATGTGGACTCGAAGGGCAGAATACACCTGCCCTGCCTGCACACCTGGGACCATGTGAGAGCACCTCATACCCTTCTCCAGTTACATTATTTACAGTAAATGCAAAATAGTTCAGATTCAGATAATTGATTATCTGATTCAAAAAATATATTTCATTAAAAATGTATTTATATTTAAAATAATTCAAATTAATACAATAAATGACATTTTATGGGTATTT
>JAUCMS010000055.1:14065949-14099881 GCA_032357445.1 Enteromius radiatus
AATGAGCATTTTTTACACTATCTTTGAGAAATTTTAAAACAAACTATATTACAAACTTTCCATTAAGACCCTAAAGATTCATATTAGCTTGTGGAAAATTGGCTTTGTATGACCCCTTTAATAAAAAGGTTCCAGGGTTTACATATTGAATCTGTGTTTTAGCGCCACTCAGTGGACATTTCTCTTTGAAACTACGGTCAAATGTGCGGTAAGGTACATAAAAATGACGTTGCACAAAATGTGCACATACTTTTATGAGACCAGGATGGATGTGGGGGGAAATGCTTGATGCATGCATGAGCACTTCCAGTTGTTGAAGTCAAAAGTTTAATTTGAGTCCAAGTAACTAAATGTTGTTTGTTCACTGCTTTCTTATGGAGAGATCAAGTTCAGCTGTATTTCATCCTCAAACTGTGCAGAAAATCAGTGTGCTTTCTTTTAATGTCACCATGCGTTATCTCTTCCTGTCCTCTGCCCCTCCCAGTAAAGGACAGTGTTTCGGCGCACAGCCCCGAGGGTACATAAGTACTCTTTAGCATTTCATCTCACAAACCCCCCTTTTCCAGCTGCTACCGCATGTGAGGCCAAAACTGCTGGTAATCCTTTTAGCGTCCGGACCGCAGGGCTCTGCGCATCATGACTTTAATCAATTTACACATCAAACTGTTCACGGCTGGAGGGAACACTTGATGCTCAGGTAGAAGACCGAAAACAACTGGCAGGTTTTAATCACAATTACATTTGCTGAGGAAAAATGACAAGGGATTTTCGGTTGAGCTGATAAAGTGACTCAATTTTCCACAGCTGACTTTTGCTTCCGTTTGTTGGAAGGGAAGACATTTTGAATGTTTTTATGGTGCATTAAGAAGAGCACTTTTGCTGTTTTTATTTAGATAAGACATTCTTCTGAATTGTATACCATTTTAGTGCCATACGACCCACTATCTAAGCTGCAAGCTGACTCGCATTCAGCAGGGTAACAGATTACATTTAAAAGTAACCAGGTCTGGCTCATGTCATGCAACATAAATGTTAGACCCGCAGGGTGACTGGATAATGTTTAAGGGTCTGGGCTGCTAAAACAAAGGTTGGAGGTTCAATCTAAAGTAGTAAGTCCTCTTCTATCATCATCATCATGCCCTCGACCACAGCTCGCTCCAGGCTGACTGTCATTGCGACCGGTGCATTATAAGTCACTTTAGATTAAAATTTTTAAATACCAAGTATCTAAGACCTATAGATGAGTAATTAGATAATTGGGCGAGGTTTAAAAAGGAAAGAGAAACAATGGTATTTTGAAATGAACTGTCATGGAGATATTTAAGCTTTTTCGTGCACTGTAAATGGTAAAATAACAGTTTTAATGATGCTGATTTGCATGGATTAAACTATTTTTCCAGATGTTTTATAGACAGCAAATATAGAATAATGTAAAAACATGTTAAAATAATATTTTGATAATGCTGAATGGCCAACAATTCTCTTTTTTGATCAATCAATCAACATTTCTAAATATTACTGGGATGGCTTTAACCATTATGATATTAACAATAATAGATTATATATATATAAATATATTCGTCACCAAATTAATCATAAATGATTTCGTTCATTGTTCGTTTATTCATTGTTGGTTAATTTACCAACAAAGCAAATCTTTAGGAGTTAAATCAGGTAAAAATGGCTGTTTAAGGTAACAGTGCACTCTTAACAGTGCAAATTGTTCATTCGCGCAATGGTAATTGGCAAATGATTGAGTGAGACACGCGCTGGCAATGTAAACAGACAGTTACGTAGCAAAGTCAGAATCTAATTATGAATGAATGTGACGCGAGGAGCTTCAAGATGGTTAATGACGGAAGTCATTTGACGTCAGTCAGGAGAAATCATCTCTATAAATAAGGGGGAAAGAAAGCTTCAGATGGAAGTAAGTGAGCTGCGGTCCCAAGAGAGCACAAGATACCTTCATCTGTTCCAAAATGCCGAACTCAAGCAGCTCCACATCTTCCACAAAGAGCATCCGGAGAGCTGCGTCTGAGCTCGAGCGCTCCGATTCCATCACGGTAAGAGTCTTCAAACATTCTTCACTTTAGAATTAAGAATACTGATAAAGAAAGAATATTCTGACATCACTTCATCTTCCGTTTCAAAATATTCGATGATAAAAAAATGTTCATGCTTTTAGTCATTAAACTTTTTTTATGGTAAAATATGACTCAATTAATACTACAGGTATGCAAATACAGACATCCCCAAATTACTTAAGCATGTTGTATCATCTAAAATGTATGAATTGTATTTCATTAAGCAAGATATCAAACCAAGTGCCAACTTTTTTATATCTAAAATAATGACGTAGACACCGAATTCTAGTAGCTACTAATCAATTAATAAAACTATAACATTCATGAAGTTAGCTCAGCATTTGTTTACAGGTGCCATTTGAAATTATAATGCAAATTAAATTCATACATATGAGTAATATTTTTTTACTTTTCGGAAAATAGTGTAACATTTTTGATGCACGTCCATCACTACAGATCACTGTTTTGCTGTGCGCAGTGGACTCTTCATTGAGATTTACGCACAGCATTACGCGGTGATCAAAAGCTATGGAAAGCAGTCTATACGTGGCTGTATTATCGGCTCATAAGCAAATGATTAAGTCTGAGCTATATGGCAGGTTTACATAGACTGCATTGAAGTTCTTATGCGATTTTGGAGATGTAAATCACCTCCATCAGATGCCCAGAAGGTAAGCAGGGCTATAGCCTGTTATTATTATTATTTATGGTCTAGAAGGATCTTTTAAATTGATAGAAATGTGTGGTCTTAAGCGAATCGCGCTCTTCATTGACAGTCTCAGAAGTTTGTGGGAAGGCGGCAGAGTTTGATCGAGGATGCGCGGAAGGAGCGCGAGGCGGCGGCGGCGGCGGCGGAGGCTGCGGGACTCAGCGAGCAGATCGTGTTTGAGGAGAACGATGGAAAAGCCTTGCTCAGTGTCTTCTTCTCTCTGAGGAGTTCAAAGAGCCCAGCGCTGTCCCGCACTCTCAAGGTTTTTGAGGTAAGGCAGGATTTTAATGCGCAAAGATACTTTTAGTCCGGCTATTCTGAAGAAAATAGTACAATTATAAGAATCTCAATGGTCTCAAATATGAATCATACGTGAATCACTTAAGAAACAAACAGCTGTTTGGATTATTATTCTCCTTGGATTCCTTTAGAACTATTACAAAACTATGATTTTTTTTAAGTATTACGTTTTGATACAGCTATTTTATCTTAAAAAAAAAATCTGAATCTATTAAACATAAATAATATCTAAATTCTAAACAATAATGTCTAATCTGAATATGCAGAAGAATAGATTTTTATATATATATAAATATTCTACATCTAAAATGTATTTAAGTAACAACAAAATGCAAAAGAAAAAAGTACATGAATGAATGAATTGTTAATTTGATATCTATTAATATTTTATATGATAATATACGAACATGTGTATTCTTATAATTATTTATATGCATTTTAATTATTTAAAAATCTAATTTATAAATACATTTTAATACATTTTTAAATTATTGCAGAAAAAACTGAAAGATAAAATTGTAAGAAAAAAACATAAATGCATCACATATTAAAACATTATTCGAAACATATTCTATAAAACTGCACCAAATAATATTAATTAAAGTTATACATATGTACACATATACATATACATCAGTCCATACATACACAAAAACAAATCCATAAATATTCACACAAAATAAATATGAGTGCAATTGCAAAAAGTAAGTGCATAGAGAATATTCTGTCATTGCAGTTTTCTCTGTCTGATGACATTACTACAATATATGCATATGTATTTAACTACTAAACACCAGACATTTGAAGCCAAGATCCACCATCTCGAGACCAGACTGAGCCGAAAACCGAAGGACGGTCTGGAGGATCTGGAGTATTACGTTCAGTGTGAGGTGCACCTGTCAGACGTCAGCACGCTGGTCAGCTCGCTCAAGAGGAGCGCAGAGGATGTTAAAACCACTAAAGAGGTCAAATGTGAGTCTATTAAAGCAGAACGCTGCTCTGTTTTATCTTATGCTTATCTGAATGTCAGTTATGCTTAGCTTTTCTACTTTGGGATATTTTCCAGTTCATTGGTTTCCAAGAAAAATAGTCGAACTGGATAAATGCCATCACCTCGTCACCAAATTCGATCCGGATCTGGATCAGGATCATCCAGTAAGAGTTGGATTAGTTCTTCTCTACTTCTAAAATAAATATACACTCATTTCCCTAAAATGTTCAATGCATTTCATATTTAACTCTTGCCCTGTTAGCGCTTTTAAAAAGATTGCCAGCAATTTTGATACTTTTGACAAAACTTTCATAAGTAACAGTGAAAAGTTGCCACAAAATACTTTCAATGCAACAGGATCATAAGTCAGTTCGTACATATTTGACAAGGTGGCTAATTCCTACCAATTCGTACAGCCTCATTGAAAAATGCAATTTACGAGATTGAAGTTGTAGGAATTCATGTCAATTAGCCACTTTGTAAAATATGCCCAAATGGCAATTCAAAATGTTTAAAAACAATCACTGGTTCGTGGTTTATTTTGCAGGGATTCACTGACCCCGTTTACAGAAAACGACGGAAGATGATTGGAGACATTGCTTTCAAATACAGACAGTATGTTGCAACCATGTTTACCATGCAGTATTTGCTTGTCTGGACATTTTGACACAGATAGTTGATTGGCAGCTTTCTCTCTTTCCAGAGGAGAACAGATTCCCAGAGTGGAGTATACAGAAGAGGAGATCGAAACATGGTGCGTCCAACTGAAACAAACAAACAAACCCAGATGAAACGACGCCAGAGATCCTCACACTGTGTTTTTCATTCAGACTTCTCATATGAAACCGATTGTGTGCGCAGGCGCGAGGTCTACTCCACCCTCAGGGATCTGTACACCACCCATGCCTGCAGTGAACATCTTGAGGCTTTCCGCTTACTCGAGAAACACTGCGGCTACAGTCCAGACAACATCCCTCAGCTGGAGGATGTGTCCCGCTTCTTAAAAGGTACCAATCCAATTATAACGCAGCCAGAAAACAGAACAACCCGTAAGTCAATCTATTTTTTATAATAGTCTTCTTCAGCACTGCCAGTAAGAGAAAAGTAACAGAAAATAGCAGCAGTATCATAAAACTCAGAATATTTCAGCAACATTCCTAGCAACCACCCTGAACATCTTAGTAACCACCAAGGGAACAGTGTAGCAATGCCATAGTTACTATTTAGAACACCTGCATAGCAGTATCATAGCAATCACTTAGACTAGAGCACCCGAGCAAGCACATAGCAACACCCTGACAACGACCTATAACACCTTAACAACCACAAAGAACACCTTAGCATTCTCACAGCCAGAAGAAACCCACCCTGAAATTCTGTAGTAACAGAAACATGATAGTAACCACTCAGAAAACTTGCATAGCAGTGTCATCTCTGGAAGACACCCTGAATACCCTAGCAACCAGTCAGAGCACTATAGAAACGACTGCCATAGTAACCTATCAAAAAACCCTGCATAGCAGTGTCACAGAAATCACATAGAACACCCAAACAACCACATAGCAACACTTTTACAATTAACTAGAACCTTAGCAACCAAATAAAATTACCACAGCAACCCCCATCAACTACTTACAACATCCTAACAACCACCCAGAATATGCTAGCAACCACCAAGAGCACCTTAGCAACCTGAAATCCATGACACTCAGCAACTTTATCCCACAGTACCACCCTGGCAACCACCCAGAACACTTTCGCAACTACAGAGAACAATTTAGTAACCACCTACCAACTACATACCAACACCCTCGCTACCTTACCATCCAGATAGCAATGCCCTAGCAACGCACCTTAAAATTCTTAGGAACCATTTAAAACAGCTAACAAGCTGCATAGCAATACAATAGTTAACCACTCAGAAAACCTGCAAAGCAATGTCAAACAAATCATCGAGGAGTACCCGGACTATGCTACAACAACCAAGTAATGCCATAGCAACTGCACTAGGACATCATTTAGAACATCCTCATAGCAACACACCAGCAACCACCCTGAACATCTTAGTAAGCACCAAGGGAACAATCTATCAATGCCAGAGTTACCATTTAGATCACCTTCATAGCAGTGTCATAGCAATCACCTACAACACACTGACAACCATTCAGAACACTTGTAGCAATGGCATATCACCGCTCTAGTAACCACTCAGAACATCTGCATAGCAGTATCACAACAATCACTTAGAGGACCTAGGAACACCATGGCAACCACATATTACAAGCACAAATAATTCACTGGCATCCTCACAGACAGAAGCAACCCACCCTGAAATTCTGTAGTAGGTAATAGTAATAGGGATGTTATAGTAACCTGCATAGACACACCCTAGCAACCACATATTAATGCTCTGAAACCATCATAGCAGCCACTCTGAGCATTATAGAAGCAGTATAGCACTGCCATAGTAACCACTCAGAACACCTGCATAGCAGTGTTACAGGAATCACCTAGAACAACCAAGTAACCACATAGCAACATAGCAACAAACCTGACAATCACCCAGAATTTCCAGGCAACCTCCTAGAACACTGTAGGAATGGTATATCACTGCCATAATAACCATTCAGAACACCTGCATATTAGTGTCACAGAAATCACCTAGAAAACTCAGCAACCACATAGCAACACCCTGGCAACCAGCCAGAACACCCTAGCAACCACCTAGAACACTGTAGGAATGGTATATCACTGCCATAATAACCATTCAGAACACCTGCATAGTAGCGTCACAGAAATCACCTAGAAAACTCAGCAACCACATAGCAACACCCTAGCAACCAGTCAGAACACCCTAGCAACCACCTAGAACCCTGTAGGAGGTACAGCACTTCCATTATAACCAATCGGAAAACCTGCATAGTAGTGTCACTGAAATCACCAAGAACACCCACATAGCAACTGCATATCAACACCCTGGCAACCACCCAGAATGCTGTGAGTCTCTCCCTCTCTATCTGTCTCTGAAGAGCGCACAGGGTTTCAGCTGCGTCCGGTGGCAGGTCTACTCTCCGCTCGGGATTTTCTGGCCAGCCTGGCGTTCCGTGTGTTCCAGTGCACACAATACATACGACACGCTTCCTCCCCCATGCACTCGCCTGAACCGTAAGACACTTCCTGTCACACTGTTTACGCTCATGAAGGCGCTTCCTGTTTATTATGCATTTGATTTGCATCCAGACGTCTGCTTAGTAAAGTAATGTTCACTTAACGAAAACAACGGCTCAGCGTTTAGTAAGTGAATGTTTTCCTTTCCAGGGATTGTGTCCATGAACTTCTCGGACATGTGCCGATATTGGCTGACAGAACATTTGCACAGTTTTCTCAGGTAAAAAAGTCAACTATATATATATATATATATCTTTATAAATTCAATCTGTATTTTGAATTCAATTCTGTTCTCTCAGAGCATCGGTCTGGCCTCTCTTGGAGCTTCTGATGAAGATATCGAGAAACTGTCAACAGTGAGTACAAAACATCTGAGGTCTTTCTCGAACCCTGCTCTAGTGATAGCTTTGGGTGTGTTTGTCCTGCTGTGTGTTGTCAGCTGTACTGGTTCACGGTGGAGTTTGGACTGTGTAAGCAGGCAGGGACGGTCAAAGCGTACGGAGCAGGACTGCTCTCGTCTTATGGCGAGCTGGTGGTGGGTGGTCATTCTAAAATCAGTTATTTTACTGCTTTTTATGATAAAACCATTTACTGTCACCCATTTCCTCAGCATTCTCTCTCAGATGAGCCAGAGCGAAGAGAATTTGACCCAGATGTTGTAGCTGTTCAGCCGTACCAGGACCAGACTTACCAGCCCGTCTATTTTGTGTCTGAAAGCTTCTCAGATGCTACAGAGAAACTGAGGTGAGCTGTGTCGAATAATCTGATTATCATCATCATTAAATAGACAGCCATCAGTGAAAATAAATATCAAAACTTGCTTATGAAACATTGTCTAGGATTAAAGTGCTTAATAAAACAAATGCTCACTAATAACAATTACTTGTAGTTGAATCGTTACAACTGTTATTTATTCATTTTTATATAAAACGTCAAATTGTTATCAAATAAAAGTATTGTAGGTGATTTTTTTCTATAATTTATGGTGAAAAATCATACAGCACAAAATTACAAATGACATAATTATTCTCAAAATGAATGACAACAACAAAACATTGTGTTCATATATATGTATGTTAATTTATTAGAATACTCCATAAAACAAATTATAGTAATAATTTGAAATTCAATATTTATTTATTTACAAAAGGTGCTAAAATATCGATCTAAAATAAAGTGATTAAAATTACATTCTCAGAATTAATTAATTGACTTATTAAGTTATTTATAAAATAAAAGGTGCAAAATTATATTTATTAAATACATTTGTATTTTATTCTTTATTGTTTGCAATTAAATAAGTTTAATTTATTTATTTATGATGCATAACATGTCCATAACTTTTTTTTTTTTTAACAATGAGTAAGACTTTTGGTTAAAATATTTATGAAAAATTGTGTATTTTAGATTTATTTGAAATTTTCTTGCTATGTGGCTTCTTCAACTTCTTACGTAACTACATAAATTTAATTTACTTATTTAATTGAAAATGTTCTTCATTTATTTCACAAAGATTAAAAATGTAAGCATTTTATAAATTGCTATTTATTGAATTACAGTAAATAATTACAAATGTTTGTATGAAAATAATTCTACTCATTTGTTTTTAAAACAGAGCATATGTGACCTGCATCAAGAGACCATTTTCTGTGCGGTTCGACCCGTACACGGACAGCATAGAAGTGCTGGACAACCCTCTGAAGATCCAGCAGGGGCTGGAGACCATTAAAGATGAACTGAAGATTCTTGCGGACGCCCTAAACGTGTTGGCTTGATTCTGCGGTTTCGTTCCTCTCTGCTTCATTTGTGACGTCTCATCATTATGCTCTGTGTTTACGTCTACATCTGCTGCTACAGACGCTGTTGCTTTCAAAACGCTGAGTGCCAACCTCAAAACCTCACGTCGCTAGTTGATTACAAAAAACCTTACAGGGAGAGTTCTCCCAAAAATTCTGTCTCTATTTATTCCTCCTGAGAAAGTTGTTTCAAATGTGTATGACCTTCTGTGGAACATCAAAGAAGATATTTTGAATAATGCTGGTAACTAAAGAGTTTTGTTTTGACTTCCATTGTATTTTTGTCCATATTATGGAAGCCAATGGTAACCAAGACGGCTTGGTTACCAACATTCTTCAGAATATGTTCTTTCAAGTTCCACAGAAGAAAGAAAGTCTTTAGTAGAATTATTATATACGGATAACCAAACAGTTCTGATTCCCGTTGATCTTCTTCATGTTCCACACAAGAGAGACAGTCATACAGGTTTGGAATGACATGAGGATAGAAAAAAAAAACAACTTTTTCATTTTAGATGAACTGTCACTATAATAGAAATATGACATATTATTATTATGTCTTTCAGATAGATCTTACCCAGTGGATAAAAGGTATTAAAGCTATTGAAGCCAAAAGTTATTTAAGAAATACCACTAGATAAAGTTCTACACAGAAATTAAAATATGTACAGTATATAATCAAATATGTATTATAAATAACAATTCTGAATGTATTAGTGTTTCAAATATATTCCTCAAATAATGCACTGAGCTGATGTATTCTCTTACAAATGGTCGAAATATTTTATTAATATTGAAGACAGCGAATCATTCGTGAAGTAATACAGGCCTACTGACTGTTGCCCGTCTCCTGAAAATGAAATAGTCTATCTCTGCAAGCAGTGACATATTATTATTATTCAAGCGTAAATAAAGCTGCAAGGAAACTGTGTGCAAAGTGACTATGATGTGCTAATATAAAGAAATATGTTTGAAAATATCCCAAACTATTTGTGGTTGATTGTCTGATGTTACGTTCAGTCGCCCCTTCCATTAATTCCTTTTAGAAAACTAGACAGATATTCTGAATACAAACGGTTTATTTGAAATAAAAGAGCCACCACCAGATGGTAGTGTAAGCATGTGCGTAGGTGAGGCGTTCGTTTTGGGTGAGAGGACAGGACAGCATAATGACTAGGGCTTTCGTAAGGGTCATGTCCTGAGGTTAGGATTCAAATTTTGGATCTAGTTCGCGGGAAAGATCTGCCATTGGAATACGCAACCGACCACTAAATACATTTTATGTTGATGGGGCGAATCCCACAGTGGAGTACGTCATGTAATAAATCAGTAGGTGTAGGATATTCCTCTAACTAAGACTACTAAGATTGTAGTTTACATCATTTTAACCATTAAACTGAGGTCACCGAGTTTAAAACAAAAAGCTATTCATGCTAAATATTAGATATTGCTGACTGTAGCCTTCATAAAGTCTCCTGAGCTTTTTATCGATGGCCTGTAATGATTTGTGCTGGACTGGTTGGTCCTGTATCACGGGCAGATCTATCCATTATTGTACGTGGCAATGTGACTAAGATGAAAATGCTGCTTACTGAATGGAGTGAATGATTTATTGCAAGGCCCTACAGATCTTTTGGGTTTCCTGCTTCCCTCATCTGATGGATAATAGGAGACAGAGGAAGAGAGGTTTAATGTCTTTATAATGGTGCTTCCAGTAACAGAGCGCATTGATAATTCATGCCAGCAGCAGGACCCTTTTTTTAATGCAGTGCAATTCGCTGTTCTACCAGCAGAGGCGCTATTTTCACACAAAATAGAGTCAAAATACTTCAGCAAATTCTGTAATTTCTCACCGACTTTACGCTATTTAGCAGCAAATACGGTTCTTTAATGGAAAAAGCAGCCTTGGTTTGGATGATGACCTCGTAATTTAACAATACAACGTGCTACTTAATTTAACTACTCAACAGTTTTAACTTAATTAACGACTTCTAGTCCTGATATGAGTTTTCATCGAATATTAATTGGCCTGTCCAAGCACATATTTTAATAAAAACGCACATTCCAACAACAGTAGCCTGTATATACACACGTGCATTTATTGATCACGTGATATTGCTGATTTAAAACCATATTAAGTTCTAGTAAGACAGTAGTAGACATTTTGGCCCTGCGTTTCATATCAGATGGAGACTAGTGTCCATGAAGAATAAAATCTGCATCAAATAATGGCCCTTATTGCTTTGCCAGGTGATGGATGACATTTCCAAGTAATTCAATCAAAGCAATTTAAGTTCAATTCAAGTCCAGCTAATTCTTCATTATCCTCTCAGTGCTCTGAACGGGTCAGCCTGTAAAGTGAATTACCATCATTACAGCCACTATTCGCGTGAGGATCGATAAGGCAGGTGGATAACAGAGGAAATGACGGCAGAAAGCGTTTCATCTTCATCCCGGGCACTTTGCATTGTAAAATTGGACACACACCGACTGTCCTGCATTTAACTGATAATAGCTACACTGCTATTGATGACGTTTGCATTTCTGCATTTCATTTACATGCATTCGTTTTATTTTACAGTAGCTCGGTGTTTTTAATGGCACGTTATGATTATGCTGTTCAAATCATTTGAGGGATATTACATTCTGGGAACGCGCAGAAAATGTTGGACATTTTAATAAGGTGTTATGACATATTAGCTAGTGTTCATTGACCTTTTTGTGATCTGGAATTCTTGGAAAACAGCAGCAGGGAACTCGGGCTGCTTGACTGACCGCTTCGAGTTTTACCTCACGGACATGCGCGCCTTAGGGGCGGGGGGTGGAAGGGGTGTTAAGGGGCGGGTTTGGGTATATAATACTTCTCTCAGAGAACTTTTGCCTGTCGCCTGATTTTTGGGACAGCTCCACACACCATCTTAACACCAACTGGGGAAACTAAACCGAATTTCTTAACCAAATACAACAGCACAGCATTTTTTTATGTTGACATGGAGGACCAACTAAAACATCATTCTGTTTGCCATACCTGCTCGAGAACAGAGAGTGTCATAAATAAGGTAAAGAAAATCTTTTTACAACCTTTACGGAATCTTGGACATATCTGGAGAGGATTGCAATAGTCAGGTTCTCTTGAATAGGTTTTTACAGACTTGCAAAAATAGAATCGTATTTTAAAAATCAGAAATTGACACGATACGGTAAGATTTGTAGACGCATAATCTCTTGCAGGAGCGGTTCGCGTAATGCACTGGAGATGTTTTTGCTACTCTAAACTGCTAACAGCTCTAAACAGCTTGACAGCGCTGAACTGCTAAATAATGACTGTAAGGCATTTTCTCTATGCATTTTTGCAAAGCTGCTTTGAAACAGTGTGTATTTTGAAAAGCGCTTTACAAATAAAAACCGACTTGACACTTTATTCTGGATACGCGCGCAGGAGAAAGAAGTTGCGCAAGGGGGCAACAGCAGTTTAAATGAGCTGGATTTAAGGAAATTATATGCCGAGTTGTGAGGAATGAGATAGCTGGGTATATTGAGCAGTCTTGCAACTTGTTGAAGGTTGTGTAAGAGTGTAAAGGAGGAGATAAACGCTCGAACTTCAAGCGTTAAGCAGATAATTAAAAAGTCGATGCATGCATGCATGTAGAGTTCTAGTGTATTTGAAGAATTGCATTGGCGAATTTAACGCACTGGAGGAACCAATGACAGATACCTACCGACGATGTTGAGGATAATTCATCAAACTTTAAAGCATCATCTTTATGGTGACATATTACATGCCTAATTGAAAAAGTGCAAAGTTGGATGTCATGCATGCATACAAATTCCAAGAATGTATTAAGAACTGCACAGAAGGATTATTGGAGAAAGAAATGGCAGTTCCTCATGACCAACAACATTATTCTAATATTATAAAATATTCAGTATTATTAATCAGCAGATATATAGCTCTCCAGAAAAATGCCTGCACAAATAATGCATTTTGTAGCCTACTTTAACAAAATGCTACAATGCATGCTTTCCAGGTCACGAAGACACGCTTTTCTATACTGTACATTGACATACTGATTTTCACCATGTGATCAGGCAGATACTTGAAAGTCGATGTCCATGCATGCACACACACACTTAAGGATTGCATTACTGTATTTAATGCTAATATAATAGTGACTTTAGGAAAACATTCAGTATTAAGTCCAGCTATACATGGGATCTTCATAAAAGTAGAGTAGCTTTATATTTAAAATGAAATGCACAAGTTAAAACTGTCTAAACTAACTATCTCCGCAGGTCATAAAGATGTACTGGTCCATACGGATGCCCATATGCATACTGTTTTTAACCCTGTCTGCCTTCGAAGTGGCTTCAGCTGAAACGTTATGCGGCGGAGAGCTGGTGGACGCGCTACAGTTTGTGTGTGAAGACAGAGGTTTCTATTTCAGTACGTACATTTGCACTTTGTATTTTCTTCGCTTTTGCTTAGGAGCCGGAAAGCCTGCCAACTGTATGTCACGAATGACCAGAGTTACGAGCAAAGTCTCGGCAGATTGTGCTGACTGGGCGCATTCTCTCACGATATCTGTGATTGCATATGAAAGGGATGCTAAATGAGCCACAATGGCCTGGTTGTTTACTTGCACATTCCGCCAGGGAAAGTAATAGTACCCAAGTGGCATTCCATTCACCTCTCCAGAAATGTTCCCAGGCTACACTCAATTGAAAAAAAAAAAAAGTTGTTTGTCTTCTTACACGGCTGGATGGATTGAGACAGCTTCATTACTAGTTTAGCGTAACAGATATGAACCGATACGTTTAATGCGATATATCAGATACATCTGCTGGTTGTAGAGCACTCACATGTACGGAGGGGGTCGAGAGCACAAGTTTTTAAATATTTGTCGTCTTCCTCACGCCAGCACTGACAAGCAGACAAGGCCTTTGTGTTCTTTTGGCCGCAGAAGCCTAACTACCCCGAAAGATCATTATCCAATTTAGGCCAGCGCAGATTTTCCCCCCTCTATCCAGCAGATCCACTCTTGTTCAATGTTTCCCATCCTACAATCAAGAACTCCCTTTCAGATTGTGGCAACTGTGAGAAGCAGAAATCGTTCGCATAATATTGGACTGAAAATCAATTGTGCCTTCCTTTTCCCGGCCCGGCTCCCTCTCCTCCATTACTGTGTCCTGTATCTTCACTCTTTCATGCCAAGTCTGTTCTTCTACCCCTCCCCCCTTCCTCTCTTTCATGCTCTCTTTATCTCTGCTGAGCTGGCAAAGGACAAGGTCAAAGGATATCCACCATTTACTCATCCAAACAGAAGCAAAGACTTTTGCCCTTCAACTCTTTCGCTGTCTTATTTGTAGGCTTTCGATCTTCTGTTTCTGGGAACACGCTGCCGGCGAATCCTTCGAAACTGATTTCGAACAGCTCAATTAGACGGCATAACAAGATCAATCCGGACGAGAAAACAAATAAACAGACTCCATTTTATGCCACAGATTTTGGCTTTATTATACACCGCAGATGCGTCCCAGTCAAAACACAATGAATCGATAATGAAATCTGCTTTGACAATAGAATCAGGCCACTGTAGCTTGATTTACATTGACTTGTTAGTAGGGTTTGATGAATGTTTTTGCATGTTTAATGGTGACTGTTTAGACAGCTTGAGGCAGATCTCCTTTTTGCAATCACAGTCAAACTAGCTGGTTTGATAGTCTGGTTGAAGATGGTTAGATGGTTTTACAGCATAGCTATTTTGGTGGTTTAAAAAAAAACAATCTTATACGAGTCTATACTAGTTTGCTCGTCTTAGCTGGTATGTTGGCTGTAATAGTTTTTTCTAACTTTTCTGCTTGTTAGGCTGGATTACTAGTAGCTTGGAGAGTAGCTTACAACTAGCAAACCTGATGGTTTAATCATGCATTTTTTCAATCTGACTATTTGACAAAGCCCTAAACCCATTTGAATCAAAATCGGACCCATATGCAGTGGCGGTTTTAGGTATTGGCGAATGGGGCAGCATTTTTTTGTGACACGTGGGGGGCGGCACAAGCGCAAGAGCACAGAACGGCGCTAAGTAGTGCTCGCTCGACCCCGTATGCTCTCTGAACTGCTCAACCCCTGCTCGCTCGTCATGCAGACTTTTGAGACTATGGAGGCAGGGATCAAATGTCAGATCTCTCCGCTCTTGTGATTGGTCGTTTTCAACACATACCGCTTGTCATGAATTTAGGAATTGTGTGTGTGTGTGTGTGTGTGTGTGTGTGTTGTTAATAATTAATAATGCATGAACAACAATGCAACACCAATACATATTTGCAGTAGAATATAAAAATCAGGTATGAAACATGAAACATAATGAATAGTCTAGTCATTTCAATAATTGAGAATCAATGTAGAATACTATAAATCCTGTATTACTTCATATCACACATTTAAGCCGATCTTACCAGCATACACTATCCGCCGTCGTGGCGTCAAACATCAGTACATCATTGCTACATAATTCAATGACAATTCCATATAGGTAATACATTTTGGGATCATTATTTTTTGGCAGCATCTATTTACATCAAATGCACATAGCATTGACAAGTAGCAAGTGACAATTATCTGCACCTCAGAAGTGCGCAGGGAGGTAAATCAATGTACAGCCGCCACTGCCCATATGCCTGAACTTCACTCAGAGACCATCAAATCAGTTTAGGCTAGTTTACAAGAATAGCAAAATCTGTCAACATTTACTCACACTCATGTCCTTCCAAAACTGCATATCTTTTGTTTTTTTATCCTGAGGAACTGGATATTTTGAAGAGCTCTGTCCAAGCAAACATTGTCCCAAATGACTTTCATTGCATAGACAAAATAGTGCTTTGGAATACAAGTTTGGAGTTGGGAGTGAGTAAATAATGACAGAATTGAGTGAATTTGTCTAAAATGTAACCAGAACAATGCTAAAGTGTCTTGAACTCATGATCTTCATTTGTATCCCCGCAGGTCGACCAACCAGCAGGTCGAACAGTCGGCGTTCTCAAAATCGCGGGATTGTGGAAGAGTGTTGCTTTAACAGTTGTAACCTAGCTCTTCTAGAACAGTACTGCGCTAAACCTGCCAAGTCAGAGAGGGACGTTTCAGCCACATCCCTACAGGTCATCCCGCTGGTGCCCACATTAAAACAGGTATGTTGGCCGTGGGGAAACAACAAAAACTCTCCAGCGCTTTATCACGCGCACCATCTTGATTGTCCTGTTTTTTCTGCTGAACTTGTGCATCCTGGCATGCGGGTTAAAGAAAACAGTAAGCCAGAGTAAGGAACTAGTAAGCAAGTATTGCCTCAAAACTGCTGACCAAGTGGAAAAAGATATGATAGAAGAGGTCATACACAGGTTGAAATTTTCCTGTTGATTTACATAACATACTTGGATTGGGTTACAACACCAGCATCTCTCAAATTGGCCGGGATGTTGACTAAGTCATTGGACAACTTGCTTGTTAATCTCCATTTTGAGTTTTTAATGAGGTTTGTCTAACACGTTTAAAAGATAATTTGCCCAAAATTCATCATTTCCTTACCATCACGTCCTTCCAAATGTGAAGCATAAAAGAAGGTATTTAGAAGAAATTTTCAACAACTTTTGTCAATGGGGAGATTTTCTGTATGGACTAAAAACAAGGAGACTATTTGGAAGAATATGAATTTTGGAAGAATACATTTTTGGGGGAACTAACCCTTTCAAATTCAAGTGGGTTCTCAAATGATTGTCTTGGTGGTTGAATGATATTGGGCTATTTTTGACAATTTTGTACATTTTGACGTTTCCAGATATTTTGAGTTTTGAATCTCATTTTTAGAGATCGTCCAGTAGAATTCTGACCATACTCTTGAGTCACTTCCTAAAGTTATTGTTTTTCTCGCAACAGGAGGTCCCAAGAAAATATGTGCCCGGGAAATATCCCAAATACGACATGTGGCAACGAAAGGCCGCCCAGAGGCTACGGAGGGGCGTCCCCGCCATCCTGCGGGCCAAGAAGTTTAGGCGGCAGGCGGAGAGAATCAGGGCCCAAGAGCAACTGCACCACCACAGGCCTCTCATCACGCTTCCCAGCAAGTTGCCGCCCATCCTTCTTCCCACAGAAGACTACGTTAGCCACAAGTGAAACCAGGATCATTTGCACAGAGTCGATGAAAAAAAGACTAGGGGATCAAAGCTTTTTGTCTCTGACGTCATTTCTGTGGCAGTCCTCAACAACCCTTCTTCCTTCCCCACCAGACGTGCTCACACGCTCTTCCAGTTTCTATTCTCGCTGTTTCGTTCACCAACAAAAAGGCACATCACAAACGAGAGGAACGCAATTCAGGTGAAGAAGCAAAGGAAAGAACGAAGACGTCGCGAAATGATTCGCCGGTTCGGAGGACATCGGAGCGCAAGGAACAACTAGAGCTAGCATGAAAGAACCCATTCCACTGCATTCTCCCGAGACAAAAGTATCTCTCTTTTAGTCCTTTTACATATTAGTTTGCACCTGTAACTATAAAGGGACATCCACACTGTAAGGAATTGTTGTAAAATTAGATTCCTGCTCCAGCACCTTGTAATCACAAATGAAAAGCAGAGAAGAGTCTGCGAATTGCACATTGCCACGGATTACGTCAAAGTTCTTGTTAAGTAAATAAAAAAGGCACTATTTTTTTATGGACTATGAACGCGTAGCTCAAAAAATGTCATGGTGCTAGCTTTGGGAACGGACTCAAAGGAGAAGGGGTTGAAAAGCACGTTTTTTTTTTCCTTCGAAACTTTATTAAACTTTCCATTTTAAGGAAAGTGTGACTTTTGAAAGAGAAAACAAGAGCATGAGGGATATCGCTGCATGCAGACGTGTACGTAAGACGCGACGTGTGCATCGGGTCCCGGCGCTGCCGTCGTGATAAAAGAAAGGAGCAAGTGCGGGGACGCCGAAGGGATCACGTTCGAACGCCTGGACGTGGAGAACTCATCTCATTCGAGCGTGGCTGCACAAAACCCCTGCTTTGCACTGCAGGAAGAAAGACATTGTGACCTTGAAAAAGTTGGATGTTTGTATTTTCTGTGTTCTTTTTCGTGAAAATGCTTCAAGGAAAAAAGGAAAGAAAAAAAAAAAAAGCCCAGTTTGGTTTCTGGTACCGTGACATTCTTCTTGTTGCAACATAGGCTTTGTGTTTTTGTAACGTTATTTTACAGTTCTGAAAAAAAAAGGCACAAATAAAAATTCAAAGGGAAAAAACACAATG
Source organism: Enteromius radiatus (assembly GCA_032357445.1). Lineage (NCBI taxonomy): Eukaryota > Metazoa > Chordata > Actinopteri > Cypriniformes > Cyprinidae > Enteromius > Enteromius radiatus. The sequence goes on from JAUCMS010000055.1 coordinate 14,084,273, forward strand.
TCAACTAACATATATTTTTAACATTTATCCGTAGTATTCACATGCTTTTGCCTGAAAACAAATACTTGAATATATATAAATATATATATAAATATGAAAATATATATTATAATTAGTTTCCAGGGACATCATGTAATATTCTTTTAGTCTGAGCTGTATCTTGCGTAATGAGCCGCCAAGCTTCTTTTTGTTTGTTCGTTTAAGTACAAATATGGGCACTGTATAAAGGCATTATTTATTTTGTTATAAAAATATATATTAAAATTGGTCCAAATACAGTAATATACATAGCACTGATGCTCAACTGATGGATTTTATTTTATATGCTCTCTTATTTTCCCATTTGACATGTAAATGCTTTTTGTAGATGCTTTGTACCAAAAAATATTTCCTTTTTTTTTTTTTCTTCTTCTTCTTCTTCTTCTTCTTTTGGTTCGCCCACCACAGAGCTATTTTAAAATCAATATTTTAACAGCAGCTGTAGCCTGGATCGCTTAGGCATGTTGTAATACAAAAATAGGCACATACTCAGAAGACTTTCTCTCTTTCTCTCTTTCCCGCATGGCTTTTTAATCTGCCAAATGGATTTCTGTTTTTAAAAAAACAAAAACAACTACAAAAAAAAAAAAAACTTGTTTAACTTTCCTCACAAGGATCTGGATAACCCGGTCTCTATATGCCATGATCGTACACACCCCACTACAGTTTAAGCCACTTTAGTTCTGTTAGTTGTATCGTCATTTTTTGGCTTTCTCTAAAGTAATCCGCAAAAGGAAAGCCATGTTTTGGGGGTGGAGAAGAGCCTGCAGGAAGATGGAGGTGTTGTCCCTGGTTCAATGTTTTCTATTGTTGCTGAGCAATTAAACTGAAGCCGTAAAGAAAAGTTCAAAACAATATGATGTCACAAAGAGTGGACTGTTATACAATATTGATATTAAATCCTCTTATTTCCTTTCAGTTGGGGTGTTTTCTCAAGTCCTCCATGTATCTTCATCTCAGTTGTTGAAGGGCTACCGTACTTAGTTACCCTAATACTCAGGAAATATCAGTGGATTTATGTGAAAAACCCAATACAAGGCCATTTTTTTGCAGTTTCTCAACCAAGCACAAGTCAGTAACCATTTTTGTATGTTCCCCATCGGTATGGTTATAAAATGATACTATCGTATCGCTTAGTACCTTAAAGGTCTAAGTGCCTGCAGTGTATCCCTCTGCCTTGATAATCCGATATTTATCTGATTCATAATGAAGCAGTGCAATTATTATAATTACTATCATTATTTTTATTATTCAAACATCCCATATTTCTGACGACATTGCCATTTCTCTGTTGTTATTCCTGCAAGGACTGCATCCACTGTTGTTCTTTCCAAACTGGTTACTTAACTTTCCATGCGAAAAAGGCGTGTGAGGAAAACACACGCTAAATATGAAGGGATCTTTTGTCTTTCATTGGCAACGGTTTAATATCAGTAGCCCACGCAGCCTGTGTGTATTTTAATTGATTTAACCTCTGCACGCTAGAACGTCCGAAATGCACAATTCATGTACTTTCATTTTTAATATCAATAAAAAAAAACATTTTATTAAACATGTTTCAGTCATATGCAAGTGTATGTGTTTTCATTGCCGGGTTGCATTGTAAATCATTTAGTAGAATTTCTGTGATGCTTTCAGCATCTTTTTTTTTGCACTGGCTGATCTGCAGAAGTTAAAAGTGTGCCAACGGAAAAGAAAATGCACTAAAATGTGAGCAAACAGGGAGCAACTGACTTGGGAGCAGATGCACAACAGCTTCACGCACTACACTTTGATAAAAAAAGGAAGAAAGCTGTTCGTTGGGGCTGTATCTTTTCTAAAGGGACACTTTGTACCCTAAAAGTTGCATAATTGTACCTAAAATGTACCCATTAATACACGAATGATACTTATTAGTGCCTAAATAGTACATTACTACCTTATGAAATAGTGCATCTTGTACTTATTTGCTACAAATTTTGCTTATTTCACCTAATAGTGACCAAAAATCTATTTAAATCTTAAATTATAATATCACTTTGTAAAAGTTTGAATAGACTTTGAATCCCAGAACTCAAATATTAGGCCTCTACTATTTTTGCCCACTTGAATCAAGATGGTCATGATGTGGGTTTTACATGACAAGCCTCATTCTGTAGATTTGCAAAGGTTAAGTAAGGGCTAGGGTTGCTGTAGGACTCCAAGTAAACAGTATCTGAATGTAACAGAATGATGGTTACCATCTAGACAATGACTGATCGTGCAATACTCAAAGATAAGCAATTGTAGAAAGCAGTTCTAATAGATCTTTATTGCACAATATCATTTATTACACCGAATGTAATCTTTTAAAGAACTATTTCACCTGAGACAGACAGTTCTGTCATTATTTACTCACCCTCATGTCGTTCCATACCTGCATGCGTTTATTTTTTCCATGCTACACAAACATGGAAATACATTTCAAAACGTCCACGTTGGTGATGACACCAAACCAATTCCATTTTGTCATTTCAGTGTAAACGGGGTCACCATAATTCCAGGATAAACAAGGATGTTGATCCAGAAAAATTCAGCACTATAGACTGATCAATAGCTTGATTGCTACAGTATAAACTGCTGGGAAAGGCTAAGGTCTAAAAACTGCGGTGAAATTTCACAGGCAAAAACTACACTGTTGTGAATGGTGTAGAGATGCATGAAGAGCAATTCACTTTCATACCAACCAGCTGATTCATTTGGGAAATCTGTGTGGGGAAATAGTTTGATGAAATTCCAGATAACATGGATTCCTCTTGAAATGGCTGGATGTGTGCCACGGAAAAGAAATATGACATGAAGGTGAATACTTAACTTACATAATAGGACTAGGATGTTGCAATCCCAAATGATTCAGTCTGGTACTAGTCTTGGGTGGGTTTTGAGGCATTGACTTGGTTGGAGGGTTTCATTGGTGTCCACTTAGTGATATTAGTGATGAGGGGAAAAAAAAATAAAAAATTGGTCACCAATGAAAAATAAATAATATTGTGCTGCAGGTACCTTAAAATGAATTCACATTTTAGCACCTCAGGTTCCATCGTTATTAACTAGATTTTTCAATTGGTTTTCGGGTAAAATAAGTGGCTAAATAAGACAATAAACATCAACGCGACAACCACGTAAACTCATGTTCTTACTAGCAGCTTTAATTTAGTAATCACACTCCTGCAAACTATTCTAAGCGAAAATGTGTTTTAAAGAAATACTGAAAGAGCCAACTTTGCTACCAACTTTGCTTTTGTTGATCACAGAGCTTATTTTCTGTACTATATTTTTAAAAGTCAATGTTTAAATCCTATCAGAGAGATGCAAACCTTTAAAAAATATGTCATCAGTGCACTGATCTATAATACTGGCTTAACTACATGTCGCTAGGAATTCTGGGCCTTGTGCACCGAATGAGCCAAATCACGTTTAGTGTGGCGGGTAGGCTATTTTTTAACAACACTAGAGTACCTGGGTAATGAATAAGCTGTCTTTCCTCTTGCAAGACTCACATTCGTCCAAGAAAAATATTTAGTCAGAAGTTGTTTCCCTGTCTGCAGGTTTCTTATCCTTTCTCTCTGCTCTTTAAGTTTGGGACAACCTGGTTTAGGTTTCTTTTTTCTGCAGCACGAGACTCCTTTTCTGTGGCCGACAGTGCTTAACTAAAAGACAAAAGGACACAAACTACTAGACAAATAAGGAACATTTTACTTTTTTACAGCTGTAAAATTATGTCTAGTGAAAATTATTCCTAGAATCATAGTATTTAACTATCATTGTGTCATGTTAATGTTAGAGATTATCGGTATGTATCCTTGGACCACAAAACCATTCATAAGTAGCATGGGATTTGTAGCAATAGTATCAAAAGGATTTATTTTTATTTATACCTACAATCATTAGGATATTAAGTAAAGACCAGTGTTTTGTGTTTAGAGTTTTTTTTTCACTCAGATTCCAGATTTTCAAATTCACATCAATGAAAAGCTTATTTGTTGAACTTATAGATGATGTATAAATCAAATTGACTCTTATGGCTGGTTTTGAGGTCACATATAATTATGGGCACTCATAAATCCCTTGCTTGTTAACTTATTAGTGAAGTGACATGAAAAACAGTGAGTCAAGCCGGGTCATTTTAAGGTGCAATATACCTTTAAGATGAATCAGCTTTCGTTCGCGCCGTCTTTTTGCGCGGCACTTCTCTGCGGTCGGCCGTTTACTGTCCAGAACAGCTGACTAAAGACTTCTAGCTCTTCTTTGAAGCCTTTTAGATTCCTTTTAGCTGTCAGAAGCTGCACCTTAACGCACAGAGCGCTAGTGTGTGGCAGATAAACTAGTAAACCATGGCGGAAGTCAACCTGGCGTGTGGTAGTGAGTACTTTTCGTCTGTAGCATGCTATAATGATGGCAGCACTCGATAAATACCCTCAAGACTACACGTGAATTACTTTAGACGATGAGAGAAAACGTTAAATGTTGCAAGACGTTAACCTGCTTGTTTAATTTAGTGCAGTGTGGCGATTTAAATATTAACGGCTGCTTCCATTTCCCTGCAATAGATTTCAATCGGAGAACAGTGTCTTTACAACAAGAATGAATATTTCAAAAAGCGTTCACGTGTACTCAGTGAACTTTTGCGAGTGGCTGGTAATTTTCATAATATTCCATCATGTTGACATAAAACACATTTATGCAATTATATAGCAATTTAGATCTCATAATTCTTTTTTTTTTTCTCACAATTGTGAGGTCCACCACAGTCTCACAGGTCATGGAGGGAAACACTGCCTCAACAAGATAGTATTCATATTCACAACACAATGAGAGTGCATGGGTTTCATGTTTATTTAATACTTAATGGAATTGTTTAAATTAATAACATTATGTATAGGTTTAGGTCAGGGGTCTGCAACCCATGTGATGGTGAGGCATGCACTGACTGGCACGTGGGCAATATGGGAAAAACTACACCAACATACATTTTGAGCATGTTAAGAGCTATAAATAATATTAAAATGCCAGAATTAATATGCTCTAGTCTACAGACGGTAATTAATTTGTGCAACCATTGCTCATACAAGATGCTTCAGATCAGCCGATCAATGTCAAATTAAGAGTTTAGCTTTAAATACCATACACTTTACATTGCATGACCCCTAAGAGAGAATAGCAATAACAGCAGAGCTCTCAGAAAGTGAATCCGTGTTTGTTTGCATCTGTCATGTCGCTCTGAAAGGTGTTTGCTTTGATGAACCTCTTCAGTTGATATAAAGTATTTGAAATACTGTAACCATTTTCAGATTGCCATATATCGTAACACACGTAAATTCTGACAGTTATTCATTCTTTATCATTTATATGTTATATTTGTGAAATATATGCTTACTGTTCAGGTAACAGTTCACAATGCATCTGAATTCAATTCAATATGTAACCAAATTGAATTACTGTATCTGCACAGATTGTTTCTCCTGTACATAACTGCACCAAAATTGAGCGTTGGAGTTGGCACAAACCTAGAACAATGGTAAGTATAAGAGAATGATCAAATACTTCAATGAATTACATATAAACTTTGATTAATAATATTAACATGCCCCATTTATTTTATGTTTTTATGTTTAGGTGAATTCTACTAACTAGTTAACATACAGTAAATTGCCCCAACCCACAGATTTTCTTCATCCAGGGGGTGTTGCTGGGACAAAAAAAGGTGAACAAAACACCCCCATGAATGTTTAAACTTTAAGTAAGGTTTGTATTATATTACTGTGGTATACTTACTGTTACATGCTAACTATTTGTTAATATTAATTGTTGACTGACAAAAAATTGCAGCTGAATGGCTGAATGTAGACTGGATGCTTTTAAGGGGAAATATGTCTGTAGGCCTTGTCACACATAAATGTGTGAGAAAATCTTTGCATGATAATCAAATATAGAATTTTTTTTCTTTTTATAGATTAAAAAAGCTATAAGTAAAGCATGCATTACAAAGGGTGTCGTTGGCAGAATGGTTGACCAGAAAAATTAAAAATGGCCAAAAGGTTGCTGACCCATGGTTCAACTTCAGGTTACAGGCCAGTGACAGTTATACTGGCCTTATAGTAAGCCTGATGTATGTAACCTATTAAATATCATTTACAAGGGCTTGACCCAATAAAATAAAGCAAGCACCATATCAACCTCTGTCAGCGTATGTCACGCCTCATGCCTTAAAGATAATTCATCAATACAGAATGTCCATCTATTGTTTACAAGTCAGAAACTATGGTTACATAATTGGAAAGCCTTCCTCACGATAGTGGTTGATTAGGAACAGACAATTAGATCGCTTTGTTGAGCACAGAAGAAATACAATCTCATCTTTGTTCTGCTCCTGCTATAACAAACACAGCATCGGCTGGGATGTGGAGTGAAATTGATTTCATCAGGCCCTTTAGAAAAAAGTGAAGCAGAAAAAAAACATGAAATTTAGATGCTTTAATCTTTAAACAAAGCGGAAGAGCATAAAAAAAACATGGAGGTTTGAAGAGTTTGCTCGGTTCAAGGAAGTGACCCTCCTTTTGCTTCCTTTCAGACGGGAGTAATTAGAGGAGCTGTTGCTTGTACAGGAATGCCTGGCCACGCTCTACCCAAGAAAACCAACGGTGGCCTTTCTGGCCTGGCCAAAGCTTGTCAGACGTTGACAATCTGCTTTCAATAGTTGGCTGGTATTCCAGTGCATCCCGTGCGTCCGACCAACCACGAGTAACGCTTCTCAGAGTGTGCACTTTGGCCAAGTCTTATCAGTGGCCAGAGACTCACGCTAAAAGAAACTGCAATGGCTCAGGCTGCGCACATGTGTTTATTAGTGCCCACTTATATACAAAGAAGCGGTGCAATTTTTATATGCGAAGGCAACTTTCCAACCATGATAAACAACAGAAACTTTGGGCCATTCTGTGGGGACATTTCATGGGTACTGTGAGCGTAGTTTGCACCTGTGTGCAACACTTCTAGTAACCTAATCAGCAGTTGTGCTGCAAGGTGCAACCAGAAAGAACACGCTGAGCTGAGGCATTTTTCTTGAGGTTGTGGTTGTCGAAAAAAACAATTTGGGTAAGACAAATCACATAAGGCCAAATAGAACGTAAAGCAGTTCATCCATCTGTGAGCTGTGATTGGTTGATCTTACAGCTAATGTGATAATGTTGATGTTTGCAGCCGTTATGAGTCGTTCGAATTGGTGGATGAACTATTGATAATGTAAACAACTCTTGAACATTATTCGTCTTGGCGTATGTGTAACCCCCCTGAGTCCGCTTCCACCACGACACGCTCTCACTCCGAGCGGGTCTCGAACCCAGGTCTCCGGCATGGGAGGCGGGCACTCTAACCAGGAGGCTAAAGGCCATGACCTCTAGCGTCAGTCACTATCCTCAGTTAAGGCTCAAGCCTCTAACAACCATTGCTCCTTTAAACCGATTTTGCCATCCTAGCTATTCAGCCATCCAACCCTCGCGGTGACCAGGCCAGGCTCCGAACTCTACCCAGCCCTCGCCTCCTAGGGATTGATCCCTTAGGGCTCGGGGTCCGCCGGGCTCTCTGCCTGCTCCCTGGACAGCACGCCAAACATGCTTACTATTGGTTATTTAATGAGGAAGGGGGAACTCATTAAATACTTATTTGCTGCTCAAGAGACATTTTTCATGTTATCGATGTTGAAACCAAGAAACCTTTTTTTGTGTGTTTAGAAATGGATATATTCTTAACAAAGTAAAAGTATACCATCACTTTATTGCATTTATTTTTTAACCAATGGCCTGAACATAATTTGTATTATTAAAAATATAACAGCTATTAGTAAAACAATATGTAGTTTGGATTTTAAAAAATTACGTATTTACAAAATTACAATTTGTACATATTTCTGTGTTATATACAAAATATGGTAATGTTGTTCATTTGTTGCAGGGTTAACAAACAACCAACTGAAACTAAAACCAAATAAAATAAATCATATTTATTTTATTCCAGCTAGTAACCAAGGCGGCATTTTTCATTTTTATTTAGCTTAATGTACTAAAATAACTAAAACTAAAGTAATAATAAAATAAACTATACGGGCTGAGTTTTTGAAAAACAAAAACTATAAAAAAATTAAACCATAAACTTTAAATATAAAAACTAATTAAAATATTGCATGAATCATAATAGTATCTAAATAACATTGGTTTGTAAAAAAGTGAAGACGGAACATGAATTTAGATCAATTTCAAAAATGGACCCCAAGTGGATTTTACCTTCTTATTTCTTAAGGCCACCACACGCCACTGATGCTTAGCGCTAACCTGAAATTCAACCACAAGATTAGCTATCGGTCTACCTGCCACGCTGTGGTTAAATAACCGGGAATTGTTTTGATACGAGAAACGAAATGTAGGTGAACATGCCAAACATGGTCAAAATATTTACAGTAACCATAGTTCTGGCCATCAACACAAAGACACTATGATTAAAAATGATGCTGTGGAAATACGAAACTAACCACAATCAAAATACCAGCCATGAATGAAGGATCTATATGGGTTTTGGAAAAAGAAATACTGAGGAGTGAAGTACAAAGACAGGCGTCTAGCATGAAAACATCAGACGCAAAAACTTTTTATTGCAACATTTCTTGCAGATGCCTACAGTGTGCGTGACAGCTAGCTATATGAGCTAGCGATGTTTACGAGTTCACTCAACTGCAACTACTGAAGGTTATACTGTACAGTTGCTCAGTGGCTTGATGCCAGAAGGGCTCCACGGTCACAGAGCAACACGTGCAATCCTAGAGACATCACTGACTGGTTTATAGTCTAACCATTCCGCTGATAAACAGGTGAGATAAAAGGGTAGATTTCTTCATAAAGTTATTGTGCTACAGAATTTGCAATTGAAATCGCTCGACTGTAATTCCAGAATTGTTTTGCAACTTTTAGCGGGAACTAGATACTGTCTGATTAAAAAGGCATTCATTTTCATTTGGTTGGACACACAGTTGGCCTGGACTATTTGATGAATTGCATTTTGGTGCCCACAAACTGACCGAAGAAGAACAATGTATTGTTTAGAGTTTGCTCTTTTATAGCTCCAGAGACTTTATGGAGCTCTCAGTTATGTTTAGGTACGAACTTTGGTCCAGATGTTTCTCCTAAAATGGAAGGAATTAAACTCAAAATGGGAAATTTATTGACATATAGTAAGATCATACAGCTTTTTGTTTTCTTGTAAGAAGATGATGAACAATTCTTTGGCTTTTGTTTGCAAACCTTGAGGTCTCTTCTGAGCAGAGTTGCTAAAGCCTGCTTGAAAAGTCCTGTAATGCTAGTAGATGACGTCATGCATTGTATCAGCTCTTTACGTTTGTTTCCTTGGTCCCACTTCACAATTTTTAGTCACAGCAGGATTTATGAACAAGTTGTCATCTAACAAAATAACCATACACATACGTTAAAAAGTTACTTTCAGATGTTTTTATGGTATAAACAACAGAATGTTTGCTAATCACGAAATTAAGAGAAAAATCGCGAAATGTTCTAAAATATCACCAAAATATTAATAAAAGTCACAGCAGCAATAACAAACTCCATAAGATTTTCTTTATATTCTGGAGAAACAAATGAGATATTGAAGTATTTTCTCATGGAGGATGCTGATGCGAGTTCATCAGTTAGCGGGTCTAGTATTATGCACCCAGTTTAAAATGAATCTAGATTAAACTGGATTGAATATCACATGCCTCTTGAGCGCTGAAGGATACCGTAGTGATGGATATCTGTTCTGAATGTGTGCTTAACCTCAGCCAGTTGGCAGCATACTGACTCATTGAGTGGACAAAATAAAGTCGATAAGGTAGTCAATCTTTTATCACTGTACAGAACCTTGGAGTATCTAATAACTTTCTAAATGCAATTTATTTTGTGCCAATTTTATAGCATAAAAGAATCGCCAAAAGTTGTGTACTTCTGTTTAAGGTCTGATAATGTTTAAACCAAAACTGTAAGAGATATTACGGATACTTCCTCTACTTTGCCACCATAGCAATGAGTAGTTTAATGGTATTTCAGCTCAGTTTAAATTGTCAGACCAAAACTCATGCGGTCACTGGATGAGTCATTAATAATATTCGGTGCAACCAAAAACTTGTGCAAGACCTCACACATATTTTTTTATTGTACCATGTCTGTGGTTTTCTTCTGTTCCCATTTTTTCCTGGGTCTCTTGACATTCAAACCACTTTAATAACCATTTCAAGGATCTATGGTATGGAATGAAAAATCCATATGGGCTATGGATTTTAAATGTAGTGCTATTTAGTTCAATACGATTGACCTCCATGAGAGATATATAGCCATGTTGCTTGCAGACAGTTTGTCTTTTACCGCAAATAAATACATAAGTAACCTATCCAGCTAAATTAAATATTAAAATCGTGTTGACACCGTGGTTTTCATTAGCAGACCCAACTCCCATGCCAGAAGCACTGGTTCAAATCCTGCTTGGAGTGACTGAGAGAAGTAGAACCAGAGGGGTGATATTGGTGCCGTGACCCCAATGGAGTAATCAATGGGGGTGAGTCTGACACTGTGGTCTTCAGCATCTTTGTTAGCAAACCCACCTCTGTCTCATATTTTCCTCCTCAAGGCGAGTAGAGCCGATGAGATTACGCATAGTGGTGAGTTTTGGGCGAAGATTTTTAGAAAGCATTGCACTAGACTAAAACAACTTTGCTTATTGGTATTTTTGCTCATTTGTATTATACATACTGGATTAAACACATACAGTACCTACAAAAGAAAATTAAACTTAAGTTCGTATTAAAAACAAATCTGCAGAAAGGTTCTGCAGCTGAAAAAGCTATTTACCGTTTCATTGGGTGATGTCATTGCTGGAAACCAAATGTGTCTATGACATCACTGTACTCGTTTCTAATTTGCTGAAAAGAATTACATGCACTGTTTATATAAAACATAGACATAAAAACAATGCTTAAAGCCTCCAGAAGTCAGTTATCAACCATAGAAACATTTTGCAAGCTTTGGATTAAATCAGAGAGAGAAAAAAAAAAATTCAAAATGAATATCACTTATACATTAAGTTATAAAATTGGGTCAGGGGGTCATAAACAGCACTTCAAATATACTTTATTTCAACAGTATTTCAAAAATGTTACATTCATTGTAATTACATTAGTAGTTGTGTTCTTCTGAGCAGGTAATCATAGGCCCATCAAATGTATGAAAAGGCATTATTGAGTACTGTCATTATAACCTTACTGCATTTGACAGACAAAACAACTCATATTGCATATGAAGTATGCATTTTATCAGTCCATGGGAATTGATTCCCATGACTTCAGCACTGATATCACCACAAACTACAAGAGTGTGTGTATCACAAATAGTTTACAGAATATTGTGAGATTTTGAAGATGATGTGTGGTTAACCGGCTAATACAACACATCATGAGTTTTTGTTTGTTATAATTTGTTATCTGAAGTAAATGACTTTCTAACAGCTTTTAATACAAGCAAATAAACGTATCCGTGGCCAGATATTAAAACTGAGCACCCTGACAAGTGCTAGTTAACCCTGGGATGCTAGTGTTCTCAACAATAACCATCAAGTGTTGCAGGTAGACCAGCGTATTAATGCTGTTAAATGAGTTCTACTGCATAAACTGACCATCTTTACCAGCATTATTATGGCACACAAGCATGAAAATTCATACTGACCTAACCTGCCCTTTACAACAGGCTAGTTAGCCATTTTACCAGCATTACTATTTGGTGTCTTTATACGTTTCTCTCTGTATCAGAACCTGGCACTTTGAATGATGAATTATTATTATTATTTAAGTAAGTAAAGGTTTGAAATTATAGTCAATACCTCTTTTATTTGCAGTACTACTAGCAAACCTATTATAAAGAGACATAAAAACAACTAATAAACAATGTTATTTTACTTTCTCACAAACCTATCATTCACCCAATAATTGTAAGAAAATACCCATAGGCAGTTATGTTATTAAGCCAATCAATTCGAAATGTGACTGGATTTTCAGGACAGGTAAACATGTATTATTTCCTGCATAGCAGACAGACTGTGCGTGTGTACAGTTCATGTGGCGTATAATTTTTGGCCTTAAGTGAACATTTACTCGTCTCCACCAAACCTACGCTGTGTTATTTATGTTAGAGTAGGTCAGCCAGTGCTGTTGTAGATGGTAATAAATGTGAATGAAAACCAGACAGTCAAAAGCTGCTGATTCTTACACATCAGTCTCAGCATGCTTCAGTCAGGCAGTTTAGCTCTGAGGGACAAAGGACAGCTAAACCATTGCGAGTTATAAAGTCATAATTCTGAGAAAATACAGTATCAGTCTTTTTTCCGCTCAAAATTGCAATTTATAACTCACTTAGAACTTACAGTTCTGAGAAAAAAAACAGAACTGTGACTTTATATCACACAACTGTGGAAAATTCTGAGATAACTTGCAACTACGACTTATAGCTACGCCATTGTGACTTTATAACTCATAATTCTGACTATGTCTTGCAATTTTGACTTTATATCTCCCAATTCTTACTTTATATCTCATAATTCTGACTATATCTGGCAATTCTGACTTGATATCTATCGTCTAGTAAGCTGTACAGTGAAATCACAACAGCTCTTTGGTTGCCTGGGTTTGAAGTCCTTACCTGATGCCATTCTCTGCTGTACTATCCAATCATAGCTGTGCTATCAACTGCCATATTATTCTTTCCAGTGTTGTGCAAAAAGTCAGAGCAGAATATTTGCCTTTTTGTTCGTTAGTTCAATTTAAATCGGTCAGGACATTTAAATGACAGGATGCGGAAATTGTTAAACTGAAAATCAGAGGAATTCAAAACAATGCATTATGGGAAATTCATCAAAGTTGATTCATGTGATTATCATTTATAAATGAAATATGAAATAATTTAGGTAGCATTTCATACATTATCGTGTGTCTACACTGTTATAAAGATACTGACTGGATAACAAGATTCTTTACAGTTATACCAAAGAGAATTATTCTGTATTTTATATTTATATATTTATTTTGCTTCTCAAAGAAACAGTTGACTAAAGGTTCTTAGTTCACTCAAAAATGAAAATATGCTTAAAATACACCCTCAGGCCATCCAACATGTAGATGAGCTTGTTTCCTCACTGAAATAGATATATATATATATAAAAAAAATGTATTACATCAATGGATTCTCTGCAGTAAGTGGGTGCCGTCAGAATGATAGTCCAAACAGCTGATAAAAACATAACAATCCACCCCAGTGCGTCAATTAAAATCTTGTAAAGTGAAAATCTCTGTGCCTGTAGGAAATAAAACAATAATTAAGATGCTTTAACTTTAAGCCATTGCTTCTGGCCAAAATAGAAGCCCATAATCCATAATAAAATTGGCTCCAGTGAAAAAATTCAACCCCTGTTGTCCTCTCACATCAAAATCAGACACTGACCTGAAATGCAATGAGGTCATGTGACATAACTTTGTTTTTACACTGCCTTGCATAATTTATAGGTAGCTCGATTTGTCTAACTTGTCAGCACTTACACGTTACTTCTGTTTTATTAAACCATCACATTAACACAACAATCACAAGGCAGTCAATACAGTGACTTGCATTTTAAATGAAAGCCTATGGGGCCTAATTGATGACGTATAAGGTGTATTGCACACTCTTACACTGTAAATTACAATTTAAATGTAATGGTATCAGAATAGGAGTTTCAACAAAAACAGAAGAATGGAGCAATTTAAAAATGGTAGTCCGAGCCATGAGTGGTTGCGCATGTTAAAAATCACTTTGGAAATATTTAGGTTCCAGATCAGAATGTTATCATGCTGATCCGAGGACATCTGTTTATATTCACACTTTTACATCTGGCGTTAATATTAACATCTTGGTTTTCAAACTCCCAACTGTGCATATTTGTAACATTTAAACATTTAAAGTGTAAATGAGGCCATATTTTTAAAAGATCAATCCATTAATGCTTTACGTGACAGGTCATTATTGGTATTACAATGACGTATAACCTCACAAATAGCATTAATCTCATATATAGCTACGGTGGGCCTGTCAAAATTCACAACTTGAATCCAAGTCCCGGTGCGCAAGTGGTGCTGTTATAGTCATTATAGATCTTACCTTTAAAAGCCATTACAACAGGGCTATTAAAATGGAACCGCTACAGAGGACAACTTTTAGGCTAGCTTCATAAAGACTTAACATAATTGCAAATACATATTTGTTTTATTCTCACTTTAATTTGTTGGATTCCAGTAACAGAGCCAGAAAAAAAGGATGATTTCATGCTTTTAGAAAGTTTACCCCCCGCAATTGTGATGTTCAAAACAAGCAAAAGCCATCCATAATATGCAGCTATTTCTATAAAAACATTACATTTTAACTTTAGCCAAAAAAATAAATAAATAACATCAGGCATGTTGAAAAAATGTTGGCCCTTCTGTGAAAACAATCAGTGGTAGCCAAGAAGAAAAACATATTACTCAGCGAATATCCTCACATTCTCAGGAGTCCTATCAGTTTTCCGTGTTTTTCTTTCCAAAAGCGCACGGATAAGGGTGACTTGCTTTTGCACATCACTTTCTCGAAACGCTCGGCTCCGCATTCCTGAGCGGCCAGAAGTTCCAGTAATGCCAGCGTCAGGCACCGTTTCGAAATCAGGAATTCGGAGCATCATCCATGATCCCTGCAGATTTCAACAATTAAAAAAATGTGAAGGAAATGGGGGAAAAACAACTGGGGATAGTATAGAGGATCAGAGAAAACATGAGGAGAATTCTGGTCTTATTAATAGTGCGTGTTTTGTAAATGTCGTTTCCGACAGGTGCCAAGAGAAACACATTAAGGTCATGGGTGGAGCAGATGAGCTCCAAACCATTCTAGCGTATCTCTAACTGGCATCAAGACAACATTAAAGTCAACTCTAGTATTTAGTACTATTCATTATTCATATTCTCAGTGTTTGGCTGTTATCAGATGCTTTAAGTAAATATTTGAAGTTTCCACAGTGTTCGCAGAAACATGCTGAGCTTAGCTGTAAGTCGTACGTATGTACAGTTCAAATGAGGAAACCGGTTTCAAACGGTCTAAAGGACTATGGCACGTACGGGTGGAACTTTTTTCTTACTCTGAATTGTGATTTTTAAATTGAATTGCTTGATTTGTTTGTTTAGGAGGTAATCATTTGTGCAATGCTTTTATCATTCTGAGAAATAAGAATACAGAATAATTTAGCGATAAAATGCCAAAGTATTCATTCTCAGTATTGCCACTAGTGTGGATATTAGCATAAACTTCCTCTAAAATTCTTTTTCTGTATGCGGATATGCATACTCCCCTACTACCTATACAGTAGGCAAATAACAGTATATGAATAATACAGTCATGAGTCTTTTTGGGAAAGATGCAACAAGTTTTTCACACCTGGATTTGGGGATCCTCTGCCATTCCTCCTTGCAGA
>JAUCMS010000055.1:14106097-14124940 GCA_032357445.1 Enteromius radiatus
GCCTTATCGCTTTGGGTTAACGTTGTGTTAGACTTCAGTCTTATCAAACAGCCATCCTCTCTCACCTTGACCTGTCTGTCTGTGTTGGTGGAGAGTGAATATTAAAGGAATGGTGTGACAGCCGAGCAAAAAAAGATGTATGTCAAATGTCAGCACGGCTCTGCTCTGTGTCCCTCACACTTTCCTGTTTGTTCCTGTTCTGTCCTCTCCCTCAAGTTCAATCAAGGATCATCATTTTTCTTCCTTGCCAACTATTCTAATCCTCCATATCTGTTTAATTATTGGAAAAAAGAAATAAAAATTAAAAAATGAATCCACTCCAATCTTCATATTAGTTATCAATATGCATGAGCAACACAATTAATTCATACATATTTTACAAGATGGATAGTTATTGCTTATTCATGCGACCTCAATTTTGTACAATTTTTCTAAACCCCAGTTGTTTAGGGGAAGGGTTAGGTGTAGGTCATTGGGAATTCATAAAATACATATGATTTAGCAAACATTTTATGAATTACATACAAATTTGTACAAAAAAGCCACTTCAGAAAATTTGTATGAATTGCTGTGAGATTGGGCATTTCCTAAAAGGTAATGATACATTTGTTACTGTATTTATTATTCTTTCTATGTTAGTTCAAAAAAATGTTGTAGCTCATGTTATTATGATAAACTGTATGTTTACTTATTAAAATTTCTAAACCATTTTGGCCAAACAGCTGTTGTTTTTTAATGTGCTTTATAAATAAATATAATTTACTGATCTTTAAAAAAATTAAAAAAATCTTTAATATATATATATATATATATTTAATTGTGTTGGGTAGCTGTTTTTAATTCATTTATTATTTTACCTAGTCAAAATAAACTGCAATTTGATTGAGATTAATTGGAATGCACAATAAAAATAAAAAAAACAAATTGTGTGTTTGCAAATGAACTACATGATAGATTAGATAGCTTATGAGTTATAAAAATTCAATGTAGTGTTTACAAAATTGATTTTATATTAAAAAATGGCAATAATTACATTTTTATACACAATCATGGTATTTTGATATTCTCATGGAAAAAAAGGAAAAAAAAATATGTATGTATGCCTTTACAAAAAGTCGTTTTTATATATAACATGACATTACATTTTCCCATATTTCCCAGTTAGATGTGAATGAATTTAAGCAGCGGTTCTCATATCATCAGGAGAGAGCTAAAGAGAGAGACAACCAAAGTATGCAGAGCTCAAACACGTTTTAAACTTTCCATGGCTCTAACAGACCTGATCTACAGACTGAGAGGGATTTGGGGATTTTCCCATAGCATTATTCCCATGGCGGCAGTGGCGCTCCTGACGGACAGCTCTAGTGTATCCTTCAGCAGTGCGCTGTCCGTGGTTCTGAACACGTCTCCACAAAATTCCCGCCTGGCCAGCCAGGCTCCCGCGATTACACACTGTGTCCTTAAACACCAGCATGCCAGCGCTTTCATTCACGTCCAGAGCCTTCACACTTTTTTGGTACCCAAAATGCAGTCTACACCTCTGAATTTCCAGTCTCCGCTCCGGATAACTCACAGAAACAACAACGGCTGGCAAAAGGGCTGTGGTTCTGCCCTGCTTTTCTCCAGGGAGAACAACATCCTGTTGACGTGTGGTAGGATGGGAAGAAAGGCACAGGGATCAAATGCTTTGCACAAAGCTGTTCATAAAGAGATGTCCTGAGTAGATTAGGCAGAAGAAGTCAGCACCACCTCTGATGACTCTTTGAAAATCAAATCGCATGCCCTTGATTTTTTTTATCATAAAGAGCATCGCGTACAAACACTCTCTACTGAAAACTGGGTGTTACTGTCTCGTTTACGTCAAATTATAATTGCCATTTGTGCATCCCTTTGTACCTTTTTTTTTCTACTGTCATCAAACTACATATTAATCCACAGGCTCATGAATTTAAATGACTTAATATCATGCATTTGTATATTTGAATATTAGAAATATAGAATACCATTTAAAATACAGCATCTACAACAAAGTCGTCTAAGCTCAAACACAATATTTCAAGTCTTCTGAAACCATACAATGAGATTTTAGTGGAAATATGCTGAAAAATCATATATATATATATATATAATGTAAATCAATTCCTGATTATTGATTTGATTACGAGTTTCTTTCGTGGAGAAATGCATTACTTTTAAAGGTAACTTTGCCCAGCACTGTTGATTACATAATTGTGTGTGATTGTGAAGCGTGATGTTCTCTTCATCATGAAGTGTTTCCAAGCCTGACGTTTCCTCACAGCACATGCTCCTCCTGTTTCACTGAAACGGACAAGGATTTGTAAATATTGACATTGATTCTGTCCATCACTGGCGATGGAGGAGGCTGACATTTGGTCAGTCGATGTTTCAGCTGAATGGATCTGTAACATTTTAACTCAGTGGAGATAACTTTAAGAGAAAGAGCACAGATAAGGCCTTAACTCAAACACCGGAGCAGAGCATTGACACCAGCGTGGCATTATGAAATAGTCTTTCTAGTTAGAAGCAGCGTGCTGTCATTCACATCCTGTCTACACGTTTCCCAGATCTATGCCTGATAAACACATATTAATTACATCTGCTATGATACTATATCATCCACTTTCTATAAATATATATATCATTATTTGTATTTGCAATTAATATAATTCATATCTTCTTATCACGCATTACAAAAAAAAAAAAAAACATAAGTACATGTATTATTAACACATTTTAAATAATTGGTTTTAATTAAATAAAACATATTTACAATAATGTCAATGCAATTATACAACGTGTACAATTATTAAATAATTATTTATCATTTTAGAATATGTTTAATGAATTAAAATAAATCATAATTTAGCTACGATTTAAATGAAAATTATAGAATATGAATGAATAAATAGGTACAATATTAATATTAATTCATATTAAATATTCATTTATAAAATGGTAAAATATATGAATATCAAATGGTATTTCTGCTTGTTAAAATAATTTATAAATAACAATAAAATAATAAAAATGAAATAATAATTTTGAAATAATTGAACAAATTAAACACAAATCTAAATCACTTTAATATATTAAATATACTAAACACATTTAATATATGAAGTATTTAATGTTCGAATTATTATATAATTCGTACAACCTCACTCGATTTTGTACTTTTTTTCTAAACACCCCAGTGATAGGTGTAGGACATTCGTACAAATTCATATGAATTAGCAACTCGTAAAATACATACAACTGAGCAAAACACTTTGAGAGTGAGGTCATGCAAAATAAATTTGATGAATACATTGTGTTCTGTAGTATTCATGTGTGTGACTGTGAAAATCCAAACACAGACATAGCAGAGTGTTTAACCGACCTGGACTGGATTTCATTGATCTCCCAAACAATAAAGTACGCCGAATCTAGCAGTTTTTGGCAGACAGGTCAAATTAAACATAACCTAACTGAATTCCAATTCGTTCAAAAGGTCACTTCCTGTTGTCTTACCATTTTTTCAATGGACAGTTTTGTTTAATAGAGATGTACACTGATACATTGTGAATAATAATGTTATTCTGAATCATCTATTCAAAGGCAGCGATTATTTATAAGATGTTTGATTAATATGTTTATTCAGAAACACAAACCTCTGATTTCTACTGATTATTAACTTCCAGTTAAAGTAACCAAAACCGTCCTTGACTGTGATTGGTCCAACATCACACAGTCATTCATAAACTCATTGAACCACACTGAAGGAGGAATAGGAGCACAAAGTCAGTAAGTTCAAACTTGAAATTGAACATCTAAGTGTATGTTTTACAAGACATTATCAGATGTATGCTTCTTCTACCCTAATGGTGATTTACAATGAGTTAACATTTATTCTTTAATTATTTTTAATATCAAACACGTTCAGCAGGGTGAATAGCGTTTTGTTACAGAACGCATGGAAAAACGAATAAATTGGAATTGTTATGCTGATAAAATAACGAAGTCACAATACTCTATGCACGAATCAAAAATAAACAAACCATAAAATAGCAACGGATATATTTATGAAACAAACAAACAACAATAATAATAATAATTACAAATTTCGTTCAAAATAAAGTAAATGCAACATATTATAGTGCTAGATAAATAATAATAATAATAATAAAAAAAGAGAGAACTTCTCTTTTCTAGTGCTAGTTTGAATCTGTCTTAATGGAGCTAGATTGAGCAATGTGCTGCCACCTGCAGTCATTTCATCCACGCATCAGTTATCACATCAAAAAATAAAAACAAAAGGGGCCTAACACCGAACCTTGTGACACACCTTCAAGGACTTAGTTAAAAAAATGTATTCAATAAAGAACTGAACCAAATTCAATGCCCTCTTTACCTAATGATCATCTAGAGATGAAAAAGAATGACTAAAATCTAATATGGAGGACATTAGACAAATGCTGTGGTTTCCCAATTTATGGATCAGTTCACAGTAACTCTGGGCTACTCCAGACTGTTGAACCATTTCCAAATCCGCAAGAATGCTAGTAAAGTAATTGTTTATTTGTATCCAGTACAAATGGATCACATGCCACATGTCTGTGACTTCTTAACGCTTTGCATTTAGTTGACCATACCTAATTGCTTTGTCTTTTATTAAAATGGGATTCATGCAAAAGCACGTTCGACTGAGCCTTGTTTTCAGAGAAGTCATCATGTCCAGCTTGGTAAATGTGGGACACATAAACTTTTGTAGGATCATAAATTTCCATCTTTATTCTTTGTTAGTTTTTTTAGTCCAGACCTGTGGTCAAATTTTCAGCAGCTGAAATAGCAATTTCCCCTTGAACGAACATTAATCTAAATAAAAGTCCTCTGTTTATGGAGTATTTTGACATTTCAAGATGCACTGACATTCTCAATTTTATAGACAGGCTGTTAATGTGGATGCGGTTATAAGACAAGCAAACACACACGTAAACAATATAAAATGATAACTGTCGAGCTTCAGTACTGCGCTGCCATTTTATACGTTTTTTATAAAATGTATTTTGTTGTTTAAAGGTGCAAAAAAAAAAAAAAAAAAAGGCAGAAATATGCTGATTTAACGATGTTTAATCAATTAAACCAGTTTCAGGTGGAGCGCTTCTGATTGTTAACCAGCTGCTACCAATCTCCTTATTACCATTTACCCTATCAGATCGCAATCCTACCCCTTTATATACAGCTATACTTTCCTTCCCCAAAACATCTTCGTCCTTGCATCCCTCCGCCTCCCCTTACACCGCCAACCGGTAGCCGGGTGTCAGTCCCCGGCCAGAGGAGAACTGGTCCCTGCTAAGTCAGGTTCTCCCAAGGTTCTCTGTAGAGTTTTTCTTGCCACCGCCACTTCTTGCTTACTTAGTCGGGAATATCCGGTTTTCCATTTCATTTCCTTACCCTTTAGCTTCCGTCCCTACCTAAGTAGCTTCCACTCTCCTCCCGGGGGGCATGCGGCGGCCAGGCCAGGCTCCGAGCTCGTCCCAGCCCTCGCTTCCTAGGGGTTAATTCCCTAGGGCTCGGACAGTCTGCCAAACATGCCCCAATTTGGTTATAAAGAGGAAGTGGGAACTCGTGAAATGGGACTTTTTAGGAGTCATTCTCTAGCGAAGACACCTTAAGAAGCTCTCCTTAAGTGAAGATAAGCCATATCCAATATCCAGATCAAATAGTGCATCAGCAGCTAGAGACAGGGATGCAGGGGGTCCACGGACGCTCTGTCAGGGGCCCACGAAGGGGTTGACGCAAACGTTGCGGCCATGTTGTGTGGAGGTGTCGATCAGGGGGCGACACAAACGTTTTGCGACCTTTGTGTAGCCCAAGGGGCCTTGCCCAGGGGCCCACCCGACCTATAATCCGTCCCTGGCTACAGATGACCTCTACCGTCCTGAATGTCAGTGGAGACTAGATGTGCTCCAGAAAGGGATCCCTTGCGAAGACTGCATTAACTAAACCGGCATCCGGACCTCTTGACTTGACTTGAATAGATTCTGGGTGAGCCATTGCCCTGCAGGAAGATCTACTGCTTTCTCTTCCTGAGCAGAAGACCATGTAGGAGTACATAGAGGAAACATTGGTTATATTCACTCTTTAACTTCCCCTGGAACTTCTTCTTCTTCTTGTCGAAGAAGGTCAGAGGCCCCCAACGAAATCACTCTAAAGTTTTGATAGCCTCCTCTCCTCATCCCAGCAGCCCTAGAACATCTCTGTGGAGCCACTGTGTTTGCCAAGTAGGACCTCTGCAGTGCTTACAACTTCACTTGGATGCATGAGGGGGAGGGGGTGGAAGATTTGTGACACCTACCGGCCACTATGAATATTAAGTCATGCCATATGGCCTTGTCAGGGTCCCAGTACATTCCAGGACTTCATGCATGAGGTGCTCCAGGTTTCTCCATCAGTTTGTGCCCGTCTGCACTGATGATATCCTCATCTACTCCAGAAGCATGACTGAACATAACCAGCAAGTTGCGACGGAGATAGTCCCATCTGTTCCTTAAAGCTGAAAATGACTCTTTCCATCAGTCTTCAGTGGACTTCCTTTGGATACAACATTTGCAAACACGACAACCAGATGGAAGAAGGAAAGGTAAGAATCTGCAAAAAAAAACTACCAACATCAAGGAATTGCAATGCTTCCTAGGATTCACAAACTTTATTAAGTCTGTGACGTAAACATGTTATTGCAGTCATTTATCGCATAGGACTGTTATTTATTCAAAGCATGATGCCAAGTAAGTCAACAGCTTAACAGCAGTCGATCTGATTCGATTAATCAGCGGTGAAATAATCGACAAAAAGGGATCTTTCAACACTTGTGTGATTACATGACCGTGGAGCATTTGGTTGTTATTTGCTACCAACCAGCCCTAAAACAAATTACTCCGTCCCTCCTCCACAAGTGCGATCTTTACTCTGAAGTTTTGTTGTGTTTATTTCTCATAGACTTCTTTAATCTTGTTGCATCTGGCCACATATAACTTTTCCCTAAGTGGATCCAAATGTTGGTTTAACACCCGCCAAAAAGCATTTCCAGTAAATTTGAGAGATATATAAAGAATATAAAAGGAACAAATAATGTAATGTGTTAATGTAGTGTGACCCATTTGCGTAAGAAACAGGAAAGCTATGAGCAAATGCAATTTCTGAATCTGAAACTATGACTGGTTTCGTCTCTGGATGGTATTAAAAGCCTTTATAGCCAATGAGGATTGTCAGATCACTCACCTTTTAAGAAGTTGTGAACATTTGCATGCGATCCAATGAATCATTTCAGACTGTGGGGGTGCGTTGACTTATGGGAAAATAGACAATGAGTGTGACAACATGTAGTTAAGAATGAGTAGAAAGACAAATGTTTCCGTTTTATGTGGCATTTGATATTTTTAGAGGTTTTGCCACATTGGTCAGACCAGACGTGACATGGACGGGGGAAAGTTGAGTGTTCTTCCAGGTAGAACTGGTCGGCTTTTATCTTCACCAAAGTAACCACAAGCTCATCTCTCACAGATGAACGACAACAACATTAGCGCCCATTCTTGTCTGTGTGTGTGTGTTTTGGACAGAAGTGGATAGACAGTCTTGTGTGGTTTGGAGTGAATCATCCAGACAACATCCGGACTCTGGTTTATATCTGTAAAAGCTGTGCTATGTCAGGAACTGACCGGCAGCATATTAACAAGGTTCGAAAATGCCATAACTGGACTTTCTTGTCATGTAGGCACTGTGCTACATACTTAAAAATTGTAGTCTGATATTGATGACGGATAGCATGACGATAACTACAATTTGTAACATAATCTAGGTTACTCATATTTGACTACTTTTTAGATTACTTTTTCTTTTATCAAACTTGCTTTAACTTTAGAATAAACATGCTATATTTGATGAAGATACATTATTTTTTTTATATCAAAATTATAAAATGAATAAAACATTACATTACACCAGGGTTTCCGAAACGGTAACTTGCAAATTATGTGTTTCATTCAGCTAAATATTATTATGATGCACAGTAGGAAACCAATCAATAAACGATGAATCATTTACTGCCATTGTGTGAATAATATGAACTCGTGCAACCCATAAAAATGTGACTGCGATCTCATTTTAAAATGTAGTATTCCATAATTACTTACGTACTTACGTTTTGGAATCTGATTATGTAATCCAGATTATATAATCAGTTACTGTCCAGCACTGCATAAGCAGGACTTCTCCAATAATTTAGTCCGGCAAACTTTCATTTATCTACCTCCATTTTTGTATCAGCATTCCAAAATCCACTCCATAACCCATGACAAAAACCTCCTTACGTATTCTTTTTGATAATCCATTATGCTTGGCTGTACGTTCCCCACGGGTTTCTAGTAACAGCTGCATGCAGATATAGCATTTTCGCTTTGCATAAAGTTGAACATTGACGTTCTGCTGCTTAAAACAAAATTATTTCTGTAGTCAAGTCCAGCTTTATCCAAGACCAGACGAGTTCGAGTCAAGACAGAGTCCAAAGAGGGTTGAGTCCAAGTCCAAACGTTTTGAGTCCAAGTCAAGACAGAATCCAAATAAGAGAAAAAAAAAGGATCCTCTTCAAGATTTAACTATTGATAATGTATGTGATGTGAGAGACAGCATATTTCCTATTCTAAGAAAATGTTTTTGCATTATTATTTGTAATGAGATCCAAACTAGATCCTTTTTTTAATATATATATATATTATTTTTATGGTCAAATTTCAAATCCATAAATGTAAATTCTCAAGAAAAATATCAATGTTTTATAACATTTAAAAATAAAGTGCCCTCAAAGCAATGAAAGCTTGTGTATTCTTCAATGATTTCCTTTGAAATTGTTTATATCTCCCCCTAGCATTTCAAATTGTTTTTGTATTTGAATTTTATTGAATGTATAATCATTTAAAAATGCTTTAGCGCTACTGGGCTTGCACACATAAATGCAGCATCACACTGTACAAAACTAAATACTATTTCATCATTGTAAAGGGTAAGTTTAGGGTTGGGGTAAGTGTAGACGTTAATAAAACACGGGTCGAAAGTTAAATTAGAGCGCAAGCAGGCTAGTATTTAGCAAAAAAATAGAAAGTGTCGCGCCTAGTGTTTTTCACACATTTTTAGGCGCGACATGCAAGTGTGGTTTTGTTTTGAAGGAGAAAAAAAGCATATTGCTGGACTCGGCCGAGACCAACGAGAACATTTTTTCGCGTCCAAGTGGTTAAATAGGACTACAGAGGTTGTTAGGAACTACTAACCAGTTGCTTTTTTCCAGCCTCATTGTGTTTATAATCACACTCTTGGCTGTTTGAGTTGTCAAAAGCTTAATAATGTGACACAATAATGTGACTTAGTTCGTTCATTTGTAATCATTTTGCGGTTGTATTTAGGCTTCAAAATTCAATTGTTTTAATTTGTGAAGATCATAATGTTAAACAAAATGTTCACGAATCAGGATGAAAATTACAAAATTACTTCATACACTCCAAAAAATGCTGAGTTAAATATGGACAAACCTAGTTATTGGATTGTTTTCAATTAACATTTGGGTTAAATGTTTAACCTAATCTTCTGGGCAATAACCCAACTGCTGGGTAAAAAAGATTTGTCCATATTTTACAAAATGCTGAGTTATATTTAACCCAGCCTATGAAGATGGTCACTCATATTTTAACGGAAACTAAATGTTTTTGAGCAGACCTACATTCTTACCCACGGAAGCCAGTCAATCAGATTATAGTTTGCCGGATCGCGAAAGTACTCAATATTTGTATCAGACTGTGAGTGTAGAGTCAAACACTGAAAATAACCTACAGCCTACTTACGGTCTCCCAAACATTAAAACTGGGATATGAAAAAGTCCAAATTATACACATCTGCTTCAAGTACAGATGGGTTGAAAGACACCATTTATACCCCTCATTCATACCAGGAAACTTCAAGAGGACCTGTAGGAGTAATTGAATGGATTTCCTACTTATTGATCAGAAGGGAACAACGCCTCCTTGGTAGTGCGATTTATCTTGATGTAGCAATAGCCAAGTGCTTCTATTTCCTAGATGACCATCGCAGAAGCCATGTGCATGTGTCTAAGTGCTTATTGGAACTGTCAAGGGCTTGGCCCACCCACTGGCTGGAGTCCCCAGTTCATTTGTTGAACACAGGGCAAATGTTAAGCCCATAAGTGACCTGGACAGCCTGTTCTCTAGGAAGTTAGTCCACCCCAAAGCTGTGTTGAATAACTTACCGCAAATAGCTTTGCCCAGGCCCTTCTAATCTACTTACCTCTATGAAATATTTTAATTTCCCATGTGCAAGTTTAAAGGTAAGAAATGTTCTGTAGATTACATCCGCCCAAGCAGGGGATTATTTGTATATTATAATGGAGCTGATTGTCAAGGGACCAGCTCCAGCATACATTCTCAGAAGGCTGATAGAACGCAGGCATGTTTTTTTTTACTTGTGCTATAAAAGCAGCGCAAAATTATTGGCTACATCATCAACTTGAAATGTTTAATTCGGCTAAGAGGATTAAGATTCTTATACTGTTCAGTGGCTCAGCCGGCGTTTGGATTACCAAACCATATACAGTTGGAAAATAAACCTTGATAAAGATCCAGGGGCCAAACAAAACAAACTCATTACCTGCAGTGCTCAAATTATGAAATTTCTGCTACTTCTGCAACCCTTCATTACGCTGAGAAAACAGAGGTGTAGGCAAGTTCTCTTTGTTTTGACTAAGACGCAAATTGACGTGTTCAAGATATGGACCTTCAGTGATTTATCTCCTAAATTTCCCTAGACCATAAGATCTTATTGCAAAGTACTTTTGTTTTCCAGAAAAATCCTCTTCGAAGTGATTACAGGAGATTTAGTTTTCTAAGACATCCAAGTCGCAGGTAATGCCGCGGAGCAGACAATAAACACAACAAAGGCATAGTTTCCAAAGAAAATCCATTTGAGCCTTGCCCAAAGGAGATCTCAGAGTCTCCTGGAAAAGACTCGTCTTCTGATACCTCGGAGAGTTTGCGTACGCAGCGGGAGCCGCGAGTGGCCAAGGACAAAAGATCAAACTAAGAGAACCACACATGAACTGATGAAAACAACAGCTTCATTGTGCAGCGGGTGTCCTTATCGGTACCCCCTCTCATTTGCTGTTTCCTCCTCCTTTTCCTCCCCCACTTTCTGCATTTTTCATGTGGTAACAAATGTATAAGGAAGCAATGGTTTGAAAGATTCTTCGGCTGGAAAAAAAAAGCTTTGTAATTGAAAACACACATTGAGTCAGAGGAGCTGAGCTACCAGGGGAGGGCAGAGAAAGCCCCAATGAACAAAGGTTTGAATTGCGAAAGAGACAAACTAGACTCTGCGTGACATCTGACTAAATACTCCCATTGTTTTTCTCCCCAAAAACAAGTATCGCATAACTGGCGGAGGGAAAGAACAGAGGACAGGGACGTCTGCCGAGTCCAGACCTGCTGCCTTGACTTCCCCCAGCGAGCTTCAGAAACAATCCGTCCGGTATTACGGAGACGTGCCCTTGAAAACCGTCTGACTCTGTGCAACAATATAAACTTGTGAACCGTGTTTTGGAAGCATCTGTGTTTTTCAAAAGCTATGAATGGTTTCAGACCTCCTTCAAGGAAGGTTTAAGCCCTCAAAGTTAGATAATAGGGTAAGTCACGAGTGTTTATATTGTAGCGGTTGCATCAATCTGTTGCACATTGCTGGAGAGGCATAACAGGACACTGACTCTAAGCTTAAAGTTCATGGATATTGGTTCCAGATTTCACCCATTCATGGAGTAGCGTCTCAAATCCTCTTGTTGTGGAGAGGTATACCTTTCGCAAAGGGATTGGACCTACAGTTTTCTGCATTCAAAGAAGAAAGTGTCACTGAGACAGGAGGGTGGGCTTTTCTGACTCGGGGCTAGCAACACCCTAGGAACCATTCAAAACATTGGAAGCCACCTAAATCCCTGTGGAAAAACACTCAGAACACCAAAGTCAACAGGCATGGATTGTTTTGGGTTTTGCAATGGTGGCTGAAAAAAGCATAAAAGCACGTTTTGATTTTAATCTTAATATTAATGAATTAATTTCGTATTCATTTTTGCCTTTTTTGTAGGGTGAAAAAATGGTCTTGATAAAAGAAAAAAAAAACTTGAAAATCTTGAAGAGAATATAATGAAGAGAAAAGTAATTTGGCAAAAAATTTTTATTTTTATTTTTGTGTTCTATGTTCATTATAAAAAGACAAAAATAACTGATTCATTGCTTATAAATATATATATATATATAAAAAAACTTCTGCCTGCCAAAGTCAAGTGGTCCAACCAACATGCAGACAAAAAGACATCAAATGGGAAATAGTGTTTGTCATTAAGACTCTTAAAATATAACTTTTAATATTTTAAGATAAGATTGACGTCATGTGGTGCGACTCCCCAAATCTTTAATCAAAAACAATTGCACACTACATGACAATTTTTAGAATCATTAAATATTAACATTTGTTGAAAATGATACATTTTAAAAGCCACATGAAACCAGAATACAAAAACAAAAAAGAGTAATAATTGATATTTTTTCTCTTGCTAATGCTGTAGTTGACTGTTTATTGTATCAATACTCACTCAGTCATTTAAACAATGCTGATTTATTCTCTCAGGCGACCTGTTTCTTATTTAATGGCAGGTTTGGAGCCTGATTGCTTACTGAAAGCCTGGTATTTCTTTGGCATGTGTCCTGAGAAGTATTGGAGTTTCTTTTTTTTTAATTTTTGGTCTCCAAACATCCCATTGAAATGCATGAGTCAGATTTTTAAGGCTTGGCAGATCAATGAGACAACTTGTCCCCGCCTCTAAAGCGAAGCGCCATTGTAACGTTGGTCTAATTGCCCTGGTATACGCTAGAACTCAGTCTGAAAGGAAGTGGACAAAAGTTCACAGTGGGTCATTTTGGCTTGCTAAGATGAAAGCTGCTTCCATTTTTAATGAGGATTAACCCAAAAGGTTCCTTTTACTCACAACTATGGAGGCTGGCAGTGTCTTATGCATGTCCTCTCTCACACCGGAGTCCTCCGAGCTGTTGGAGGGCCCCACTCCATGTGACCCTCTCCCCCATATTGGACGGTGTGGCCCCCCGCATTTCATACACAACGTGAGTTAAATGAGTTCAGTGCACAAATAGGGGCTTTTCATCCTGGCCTTGCAGTCCCATACTCGTTTGGAGGTCAATGTGTCAATTCGTGTAACGGAGGTCCTTTATGATCCTCTGTGTGAAAAGCGTGTTCGATAGGGCTTGGTGCGACAACTTTTTTCAATTCTCATGTGGAAAACAAATCCTGACACTGTTTTGCAACAGAGATATGGTGAAACACCATAAAATGATGCGTCAGACATTGCACAGATTGTATAATGGCTCATAAATTTTGATTTCCTCTGATCTTCCGTATGAATGCAATATCTTTCCTCTTGAGTAAGAGACGAAAACCTCAGATTACTTATTTAAAAGTGAAAAAAATAATGTGAAGTTGGACAACATCACTTTTACTTTTGCTCACATGTTTAAACCTTAAATATTCAACTCTGATATGTAACTCACACCATTTTTGACACTAACAGAAGGAATCTTCTCATTCAAAACCATGCTTTTTTCTCTGCTAAACCACTGAGATCTTTAGCCCATTCTTAACCTCCATCTAATACAACAACGTAAAACCTAAAACTAGTATGGCGGCAAATCTATGCCATTAATAAGCGAGCGCACCACTGATGCTATAGATATATAGATATATCATTTGTATTTTATTTCTGGAAATGTTCTAGTTCATGTTTTCTTCAAGAGGCACTGGCCAAGGAACTTTCATATTTCTAATAACACTGTAGTATACTCAATCGCAAACATGGTGAGACCTGTGTTTTATAGGAACACAGATTAAACAAACCTTCAAAAATTATGATGATCTATTTACAGAATTAAAGATAAAATATTTGTCATTCTTATAGCTTTATACATACATACATTTATCTATTTATCTCTGTATATGTGTGTGTGTGTGTAATTACGAGTCTTTAAAAAGCCTATTAATAAAGTATCTGAAAAAGATCTACTCTATGAAAAATACATTAAATTTCATTAAATGAAGACGAAATGAAATAGAAAATAAATAAATAAAACAAGCTAATGAAACAATAACTAACAAATGGTCCAATGTCATGTCTCAAGTCAAGTAAACGAATAATCTTATAACAGGCATCCAATGCTGACTTCCGGAAAAGGGGAATAACCAATGACATTTGAGATTACAACTAAAAATCCAAGCCCCGCCCCACGAGGTGAGAGAAAATCGAGCGCAGGAATTGCACGCAGATGACATATCATGTTTGAAATGTGCTCGCTGGCCCAGTATCTTCCCGTGTAAATTTGTTTTCCTCTCACGGAAATGATTTACCGCGTGCGCCAGTATCAGTGGTGCGCTCGCTTATTAAAGGCATAGATTTGCCGCCATAAACTAGCCTTTAACCTCACTTTGGCAATTTATAAAGAAAGTGTTCATCCAGAAAATCGGGTCAGACTGACCTTCAAACCGAACCCCAGCACACACACGCGATTGAGGAACAGCCTGTTAGAAAACTGAAAGGAGGGGGAGTTTGTTTATGGAGGAAATGACTTGAAATGCAAATGTTCTTCACAACAGCATCACAAGACATCAGGACACAAACTCTTGTTTACATCACTTTTCTGGCAACTGCATCTCATCTAACAAGTAATAAGACTACCTATCATTTTAAATCAGTGTTATATCTATCATATACACTGAACAAAATTATAAACGCAACACTATATTAACATATATTATAGACTAGACAAGCCAGGATTCAGGTTTTAACCTGAACTTATGAATTATAATTTTCTCATTAAAACATATGTACGTTTTCTGTCACAGTGTTAGTAGTTGCTTTATGTTTTCTGAGAATCAAGGAACGTGGTTGAAGCATTCAATTGGACTAACAGGAACACTAGTCTAATTTCCAATAAAACTGTGAATAAATCCTTTGAGTAATGGGAAGAGCTCCCTGTTTCCCACAAGGACAAACAGCTTTTGTTTCTCTCATGCATGCTCAGAGGCAAAAGGTCTTTATTGGAAAATGGTTGTGGTGTTTTTCTGAAAGATCAGTAGGACTCATTAAAGAAGTCATTATAAAAGTAGAAAAAAGCATGAGACACATTGCAGTGCAGACAGATGACCTATTTATGGGGTGACTTGTAGTGCATCTATAAAATGTATAATAGACTTTTGATGGATTACCACAAATGCTAAATCCATGAAACTGGAGGAAAATATGAACTAATCATGTTCCAATCTGACTTCAGTGGTGATGTGTGAACTGGATAACAATGTGAAAGGTCTTAATTTACCAGCTGTTTGTGTCTGAATACATCTTCCTCAGTCCAAGTTCTTAACCAATTGACTTTAAGTTGGAGACATTTATTAACATTTTATTCTCTTAATTTTATGTTGTTGCCTTTTTTATGTTTCACATTACACATGATGTGAATTTGACTGTACACAGTAAAAAGAAATCGTATAGGTTACTTCCATAAACCTTATTCAATCACGCAGTGAAACTGCACGAACCAATGGAAAGATATGAACCAATGGCTCAGCAGTGGTGCTGCATAAACCTATGGCTGCGGTTCCCGCGGAAGTATATATATGCGGTTATAGCATGGCAAGGAACGCAGTACTCATTCCAGTGTCTCAGAGAACCACGGTTACGGAAGTAACCTACACATTCCCTGTCAACACTTCACTTGTACTGCATCTGGTAAAGACGCTATGGGAACACAGTTCAATCACGACGTGCAAATAACAGAAGGACGACCAAATAAGTGAAAGCGAGCCCAGGCAATAAGCCGGGGAATACAATCCCATAAGTAAGCCGGGGAAGATACTGCCCTGCTCAAAGAGATAGCGCCGTCACATAACGCTTTAATGATGTGCGAGTTGGGTTCGATGTTTGGGTGCATTACAGCCAAAGACATATCGAACCACATAGTAGTGAGCCCCTATGCAGAGAAGGTCTTGGCATGTAATTGAATGGGCTCTTATTCCGATGGAGCAGTTTAGACCCAAGGAAGAGTAAGTTAGCGAGATAGCGTGAACAACCCATTAGGAAGCTTTTGCTTTGTGACTGGTAGCCCTCTGGAACGAGTGCCAAAGCAAACAAATAGCTGGTCTGACCATCTAAAGGCAGTGGATGGCACATAGCCAAGCCATGGATGACTTTAGAGTCATCTGACCCGAATTCCAGGCTAACAGGGCTCACAAAAGTTCTTGCAATCCACCTACTTGCTTTACCGATGCAAGTGGAAATAGCAGAACGATTTTACACTCTAGGGACTTAACGGTGGCAATTCGCAGGAGTTAGAAAGGGCACGCCCCATAG
This sequence comes from Enteromius radiatus, assembly GCA_032357445.1. Taxonomy (NCBI): domain Eukaryota; kingdom Metazoa; phylum Chordata; class Actinopteri; order Cypriniformes; family Cyprinidae; genus Enteromius; species Enteromius radiatus. The sequence continues at coordinate 14,122,617 of JAUCMS010000055.1, forward strand.
GGCTTTAAGTGCAGTAGGCAGGTCCCATGTGGGAATGGTGAGGGGCGAGGAGGTCTCACATGCCTAGCTGCCCTCATGAAATGGACAACCAGGTTGTCTTGCCCACTACTATCCTGCAACAAGATCATGTGAGGCTTAGACATAGATCTTTAGAGTGGAGGGGCAGAGTCCTTCGTCTATCAACTCTTGCATGGACGATAGTATCACTGATACCTCGCACGAAATAGGTTTTTCTCTCGGATAGTACACCAAGCAGAAACACAGTCTATTTCACAACCTACGCATTTCTACGCACCTCTTTGACGGGGCTCTAGCTTGCAAAATTGAATGATATCTGAGACACGCTCAGGGAGGCTCCCGTTAAGCGGCCAGACAGGAAGAGCCCACAATGTGGCTGTAGGTGCCATGTTGTGCCCTTGACCTGAGGAAGAAGATCTTGTCTCAGGGGAATGGGCCACGGAGCCGTTATCAACATTCGATGCAGATCGGCTGTCCACTGCTGGTTCTGTCAAAAAGGGCTATCAGCAGGACTCTGCAGCGTTCCTCTCTGATTCATTTGATGACCTGAGGGATCAGAGCGATTGGCAGAACACATAAAAAAGGAGGCTGGGCCATTCTTAGGACAGGGTGTCCATCTTTCTTGCTAAATAGGTGAGGCAGTGAGTATTCTCTCCGAACGGAGAGGCCAGTCTCTGCTTTCCCAAATATTCTTCAAATATTTGAACTGTCTCGGGATGGATGATCCACTCTTCTGAGGGGACTAAGCACTGTGACAGCATGTCTGCACCCTGTTTTAGTTTGTAATTTATGTACAATACCATTGTCATACTTTCTGAGCGAACTGAGACCAGGCGATCCCTCAGGCGTGGATGGAAGACGTGGCAAGCATGACATACTGCTAGTATTTCTAAGCAGTTGATGTGCAGGCTGTCTTTGGCGTCAACCACAGGCCTGCAGCAGGTGCACCCACACACAGAGCATCCCAGCATCCCAAGCTTTCAGATGGCTGAGAAGTAGAGCTTTGTGTAGCCTAGACTCCTTCTCTGACCTGGCAAATGCAGCAGAGCAAGACACGCTCTCATAACGGTATCTCGCAAGCCCTGCCGCATGAAAATCACTCAACCATGAAAACTCAACCCCGCAAAGTTCTCCAATGAAATGAAAGGGGAGAAAAGAGCAGGGACAGACTGACAACCCTGCAGTGAAACTGCCTCTGCGATGCCCACACACACAAATGTACAGCTGTCTGTGACGGCGTCCCATTCAAACTGCTTAGAAGGATTGCACAGCTCGAACCAACGAGGTGCGCTGATCCCCGCATGTAACACACTGCAGATAAGTCAGACGACGCATTGTGTCGGCATAAAATCACACAAATTTGATTGCTCAACCATGAATTCACCATTTTCACCTCCGAGAAACCAGGAAGGGAGAAACATGAGAGAGCCAGTGAGTGAAGCGAGAATAGACTGGGGCTTTCCAGTGAAAGCAGACTGTCTGCGCGCAGCTTCAGCACCATACACACAATGCATAGCTGTAGTATTTTCAGCTCTGACCACAGAGGAGGTTAAGCTGCTCGATATAACGAGGGGCGCTAACTCTCATGGGTAAACACCCGCAGATCAAAGAGCGGCGGGGAAAGCGGAAACATAGGCTTTGTGCCGGCGTGCAAGCTTTCAAGCCGAATGTTCAGACCCATGGCTCTGCCGTTTTAGTCTCCGAGATTGCTGAGAGACTAGAAACAGGTGAGCGGGGTTGTCTTTACAGAGAAGGCGGTTGCGAGCGGAGGAGGTGGGACTCAATGAGAGCATTCTGACACAGACAGCGATGTCACTCCTCTGTATCTAGAGTTCTGTAGAATTGTCTCCTAAGAACTTAATTTTAGAAATAAGCTCTAGGTGAGACTGCAGAGGCTTTTCTACGGCGAGCTGGCTTCTTAGTCAGGACTGGTAAGAGTATCGTCGTTGCTGAAGGAAAAGAAATCTGAATCCCTTGGCGAAGCGGGCACATTGAATAAGGCTTCAGTTAGAAGGAAAAAAGGAGTTTTCCCATAGCGTCTTTAGCAGACGCAGTACGAGTGAGGTGTAGACAGGGACCCGAAATTTCCCGAACCAAGTTTACCTGACTGCATTCAAGTTCAACCAACAAACCAAAAACTTTTAGTTTTTGTTGTTTTGACCTGGGGTGCATTTCCTAAACACAGAGGCGGACAGAGTACACAGGTTCATTACTTGAGTAAAAGTACATATACCCCTTGCTAAATTTTACTCAAGTACAAGTATAAGTACTACAGTTAGATGTCTACTTAAGTAAAAGTACTGAAG
>JAUCMS010000055.1:14125040-14178896 GCA_032357445.1 Enteromius radiatus
AGTGGAGTAAAGAGTACAATATTTGCCTCTCAAATGTACTTGAGTAAAGTCATGAGTACTCCCCAAAAATGATACTCAAGTAAAGTACAGATCCCTCAAAATTGTACTTAAGTACTGTACTCAAGTAAATGTACTCAGTTACTGCCTAAACAACACTGTTTCTGGTGACTGAACTGTCATAGCATGATGCATCATGCTACACCTGACTCTCAGTGACTGGTTAGAACTACCATTAATGACATCAAGCAAGTGGTGGAGTAATAACTTCAGCTAATTATTCAAATTCGAGATCAAACTGCTTGCACACCAAAATGGTCATAAACACTGCTTTAATAAAACAAAGGAAACCTGTATGATATAGATTGTTCTACATCTTGGCTTGATTATTTTCTTAAGTCTGTGATTTACTTATGTCTATACGTCATGCTGACATGAAACACTACTTCTAACCGCAGAAGTTCCAACCACACCACTTTGTGATGCTGTTTGCGAATGTTTGTTTCTGGAAACACCAAGTCATTGAACAATGTTGGTAATAACAAAACTTGCAAACATAGTTGGCTAACAATGCTTTTGGGAAACACCCCAGGTTTTAAAATTCAACTCACTGATTCAGTGTTTCAGTTGCAGCGGTTAGCAACTCATTAAGGACAAGAGACTTGGCCAAGTGATTCACACATGTGGTCTTGATAGGACTCATAGTATTAATTGTAAATGCTGAAACCTGGTGTTACTGTCTTGGAGTCATTATACAAAAAATAAATAAATAAAATAAAATAAAACTTGAAAGTTTTATGGAAGATAAAGACACAGTAGGACAATGTTACTTTAAAAAAACAAGATTGTTTTCTCCCATATGTCATAAATTTGTTCAATATATTATGTCCAAATTTCTTCTGAAGAGGCTCTTCCACAATTCCAAAAAGAAAAGTCCCCTGCTAAGTGTGCTGTTGAGTACTTGCATTGTTGAAGATGAAGACCATTTACCACAAGCTTTTGTTGACATCATGACAGCATTTCCTTTGACCTTTGTGTAGATCAGTAGTGTGGTTCTTTCTAGGGAACGGGCTTGGTCAAACCCACCAGCATTCCCAGGATGTGAGACACAATTAACCATTTTAACATCCTCCTCTATATTCAATTCATTCAAATGTCATTGAGAGTCTCTCAGAGTCCAAAAGAGAACAAAGTCTAGTAACAAATATGTTAAAATGGCCATTTTTGACAATATACTTGGAACACTTGCCTGCTGGATGGCGAGGGGTTTAACTGCAAGTAGTTGAGTATCTTTTTGTTTGTCCTAATGAACACCACAGTTAGTGACGTCACAAAAACTTGTTTGCTGTTAAAGACAAAACAGCTATTATTCTCCCTCACTTGGTCTCTGACCTTGTAAACAAGAAAGCCTTGGCACCCTCTCGGCGCCATGTTGAATAGTTTGCGCATCTTTGTAGGTCTGGTCCTTAAGGTAATTTCATCCATTTTCAATTTGTATTTTGCATCACGTTTAACCATATACAAAACATAACTGTCCAAATTCATTCATCTGGGATGTTTCAGAATCATCAGTTTTTTGTTTACCAGGAATACAGACGCACACATTTAAATTAGCATACAGTAAATGCACACTCCACATAACAACCATCCCCCTCCATTCAACCGGTCCGGTGTCTGGGAGAATGCCAGCAGTTATTAAAATTCCAGGATCTGAGACATGTCCAATCATATAGGCCCATTGATCCTCACACAATGAATGTAATGATGGGCAAAACTGGCATGAATGAGACATCAAGAGGCCACACTTGTATAGCACTCATATTTTACTTTGCATTAAAATTGCATCCAGTTTTAACCCTTTTCGATGGTCATGATTAAGATCATTAATTTGCTTCTATTTTGATTGGCTAATGTGCACAGTTTCATTCATCAGGACAGACTAGTTTAGATTCATGCCGCATGAGCTACAAGAACTCTGCTGCACACTACTGGAATGGAACAGTATGTGATCGTAGCTGGTTATAAGTTAAAAGAGTTCATGACCAACAACCTTAAAAGGCCAACTTAGACAAGCATACATTTCCTTGCTGGAACTGGCTGGTTTCAAGTTGGTCTGGCTAATGGACCAGCCATGCTGTTCTCCAGAAAAGCGTGGTCTTTCTGCATGATCTAGCTGGTGGACCTAGGTCAGAGACTGATGTTAATCAAGTCTCCATTTGGTTTTTATAAGAAACTTAAACTCTTGTCTTTACTCTTGTGAATTGGCTCGAACAGCCTTAAAATGTTCATGATTTGGAATCAATTGGTTTTTCAGTGTTATTACCATAAACAACATTTTCGATACCATGCATGAGATTTTATTAAAATGAGAGTTTGGCAACCAGTTTGGTTATTTCCCTATTCAGTGAGACAGCAGCTATATAGTACATGCATGAAAATAGCTTCCTGCGAGGGCATTCCTAAGAAGGAGGAGGAGAACAACTGAATGCATGATACCTACTGTAAGGCACACAAAAAGAGTTTAAAAGTCATTGTCTGATGTGTCACGTTCTTTAACAATCAAGCTGGAATCAATGCTTGTAACCCAAACTCCCTCATAGAAGAAGAAAGTCACTGTTTTTACGAGTATGACATTGAGAGAAATAAAACCCTGGATTTTCAAAAGTTCATGGCAAAAACCAGTGCTTCTGGAGACTTCAGTTCTAACATGCTTGTAATTATCATATAATCATTTTTATAATAACTTTGTCAAAAGCCCAATACTATACCTCTACATTTTGCATATTACGATAGTCGCAGTAGTCCCACAACATGTCTTCAAGTCTGATCTCGGCCTGTAACCACTATACCATTAAGGGGGAAAATAATTAAAAACAGCCAAACCTTTTCCCTCAAATATGGCCATTTTTAAAGAGATGAAAGTTGTCAGAATTACATGCATCTTTGCATTTCATTACCTGTTAGCCAGCTAAGGACCAGCTTAAACCAGCTTCAAAACTTACCAGCATATGCAGTTTTTTTTTTTTTTTTTGGTGGTTTGTAAGATACTGACATCCAATTGGAACAGAATATTGAAAGGTGCTTTGATTATAAGAGGCTGCTTCCATTTGCACAAAAATGGTTACTAGATGCGATAAAGTAGCATTTTATAGGTTTACTTTCTTCTTATTGTGTTATTTTTGCCAGGATATAAAGGATAATTATCAAAAGCAATGCATCACGCTGCATACTAAACCCAGAGCCTTCTTTGCCAACGCATAAAACAGCACTGGCACACACACCTTGACAGACTTTTTGATGACTTCCTTTCCTGTTCACTCACTCGGACGCCTGCCCACGTTTCGCTTCAGGCCGCATTTCAACTCGTTCTTAATATTTCATGAAGACCTTTTCGTTTTGCTCCCTGGAGCCGAGGTCTTCTTCTGCCAGGAACATCAATTCTTTATTCCTCTGCAACTTTTCGTGCCAACAGCTGTCACTTGTCAGAGCCTGTGAAAATGGGTTTCAGTCACAGATTTCTCCCGTTCTGGTTTCAGGGTGTTTTGAGTTTTAACACTGTCCGGACAGTAAGTGTTTATCAGGGTGAAAGTCTGTGAAAAACACATTCACATTACAGCTACAAACAAACTATTCTACATAAGAATAAGAGTCACTGACTACATTCATGACTTGAGTGAATAATAAACACTCACAAATGAAACAGCTTATTTTAATAAGCAACATTTAATTAAGAGTTTTGTAATTATTTATTGTAAATACAAAGTCAGATCAGATCATGGAAAACAATTGCCATGTTTAGAGAAAAGAGTGACTTATTTGCGAAATTTTCAGACATACCACTTCAGTGAATGTGAAAACCTTTCAAAATGGTATATTCACAAACAGAACTGAATCATTCTGAGTAGTTCTTGAGTCAATTTACTGACTCATTCAACCAAGAATAAGATCTTTTGAGTCAGTCATTGAAACAAAGGATTAAATAAGTTACTTATATTTAAATAGTTACTTTATACACACACACACACACGCACACATACACATACTTTATTTTAAAATTATGGCTGCACATAAAAAAAAAATCCAAAATTTTGCAAAAAAGTTTATATATATATTCTACTATTTTTCAATTATGGCTGCACATAAAATTATTACAAGCTGTCAGACACATTGCACTTAATGTGTTTTTCATTTTTATCTGCTCAACGATTTTCTGGGAATCAAACCTGTGACCTTGAGGTTACTGGCGCGACATTTTAACTACAAAAAGGCTAATAATTCCCTTTGTGGCTTTAAATTAATACATAAGAGCATTTAATATCCCACAATGTCAGCGACCTCATGGTGATTGGAAGAACCACTGAACTGTTTGGAAGAACAGATTTGTGGAAAAGAGTTCCCATCACAACCAAATCCTTCACTTTATCTTTAATATATTTCGCTACAATAGAGGCACCTATCTCATCTGTTTCCTCCTTTCCATTTTACTTTCCCCTCGGGTCACGCAGGGGTAACCGCCACAACTGCCGGCACGCCTCGCTCTGCGTAAACGTCAGAGTCACTCAAAATTTATATGCTATAGGAGATATTTATGTTTTCTTTTTCCGCCTCTTCTTTGCGTTTTGGAACTGATATCAACCGACTATCTAAAAGCCACATGGCTCATCAACGGGCCTCTGCGTTTGGCCGAGGACACAGATGAACAAACCCTTTATCCCTCCCTAGCTCTGTTTATGGAGTCGCTTCCAATCTTTGATACGGTTGAGACTACGAGATAAAAAGCGATGCAGAGGATGCCAAGTCCATGTGTCTGTGATGTGCGCTTAAGCTCGGTCTCCTGCAGATTGGCTATTCTTTGAAATGAAGAGACAGATAGGCAATTGCCTTAATTTCCCTGATAAGACAATGAATCACTGGAATTTGTCAGAGATAATTGAGTGCTGTTCTGGTATGCTCCTCGCTGGAGTTAAGTGGAAATCCTGGTCACACCCCCCCTCAAATCTTTTGCAGATGTAGAATCGCTATTATAAAAAGCTGTCTAAGTGTGTCTTTTCGAATGCCTCATGGTTTGGTGGAATAACTCAATTGCTTTAAATGTGCATAAAATTTTCATGTGGATTCAGATGAGGTTTATGGTTGACATGGAATTTGACCTCTGGCATTTGACACAATCTCAAAACGTGATATGTGGACCTCCTGAGAATTGCTTGCAAAGATAAAATTGAAGTCTGTCATGCGACGGTGAGGTTATTCATTTCATTTAGAATGTGCATATCATATTATTATTATTTTTTGGACCAAAAGCTTAGGTAAACCAATGGCGATTAATAATGGGAAACCTGTTTGAAAACAGTAGCTAAATAAAAAATAGCATGCTACTTGAAGTGACTTGTGGCCAGGTATGGTGACCCATACTTGGAATTTGTGCTCTGCATTTAACCCATCCAACGTGCGCACACACAGCAGTGAGAAGTGAACAATCACACACACACACACACACCGTGAACACACACCCGGAGCAGTGGGCAGCCATTGCGGCGCCCGGGGAGCAGTGCCTTGCTTAAGGGTCTCACCTCAGTCGAGGTATTGAAGGTGGAGAGAGTGCTGGGAATTCACCCCCACCACCTACAATCCCTGCCGAACCTGGGACTCGAACCCGCAACCTTTGGGTTACAAGTCTGACTTCTTAAGCTTGTTAATGCGGGTGGATAGTGAGCATTAATTTGAAGCTCCATAAATCAGACATCAGCGAATACTAATAACTGCCTGACTGAGCGCAGAGTTCCTTCTTCTTTGTATTTTAATGGTGGCTGGCATACAGTTTAATAACTGACTTCTGACTCGACGTACGGCGTATGACATAAGCATCATACATTGCGTCACAGGTCAAGAAGCCGGAACTCGAACTCGAAATATTTAAGTTCGATCTGCTTCAGAGGACATGTTATAAAGGTGTGTAGGTTAGTTTTATGTCGCAGTTCTTGCGGAGCTTCAAAATAATGGTCACTATCCACCCGTATTACCAAACTTGGAAAAGCCATGATTATTTTTTACAAACTCTGACTGTATTCACCTGAAAAAAGAAAGTCGTACACACCTAGGATGGCTTCAGGGTGAGTAAAATATTCCTTTAATTTCCTCCATGGCTTTCAAAATAGTAAGAGTAATATGCTAGTCAAAAATCTGGAAATCATTAATTTTGCAGTTCACTTGGAAGCATATACAGCCTACCGTTCAAAGGTTTGGGTCTTAGCAAGGTTGCAGTTATTTGATTAAAACACAGTAAAAAAAAAAGTAATATTTAGAAATGTTTTTACAGTACAAAACAGCTGTTTTCTGTTTCAATATATTTAAAAATGACATTTATTCTGTAATGAAAAGCTGCACTTTCAGCATCATTACTCCAGTCTTCAGTGTCACATGATCCTTCATAAATCACTCTAATTGGCTGATTTGCTGCTCAAGACCATTTTTGTCAAAACCATGATATTTATTTTCAGGAAGTTCAAACAGCATTTATTTGATATTTCTATAATACTGTATAAATCTATATGATTCCATTGCATGATTCTTGTGCTGTCTCCAGTGATATATTCATAATGATACTTCCTTACCGTGGCCAAGTTTCTAGTCACACAATAGCTTTTAATTGACATGTAAACGTAGATGGTCATTGATGTATTTGTATGACGTCAAGAAGTTGCAGAAGTTCAAAACAAGTGGTTTTGGGAGCCTATTAGATGCTCTTTTTGGACTCGGGAGGGAGTTTTAAGTTCTGAACGTTACCGTGTATTTTCCTACACAAGGCTTTTTTTCACCGAAAAGATCAAGGAAGATTTGTTTCCTCGTGAGGTGACCTCATAAGTCATTGTTTCTCTTTTGTTAATCATACAGTTGTTCATAGGGAAACCCTCCAAAGACCCAGCAATCTCAACATCACAAAAGACATCTTGCTCCCAGACCCCGACAGCTGTTTCTTTTTTCTTCCGCCACACAACCTTTATTCATTCCATCCATGTATCCGATTTGTTTGCAATATAATCTAAAAGGAAGAAAACTCCTGAGGAAGTGGTGTGAGAGCTAGCTACTTTCCCTCAAGAGGGGCTATTATTCTTTAACAGTGTTTAGAGTGCAAGGCCTCTGTTGTTTTTCATTACGAAAGGAATCACCTTGGCTTTGCCAAGGAACTTGATCAAAACCAGCCGCTTATGACTTTTAATTGAAGCAAGCTGGACCTCCGTGTAGAGCTCAATACACATAATGTGACAAGTTATCCCATCTCTTTAACAGCATTTCTTAAGAACAAAGCAGAAAGAAAAACACACCGAATGGCTTTTATATTAAGCCAGTCTGTATTTGTCATAATTCAGCGTCTAGATTATAATCAAGGACACGTAAATCCAGTTTGGCATTTGCCACATCTCAGGGGCAGCTTTGTGCACTTTTTTGGTGTTCGTTATTGGCGTGTTGCGATTTTTTTGGTGCTCCCTCAGGTCGGATGTAGCTAGAACAGGTTTAAAGGCCGACAAGTTATGAAATCACAATTACTCTGTTATTTCTCCCACACATTCTCAGATGTTTCTCCTCTAAAACAACTCGATATCAAACATTTATCAGATTCACCAATGTGCCAATTATATGAGCCATTATCATTCATTAACATATCATTCAGTTTGTTAGAGTTAGGGTTAGTTCTAAGAGAAATATAGTTGATTGACAGATGTTTTCTTATTCATGACCTGAAAAATGACCTGAATTTCCTCATTTTATCTTAGCTGTTGTGGCCCCTTGACACATCATTAAAACTAGTGTGGTATCCAGCACCCATGACCATAACCTTTGCCCCTTAAAATTTTTTCAGGATTTAGGAGTTTGTGAATTATTCAGTGACAACTTTCTACAGAATTGAGCACATAGGTTATTTTTTGATGTGCAAAACGTTTGGCTTGTGCAGTGCAAACCATCTACACTAAGCAGTCCCTTTATTAGACACCCCTTGGTAGTGCCGCTTGGACCACTTTTGTGTTGAACTGCCTTCATTCTTCATCGATTGTGCTAGAAATATTTCTCAAATATTTTAGTCCGTATTGACATGATAGCGTCATGTGAATCTCCCATTCCACCACATCCCAAAGGTGCTCTATTGGACTGAGAACTCATTCAAGAAACCAACTTTGTTTTGTCTCTTTGTTTACATGACGTTTGTGTTTTAGGTGTCAAGGTGAACATATTTTGTTCAAGATATAATTTTCACAACTGTGTGGCAGTGAATTTGAGATGTGGTGAAAATGACATTATTCAAGGGCTCATTACTCATTGGACAGATTTAATAAGATGTGAGAGTGTCATTTTAAGAGAGTTATCAATAGTACAATTTTCAGTGTCTATTGGGCATGCTATTTATATACAGAAATTGACTCTGCTGGGCGTGTGTTTGGTGTGCATATATTACAGTTTTCTCATGCGCGTGATGGGGTGCATATGATAGTTTTGACGTAATACGCACCTACCCCAATCATAACTTGTGTATCATATGCACACCAATGTCAATTTCAAAATAGTATGCCAAATAGAAATGAATGGAATTTATATGCACATACGACACCAAGCTTGACTTAGTCTGGGGATTCAAGGAAGGACAAACCAGGGTTATTGTCACTGACTAAATCTACTCAATTTACTTGAAATTAAGCTGAGATAGATAGATAGATGAAAATGTAAACTGAACAAAAAACTACTAACTGGAAATAAAACTAAGCTAAAAAAAAAAACGAAAAAAAAAAAAAAATAATAAAAATACTATACTAGTACATAAATAATACTAAAATAACACTGGAAATTTCTGACCTGGATCCTTATAATAATAATGAACTTTCTCGCTGTTCTGAGATTCCTCTCTCCTGTAAATTAAGAAAACTCATAAAAAAGTTCTAGTAGTGAGTAGAAGTGAAGTGACTAGCGCACCATTCACCTTCATCTCTTGTTCCTGCCATCCTTTTACTTTATTTGGTAATTCAGTCCATCCCATTTTGCATTTCTGCTTTCACTACTCATCCATCAGAAAGCTTGATGTCTTCCAGGATGCTCTTGAGTCGAAAACCTCTCCCAGGAAGGTCTTTTTGATGTGCGCTTGCTCGCGTTGCTCTCGGCTTCGAGCCGCGCCGAACAACAGGCGAATGTGGGAAGCAGATGAGCGGCGAACGGTCTTGGCACGTGATCAGTGGAATACACAGAGGGATTCAATATGTCCGCCGGCATTCGCCGTGGATGACTGAACCGAAGCAGGACGATCAGACACACAGTGCTCGACTTCTCTCAGAGATGTTCAAGTTTCATCACCCTCCAGAAAAGGAAATGATTCATAACGGTTAAACAGGAATAATTAGTCAAAAAAGAAAGCTGCGAGGCATCTGTAACCCCTGAGCCAATATTATCTTTCATTTCAAGGTCACTCGCTCGCTATCTCTCAATAGCCGATCGTAAATCTTAGCATGGAAGTGGCCCCTCCGGCACCAAAAAGGAAAGACGGCCCAGCTCAGGAGGTTTGCGTGAAAGCACTGTCAGGGGGAACACAACTGAGGATCACATCCAGGAAGGCCTTGGCAAAGCTTCAGGCTTAAAAACAAACACAATGTCCCGACGCCCAGTGGATTCGCCAAAGGTTAAAACAATATCGCCTGTGCGATTAATTCAGCCAATCAGCTTTTTCGTCAGCTTGGCTTGCGCGGACACGCTTCTTGTCTCTTTTACGTGTCGCCGACATAGACCATCACGTCGTTGTTTTCCCCGCCGACCGCTGTGTTTATTTCGGCCAAAATATTTAGCGACTCTGCCTAATGAGAATCAGTCGCACAGCCAGCGGCGCTCAAGGGAAGAGTTTGAAGTGGGACTCCTCTGAAGAAAGGAAATGATAACACACAGCTGGAGACGCGGCCGTAAAGAAACCCCCAGACACCCATCACGGACATTTACCATTCATCACGACAGAAATTTTGCTTTATACATTAGAGCAGTCATAACAACCACAAGTAGACTGAGTAATACCATCATTCATTTCCTTCGACGCGCTTTCAGTTAGTCTTCGTTCAACTTTTCCACATTCTGCTATTTGTATCTATTAGCTGTAACTGTAAACTGCACAAAAGCTCAACAAAAGCTTAGCGTTCTAAAAAAACGGGCTATTTGTACGGTTGTTAATGTTTTGACAGGCAGACTATTGTTATGTAGCAACGAAGGCATTTACATAATTTAGCAATAACGTAAGAACTTACATAACAACTCATTCATTTCAATTCAACTACAGCTCCCAGCTTGGCCCCATGATTCGCAGACGCACCGCGGCCAGCTGAAACGGCTCTCTGAACTTGTTCTACTGCGTTTACAAACTGCTCGGCACAGCAGGGATCCCAACAGGCCGCCTTAGACCTTTTGGCCTCTTCACCTATTGTGACTTTCTCCCAGTGTGGGCTCATTGAAAACAATAATAGTAAATGTCTGGTAGACATTAACTGGTAGATGACACTTCCACGAACAGGATACGCTTTGGTGCCCCATGACATTTTTTTTTAAGCATTAGAGGTACAAATCCTGTTTGGTATGTTAGAAAAACTATTATCTCGCGGACGATTAGTGGCATGAAAAGTAGCTAGTTTTAAATGCATTAAGTGTCCAATAAAGTTTACTGCATAGTAAAAAAATAACTGGTTTTAAATGACCTCAAATTTCGACATTACATATAAAATAAAATGGGTTTGAGCTCATTAAATGTATTTTTCTGACGGGTTAAGCAGATCCTTTCACTGCAGTCACTACAGTGCATGCATATATGCATAACTATTTAAATATTCATCCGCTTGGAAATCCTTATTTCTGGTCATTTCCAATTCAAAACATTATATAATTTATGTATATAAAATGCAGCCATATATATATGCACAGCGATATAATTACTGTGAGTTGACTTTCTCGGCTTCTGCATTCAAACACATATCATATTCTCAGATTAGACACTGTTATCTTCTTTAAATAGCTTTAACATGCCAGTAAAGGTTGGATACGTTCACAGAAACGCTCATATGTGGTGTAGACACATTTGCAACGCTGAGTCACTGCTCTCCCACCCAATGGCCGCTTACGGACACTCGTATGTAGCCATGCAGCCGCGGTCTGATGCTTAATATAGATCAAGAAAAGGGCAAATAACTAAAAGGTACATTACTCAAGTCAAGTTATAATAAAAGAAAATAGCAGCGTTCTATAAAGAGGAGTTATTTACGAGTCCTTCAAAATGAGCATAGAAGAAAAATGCGCTGAAGGAAATGAAAATGTTGCCTTCCAAACGACAACAAAAAGAAAAATATCCAGAAAATTTACTAGCTTTAGTGCGCTATAACTCATTCTTCGGCACAAGCAGTTCAAACATACACGAACACTGCGATGTTTCGGTGAGAATTATTACAACTAGATTTAGCTGCATAATACTGAGTGTACACAGCAAATGTGTAATTTATGAAATAAAGCTAAAGGTCTTGGGAAAGCTCTGGAACGGGCCTCCCCGCTGAAAAACGCCAACAGAGACATAATCGCTCGCATTTGCAGTTTTACTGGCCATTGAGATCCAGCTAAAAGTAGAAAATAATATTTATTTGATGTTTAGACATCATATATACACAGCACAAGGACGTTCCTTGATTCCAAACATCACGTCACGCTTATGACGTCTGTGTCCTGCGCTCTGGTAAACAGACAGATGCATGTGTAAGAAAAAACGAAATAAAAGTCAACAATGAGCTAGTCATCTGGGGGATGCATTTCATAGCAGTTTAAAAGGGAAAACGTCTCTAGCGGTTTGATGTGGGGAAGCCCTGTTGGTTAATTGAGAGAATGAAAAAAAAAACCCTCTTCCAATGTGTAGCTGGAAAATCCATGACATCATTCCAAACGAGAGACATTCGGTGGGGGAGAGTGAATTGAGAAGGAGCGAAAACAGCGAAAGGTCAAAAATTGGGCCTGATTAGCAATGGTTTCCAGTGAGCCACGCCGCGGGTTTCTCAAATGAAGGGAAACAGTGGTGTGTTTTTGCGTAAGTCTCGTTTTCACCCTCTCGTCCCCCCCGCTGCGTTCCAGGGGCGCGCGGGTTTGTGTCTGAGGCTCATTGTGGTGGCAGCGTGAGCTCTGTGTGATCTCGTCTCACTCGGAGAAGTCTGTGTGTGTTTGTGTGTGTCTGACAGGAGCAGAGGTCATGCTAAGGTTCCGATGAAGTCAGAATGTAATTATGCCTCAATGAACCAATGGGGAAAGTAATACAAAACATCTGGATGATTTTGACTCTGACTCAAGACATATAGATAGGGGTATGAATAGCTCTCTCCCTCTTTGTGTGTCTTTAGCCGCTAGTGAAAAACAGATTGTTATGATGGGAGTTTCTTTCTTTTTTTGGTTTATGGTGGTGTCTCCTTTATTTAATAACGCAAAAATGCACTGAAGTTTTGTGTCGTTGCATTCCGAAATGTGGACCGCAATTCATAACACGAATCAAAGAGGTGTTGCATTCTCAGTACTGCCACAAGGGGCACTACGACGAGAATTGGTATAAACTCCCTTCTTCTACTGTACTGTTTTTTAAGGACTATTTTAATAGTACATCTACATACTAGTTTAATAGTTAATCTGTTTTTCTGCCATATTTTTTCCTTGTACTTTTTCTTTTACATGCCTGATCACAGATAAAGTAAACTAATTTGCACACAATTAAATGGCTTTTTTTTTTTTTATAATAAAAGCACTATAATATGAACTTTTGATGATGTATGTATTTTTTAAATGCAAACACTTAAAGGAACATGCCACTATTTTTGAGAATAGGCTTATTTTCCAACTCCCCTAGAGTTAAACAGTTAATTTTTACTGTTTTCGAATCCAGCCGATCTCCGGGGCTAGCGGTAACACTTTTAGCTGCAGCTTAGCATAGATAATTGAATCCGATTAGACCATTAGCATCACACTCAAAAATGACAAAAGACAGCGCAAGCTCTGGAGGACTTGGGATCGGCTCTCCTGGCCGTAATTCATAATTAACTAAACAAGAAACGGAACAGAACCAAAAAACGAAATCAAAACTAAACTGTGACAGACATAAGGCGTTACATGTATGTATGTATGTTGTTTAAAAAGTTATTTACTCTTAGTAGAATGTCTAAAGTAGACTATCAAAATAAAGTGTTACCATTAAAATATATTTAAAGTAGAATAAAGGTACTCTTTACTGTTTTTGAATGTTTTTGTCTATATTGTTGTTTGTTGTGTATCGCAATAATCTGTAGTTTTTTAGCTTACTTTGGTCAGGTTATGAACTGTGTTCTGCGCCGTGTTAAACTTATGCATAATACAGCACAGGGATTGGATAAATAATAAAATAAACACGTATTAATAGAAATAATGAGTGCTGTTGTTTTTACTCACGTGCAACCTGTTCAAGTATGTCAAAGAAAAGTGTTTTAGGGTTTCATGACAGTTTAACTATAGACATTTAACAACATTTCTTTAAACTGTTTATGATTTAGAATGTATGTTAAACTGACATCTCCAAGACGTTTATCAGATCAGATGGTTGTTCACAGCAGATCAAAAGGAAGCTTTCCAAAGTGCTCTTTAACAGACATCTTGCAGATGTACTGTATGTGTCATACCCGGGAAATCACCGACCCTGCCTCTCTGTTACTTCACTCAAACATACGTAAGGTATGGAAGAACAGAGAAACTTAAGTAAACATAATGAATGTGTAATGTAGAGTGAATACAGTTAACTAGAGTTTTTCGAGCTGGATATTGTCGAAACACATACAGCATAACATAATGCATTGGCACATAATTAGGAAAACACAAACAGCAGTTTTAAAAGTTACATCCCAAATCAAACCAGAGTATTCAATGACTAAAATCTGCATCATGCATTTGTTTAGTTAAACAACTGCTGTCCGTAGTCTCTGAAATGGTTTGATCTATCCTTGTTTGAAAGAGTCCTAGAAGTCATTGCTGTTGTTGTGGTTTGTGAAGTTTCCATCAGGTCTATCCATGCCATGGTGGGTCTCAGGTTTCCTACAGTAGATCTTTTAGGCTTGGAGTTCTGAACCTTGCAGGTCTTGAATTCTCTGGATGACCAGTTTTGATGATCACTCTGTTCTTTAAGAAGTCCGTTTTCTTTTGGAAGTCCCTTGGCTCTGCTAATTCTGCTGGCCTTCTTGTCCTTCAGACCAGATTGTAATTCTCCAGGAGGTAACACCTTTCAAACAAACATCTCGATGCTCATACCTGAAACAAGATCTAAAAGAAGACGCTGCCCCAGCTCTTCCATTTTCACAATCTTATTAAATTGTCTTCAGCAGTTCAATAGGCTTCTTTTCCGTCACCGACTGAACATTATCATGTTACTTTAAGATACCTGTTAGTCTTATTATTCACAGCTCCTGTGCTTCGGATGCAAATGAATAAAACAACCACACTACATCCGGCTTCTAAACCAAATTTTCCACTTCTTCGCAAACGACCTCCCTCCGTCGGGCCTCACGCTTTACTTCACTAAACCGTTAAAAATGCAACACTGTCACAGTATGTTGGACAAAACCACACTACTTCTGGTTTTATGTTATATTTTTAAAAGTCACGGTGCGTCTGACTCACTACTATCAGTTCTGAAATAATTCTGTGACCACAGTTCGTCGGGTCAATTCAGTTACTTTAGAATTTCATCAGAATTACTTTTCTAGACTTTTTTAAACGAGGTTTCCCTGACAAAAACAGCAAATAAGAAAGAAACAGCTTTCTTACCTTTCCCCAATTTTTTTTCCGGAAAATCCTCGTTGGGTGGCTCGCCAATGTAAGAAAAAATGATGAGGACGTTGAAGATCTTGAAGAAGTTGCTCATTGCAGTATAGCAGTGACAAAGCACATGTAGTACCTTGGGTTCAGCAGAGTTTCCTCAGCGTGAACATTTTATATTTACATTTACTCATTTAGCAGACGCTTTTATCCAAAGCGACTTACAGGTGAGCAGTTGGGGAACAGTGCCTTGCTCAAGGGTCTCACCTCAGTCGTGGTATTGAAGGTGGAGAGAGCGCTGATTATTCACAATCCCTGCTGGACCTGGGACTCGAACCTTTGGGTTACAAGTCTGACTGCCTAATGGACTAATGGGGCACGACTGCACAATATTATACTGGATTACGTTCATCTCCTGGTCATCACGCCTGTAGCCAGGGTTAGGGTTAGAGTTAGGACTAGCGAAGTCCAGACCTTGGTCAATTTTTCGTATTCAAAAAGAAATTTGGAGCTTTATTTATAAAGTGTTCCTATGTGCGTACACTTAAACTTTATCAGTGTCTTTGACGTGGAAAAGTGCTTAGCATTACGTCATGGTCTGAGCAGACATACGCACTTGTATTTACAAGTCATTGATCATTTGCGATTCATAGATTTCGCATCTGAAAGAGATGCGTACTCGGGTTTTCTATTCGTATGTTCATTCTATAAATTATATTCAAGAGATGACCGTAGGATTTAGGATGGCTTCTGCGCAACATTGTATAAATGAGGCCCCTGGTTCTCTTAATGACTAGTTTGCTATTTAAAACCCCTCATGTCTGCATGTATAATTTAGTTTAGAATGTGTGCAAGAATGTTTAGCATCCGTGGTATGAAAATGATCACTGGGAGATTTTAGTGTTTGTGGCAACACATTCTTACTCCCAAGTTGTCACATTTTGACGCTTGGTCAAGACCCGTTGTTCTCTACCGCCACATTTATCAACGTGCGATCATTCATACAGTGAGATTAGCGGCATACTAACATTTCATGAATTGCAAATAAACTCTGTCGTAAGTTGCTCACATTTCTACATTTTAAAAAGAAAACAAAACCATTCACATAAGAATGAATTAAAATCAAGATATCTATATTTTAAGCCCAGTCCCTATTTTAGGCAACAACAAAAAAAAAAACTTCTAATTTAACAATTTCGCAGTGAAACATTTCATGAAGCTCATGAAACAAATCTCAGCTTGTTACCACTACACAGTGAACACATTTAACAGGACATGATCTGAACACCAGGTGGTTCTACTCAGGTGATCTTGCATCTGAACCTCCTAAAAAAAAAAGTCAAATGTTTGGGTTTTAAAATGAAGAGGGCAAAACTACATCACTTTCCAAGAAACCCAACTCATCATCACCTCCCAATCTGTCTCTTTCCGACATGTTTTCCAGCCCTTGACATCCACAGATACTGTATCCACCAACAGTAGCAGTGCAGTAGGTTGTGGGAAACCGCACAGGGAGTGCCGGGCCAAGGAGGGATGGAGAACAGAGTGATATGGATAAGCGGTTAGTGAGAGGTGGGGGGGGGGTTGGGGGGTGAGGCACAGTGCACTATTTGTTCCAGAAAAAGGGGTTCAGTTACCCACATATCAGGAAATATGGAGAATAAGAAACATATTGCAAAGAGTATGATCAAACAGCACACTTGGAACAGCAACAGTCGTTTTGAAAATGGTTTGAAAAAAAGAAGAACAAATCATCCACATACAGAGTGCTTTTTTTAACAATCTATCGTGAATGGTAGGATCAAATGCATTTATTAAATATCAGATTTCAAGTACAAAATGCCTATATATACACATTTTATTACGATTAATCACTGCCCTTTAAATAGTGCACAGGTGATTGGGATCGCGTGGTGGTGACTGATCCCGGATCTGTGGCTGGTGTTTGTGAGTGAGTGGTAGGGGCTGATCTGAGTTCAGGTGCTTGTGAAGACGTGACACACACATTGGTACCATTATAAAAACAGTAAACCCAAGACTGTTCTGGGGAACGTGGTACAATGTCTCTCCCTGCAGTGAGTTCTTTGTAATCTGGAGTTAGAGAAAATGCCTCACGAACATCTAACATGGGTCATAACGGGTACATTCAAAACTGATTGCTGGCCTGCTCCACCTGAGTTTCAACAAGCTAGTTTTGTTTGTGTTCAAACAGAAGTCAATTATGCTTCTACTGTATAATTATGGTAAAACTCGGGACACCTACCCTCAGCCAACAGGGCATGGAAATCTTTGGAAAACCTTTAATTCATGCCTCTGACGAAGACACATTATACACAATGCTGAAATCAAGGTTTTGGAAAAGTACTTCAAACACGCTGAAGCATTGTAATGTCAGGAAAATAATTCTGTGGTCATGGTGGTATTTTTATAAGAATTTTTGACTGAAGTTAGCAGATTGCCGAAATGCTGACGCTACTTTAATGTGGCATGAATGTGGAAAAGCGTGGAACTCCTCCTATCAAACGTCAAGAGAGAGGGATAAAGTTTTGTCTATTAATTCATGCATCCAGCAATCACTCAAATATTCAATATAATGATGTAATAATAATATAAATCATTATTTAATAAGCTGTTTATGTAGAAAATGGAATTTAGATCATTCACTGCCATTCAATTATATTGCACTTTCTTTCTAACAATTGAAAAAAAAACAATTTGACTTTGTCTATTACAGGTCTCATCACCTCTGGATGTTGTGAACTGCTTCCAGCTTTTCTTAAGTTAAAATGAGGATAAGAAGCCCCTCAGGCGATCTCACAGAATGAGACATCTCCTAAATCCCACCAGCTGCTGCCTTGCTGTAAACCTCTGACAATGTATTTGCAAAGATGGATCCATGTAAGGTCATCAGTGTAGATGATCTGTTTTGTGTCCCAATGGCAACTATCCAAACATGGAGCTCAAACCTCGACAAACATTCCACCAGGAGACAAAAAGTATCAGCATGTAACCAAATACAGACTATTTTATTAATATCACTGTAAAAATAGACCCCAGACGTACTGTGAAGCTTTGAGTTATCATAATAGAATTTCCCAGACACTGCATTGTATCCATTTTTAAAGGAAATTCCAGTCATTCTAATTCAGTCCCATGTTCTTAAAATTGAACGTGTCACTTCTTTCAAACCATTTGAAGTTTGAAGTGTAGAAATGCTGCCAGACAGAGCAACAGTGGCTTAACCAATGGCTAAGATTTGGCAATATGGCAGTCTGGTTTTCCGATCAATGGTTGAGTGTGTTTGGGAAACATTTACTGTTTGATTGTTTTTTTTAGTAATTTCTATCCACTCAGTTATGCAGTCGCATATATTTTAAAGTAGGAATTGTTTGAAGTTTGAAAGTTTGGTCAGGACGCATCATGCAACCTTTTGGGATTGACCTATTTTTACTTTGTGACTTCAGTGACTGGCAGTAACTCTAGAAAGCAAAAGCAGCGTGTTTGGATATCCTCATTTTGTGACCTTAAACTTTGGCAGATTGTTTCTAACCTTCAGAGCTTTTGGGATTTCTTAACAATATGTCAAACATCAGCAGGATGAAGAACTTGATAGATGACATTTCTGTTTTCTCATAAAGCTGCAAAGCCAGGGTGAGTTGCGCCTGTGAGGTCAACAATCTGTTTAGTTTCTGCCAAAAACAAAGATGTCTGACTGAAGCTGCTCCTCTTTGAGCGTGGGTTTGTTTGAAGAAAGACAGCCTTGAGGGTTTTTTTTTTCTTTTTCTAGGAATTCCAGAGGGGATTTCTAGGAATTCTGGTTGTGGTAAATGTGCCGTCCGTTGGAGGGAGTTTATGTCATTAAAATGTAAAAAGACGTATATTTCCGTGGTTTTTGCCAAAATATATATATATATATATATCACACTAACCTCAAAAAACCAAAGGGGCTACTGGCTAGAACAGACAGTTTATTGTAAAACAAAGTTTTTTGTTTTTTTTATCAGCATGAAAGCATACTAATTTTAAAGGCTATTTAAAATAAAATTGCATGGAAAAGTGTTTGGCGCATCACAAACACAGAATTTATACTTTTGTCTTCCAAAGTTGGCTTGTACTTGAAATTTGTGGGTTTAACGAAATTCCCCACGTATTTCGCACACATTAATGCAGTGCCTTCTGAGTTTGAAAAATGCCGTTTTGTGACTGTCAACCCTTTAAAAAGTTCAATTGCTCTCTGCTGAGCTCCTTTACATCAGTTTTTCCTCAGCGTGATACAAAAAAGGCGTGTTGCCAGTAAACAGCACACATGAATCATTTACCTCTATTTGTGATGCATGATCTGGAAGCCCCGGCAGGAGATGCTGGTAGAAATTTGTACAAGTGATTTTTATATTCACAGTAAAGTTATGCTCCACGTGGAGGAAAGCAAACCCATTTGCCAATTCACAATTATATGACTTCACATTTAATGGTGTGCAAAACATTGCCGTGCAGGAAGTACTATTTTACATTGTTTTTGTTCCCATTAAATGTTTAATGTTCTTGTAAAAGTAGGGAAGAGGGGTTTAAAAACACTCTCCAATCTGCTTACAAGGGAAAGCTGAATCATCTGACTCCAACCTGAGTCCACATATTACATTTAGATTTAGCACGAGTGTAAAATGTGACACGTGAACAGAGAAGATGACTGCAAGCCTACAAACTGACAGTCAGAGACCTAGTGAAATGCCTTGCTGTCTGCTATCCATATAGGCAGCTGTCTTTTGAAGGCGCATTACGTCTACACATTTTTACACATCAGCTGGTCAAGCGAATTTGCTGCATTGACTGCAATACAGACAATGGATATTTTTGCCTCCAAAACTTTTAAAAATGTTTTAATGTCACTCATATTTATACACACACACACACACTATATAATATAGTACAACTTTCTAGTGTTGGGTTCAAGTCCACCTAATTTGAGTCCGAGTCGAGTTCAAGTCTTTGACCAGTCGAGTCCGAGACAAGTCCGAGTCCCAAAAGGTTGAGTCCGAGTCCAGTGAAACACTACCATTTGTCCGTATCTTAACCTTGTTATAATCTTTACAAATGTTGATCAGAATCCTTCTAGATGCTGGCAGTGCACAAAACTGTGCAGAATCTAAAACTAATACCTGAAAAAAAAAGAGTTTGAAGATAAAAATGAATAGCCTACCATATGAGCAGGGTAGGGCAATGTCTATGTTAACGGATTAAATCTGTAAAATGACTGTAAAAACATGATTAAGAGATGAGTCAGATGAATAAACTATTATATTATTTTAATTTTGGGTCATATGGGTGAGACAGGTTTATTGGAAATGCAATTATTGATTCACTGCAAGCAGGAGGCGATTTTGAAATATAGTGGTTTCCCTGGTAACAGCAATAGCCTACACACAGCAGCACTGCACTCATAAACACGACTTTATCAGATATCAGACATGTGATGGTCACTTCACGGAGTGATTTCTGTTTGTGATCTTCCTTTAGGACAGCGGTTCCCAATCCCGGTGCCGCACACTTAAATGGACCTTGAATGGAACGTATAAGTTCGCTTCGAATTGGAATCATGGCGGAATATCCTGTGATGTCCACTTCGCAGGGCGCATACGTTCGAATAGAACAACCGTCTGAAGTGGGCATGACTGGGTGGGTTATTGGGTTCTGTTCCGGGCGTAGGTACTGGAGTCTCCCAGACAACAATGTCCTTCGCTGAGCTCTATTTGCTCACCCTGCACCTCCGCGCTCTTACTGTCCATGGTGCTCTCTACCGTGGCGAGCTCACTTTCTGGCTCTCGCACCTGGTCTGACATCACTGGCTTTGGCTCTGAGGCGATCCTCAGCTCTGTCGCTCCCATTGGCGATGGCTCGTCGCCCGCGCCAGGCTCGGCCTTTCCGTCAGTGTTGGGCTCGGGTTGTGGCTCTGCACATTGGGGAGATGGTGGGCTAGGCTCTGGATCTGGAGTGGCACTGGCGAGTTTGTCCACGGGACAACGGGAGTATGGTGATCTGTTTTTTTGCCAGTGTCCTGCTCCAGCAGGAGGAGGAGATAATTGGGGCCAACCTGAGATTCCATCGGAAAAGAAAACAAAATAAAACCTGACAAAAACAAAACAAAACACAGAAACAAAAGGGCTAGGGAAAAGACACGCCGCTCACTTAAACTGTTAGGTCCGGTATTCTGTCACGATTCGTGTGGCGAAGCAAGGAGGCAGGTTCGAGGTAGGCAGGCAGGGTAAACACACAAACTAAACCTTGAACTTAAATAGTGAAGGCAGTAAAGACCAACGAGCAAGACACAGCTGAACACAATGAACAATTAACAGAAACTAGGTCAGACGGAGCATTTGGGTAATGAAAACTAACGCAAAAACAGTCCAGGTCGTGAGTCTTTTAAAAACTGTACTCGAGACTGGACTTGAGTGCTTTTATTATGACAGGAAAGTAGCTAGAAAGAAAGCAGGAAGTGAGAGCGAGAGGGGGATGGGATGGGGGAAAGGGTATATGTCGACATTTTGCCCACCAGGCTGCCAGCACAGACATTCAGTACATTCAAATACAATGAACTATTTTAATGAATATGTTACAGTACTGAAAAATATAGGAATGCCTTATCACTTACTACATTTTGGTGCATTGTAGAGACTAAGGAGTGGTCAACAGTTGAGAAAATGTCAGGAAATACATAATCAGAACCTGAGACAGATGGACGGAATTAAAAAAATAGTGATATCATTGTGAAGTGAAATACTATTTGTATGATAAAGTGGTCATAAATCATGTAGATCATTCCCAACCTCCACGTCTCCTCAACTGAGGTGAAGGTAAATAGTTTCAGAGGCTAGGAAAACAACTTTCAGTCAAAACAGATGGGTTTGATGTCTGAATGAAGACATCATGAGGAAAAAGAAAAAACATTTTAATTACAAATAGATTGGCTGCTATGATGTTGTTGTGTGGTCTTTTTGTAAACACCAAAGATTTGCTTTGAGACTTGATGGAGCTGTTCCCTTTGTCTGCCCTCCAAAAAACAGAATTACACAGGGCCAGGCCAATGTTTGTACAGAACACCAAACTCAGGACACCCCCAGGGGCAGAAAATGTTTGGTCACATGCCTTGTTCTGGCCTCAGATTAGCGTAGCTAACGTTGTTTTTCCTTTTCTTGTTACTAAGCCCAAAAGTCAAGGATTCGCTTACAATAACATTAAATAATAGGCCGCTGTTTTTGATCTCCCAAAATGCATTGTCTGACAATAACAGCTTGAAGCACATTTACAGAATGGGAAAAAGGCCAGCTGAAATGTTATCAGCATTAACACTTTGAAAGATTACAATCTTCTTTCTAAATGCATATAATGCCATAACAGTGCATTTTGATGATCTCCTGTGCACTTTTTATATCATTATATTGTGGTGTAGAGCTCACAGTCTTGACTTTTCAACCCCTGGAAAGCCTCAAAATAAACATCCTCTCTGTTTACAACCCAGTGAAGACCTGCTGTTGCTGTTTTTACATTTTCACATTCACGCTGAAGAATATTGGTTGTTTGGAGAGTATTTACTCTTAAAAAATGAAATACTGATATCATATAGCAACAAAATAAACACAGAGATGCCATAAATATATGGACACTGTGTTTCCCAGTTGGACATTACTGTATTTGGTCCTTTATAGCTCAATAGGAGGTTTAGGGCCAAGCAATAATAATAAGAAAAAAATCTCGAGATTAAATCATCATCATAATACAAGATTAAACTCAATACATTTCATTTCAAGAAAAATGTTAAAATGTTGAGATTAAATTGATTAAATTTAGAGAATAAAAGTTTCGAGATAAAACGACTTTTTTCTTGCAATTTAATACATTTAATCTAAACTTTTCAATTAAATTTAACAAGTTCAATCTTGTATTATAATGATAATTTCTTTATTTTTTATTATGGATTGTCCCTAATTTTCCATACAATACAACTTGATGGATTCCAAATTTCTATTTAATTCAATTCAATTTACGCACTCTGTGTAACGTTCACAAGTGTTAACAAGAATATGTATTGCAATCCAATAGATCCCAGCAACCTAAGCCAATATCATAAATTAGTGATTTGATAACTGTCATTAATATTCCAATATTTTCAAACAGTATAGAGCCATTAGGATCGAATAAAAGCACATGTTTTTGATGCTCTATGCAGCTGAAACCGACTGCACACTCAGCTAATGAAACGTCAACCTTAGTTTCAAACAAACATGACAGAGATTATGTCGCTGAATATAGCGAACCCGGTTGAATTGCATACACGAGAATGCTTATTTTATTTAACCTGTTTTCATGTCAGTTACTATCGGCGTGTTCTCAGAGTGATTACATGCTCTAGATTTGAGTTTGCTCCAGCTGTATAAACACAGATGCTAAATGCTGCTGCTAATATGCTTAATATTATGCTCCTGCGTATGATGCAAATTGCTAAAATGACACTTTTTTTTAACCTAGTTTATGGTTCCTTAATTTTTAATTCAATTAGGCAGACCACAAAATATGCACACGATATGGATTAACACAGCATTCACTTAACTTAGATGTTGATTTTAGTTGTTTCTGAAGTGCACTGCTACAGCAAACGCTAGCCAAGTATTTGAACGTTGAGCAGAGAGCTCATTGGCTAGTGATACAGGAGAGAGCCAATCAAGTGTGACATGATAATGATATCGTTGTCATATTGAGTTCTATGGGACTGCGCCATCTAGAGTTTCCTGTTTAACATTCAATATATGGGCAAAAACATTCACAATCATAATTTTGCGTTCTTCAACAAAGAAAGTCACTGCAGCGGCGGGAGCGTCAAAGTAGCCCGGAAGTCATTCATTCTTAATGTGAGCTGACGGCGAGAAGCGGCGAGCAGCGGTGCGGCACGTCTTGGACGGCGAAAGCGTCGAGGAGAGTTGAGATTAGGTCAACTTTATGGTAATGAGCTACGATGCGGTTCGGCGGCAACCAATCAGAATGTAGAAGTCCACCGCTTGAGCAGATTCCAGAAAGTTCCGACCCTATTAGTTCCCATGGCCGATCGCCATTAAGCAACAAAGAAGAAGAAAATGGAGAAGCATTCAATCTAAAAAAATCTCTGTACAGCGTCGTTGGCAGGGCGAATTTTGACGTCATGCAGGTTTGGAATGGCATTAGGGTGAGTAAATTGTTGCATTTCATGACGACATTTTTGAGTAAATTATTCAAATCGGAGCACACTTGTTGAGATCTTCTCAAACATGCATAAGATTTTGTTGGTGGTTTATGCCCAGGAATGCTTCTCTCAGCATCTCGGGTTTTTTTTTCTTCGTGTTTTCTATAGGTTTCTAATATATTTGAAGATATTAAAAAAAAATCAAATGAGTTTTTACATAAATTTCTTTAATGCTGTTACATTATTTCAATTCTCCGAGTTTAGCATGGCTCCCATAGGCCTAGCAGACCATCTGTCTGAAGGTGCCGAGCTAGAAAGATGAGTCCTCGGTGAGCCTGACATCTCACTTTGCGTGTGGAGAGGACAATAAATGCGATGGTTTTCATGGAAAGCGAGACGGTTCTACAAACGAGAAGCCTATTCACTCCAACGACAACAGAACTGACGCTAACTCCGCTCGTCTACACCAGGGACTGCATGGCTTCTCACACAACAAAGTGCCAGCTGAACTAACATAACCTGGATTTAATTCTCCTGCAACCATTTCCCATCCAGTATCCACTGTGCGCAATTAGAGGCGTTTCGCCCTGGCCAAGAATTGTGATTCCCCCCCACCCCCCTTTATTTTTTTAACCATACCAAACCCTGCAGCCGCCAAGAAAACAGTCCAATTATAAGGAACAATTCATCAAGTTGCAAGCACAAGTCTTGGAACGGCGACAGCTACAGAAAAACAAAAAAATGTGCTTCTAACAGTAAGGGAAAATCTGTCTTTACAATCCCTAGGCTTCTCACTGCCAACTTTGTGCTGGCTGTTGGGTGAGCGGAAATGAAAGCGTGCTAGATTCTACCCCCTGGAGAATAACTCTAACCCTGCAAAGCGCAAATCAAACATACAATCGACGTCACAGGAAACCATTTTGAAGCCTAAAACCTCCCAATGGAAGATCCATTTGAGTGCCGCGGGTGTGTGCGAGCCACTACGCCTCCCTCTTTCAAGGCTTCAGCCGCAAAATAACCCAAACCATACCACACCGCCAGTGCTCTGAGGACAGGACGCCTTTCTCTTTCCCTAGCTCCCTCCCTATCGCAGTCCTTCTTTCTCGCCATCCCATCTCTCATTCTTGTACTCACTTCATCCAGCACACGCAGAACTCCTCTTCGTCTCCCCACTCTCTTTTGTCTGCTGCTTATCAACAAACACATGATTGTTTTAAACAAAAAGGCAATTGTGGATCAAGTTTATGCAGATTAGAGATTGAGGAATGGCAGCTCTTGATTAGAAGCACCAATTTGAATCAAGAGGTCTTTTTTTGAGTCTCCCCTGCCCACAAACCAGGAGTTCTGGAGTCAGTAATGATCTGTATCGTATTGTGTTTAATTATCCAGGATCTGTGTGAGGCCTGGTGCCAAACCCTTGAGCTTTCGCCCTTAGAGGACCACATGACCCCCATGCCTCCCCTTCCAGGCTGCTTGACATCTGAAAGATGGGTTGAAAGGTCAGACCCCAAGCAATCAAAGACGTTTGTTTTGGCACTCCTTCCCACTGGCTGGGGAAAGGCCTTGCCATCACCTCGCATGAGAAACAAATATGTCCTTAAAGATCATGGTGGGTTAAGGCCACACATTTGGATCGATCTAGTTTATGCACCAATCTTTGCCGCTGAGCTAAAGGAAGTGGACGCAAATGAGAACCAAGACACATCCCTCTGAGCTAAAGGTTGGCTGAGGTTTCCAAAAATGCACAATTATTACACCGTGCCTACAAAAACAAGTGAAATTCTCTTGAGGGGGTTTGCATTCCAATCACCTATTGGTCTCGCTTGAATGAGATCAGAGGATGTGTGTGTGTGTGTGTGTTCTTTCAGTGATTAACAATGCAGTGCTGCCTAAACTATTCCCAGCAATCTGTTTGAGTAAGGCCAAGGGGGGCATCACATAACCATTAAATAAAAAAACCACAGCATTCTCAGACGTTTAAGAATCTCTAAAAGAAATCCTGACACACTTATTGTATTTCCCGCCCCATATCACTTAATCAGGCCCTAATATTTTAAGTTGTGCAATTCAGTTATCCTTTCAGGTTCCCCAACTTGCTATACTCGGCATAACATTGGAAAATGAAAACCTACAGCAGTACAACCAATCAGTGCAAGCAAAGAATGAACATCATCTGTATGATTCTACTGATTGTGTATTTTAAAGGAGAAGGTTGGGTGGCCACATACTGTCAAGACTAAAATGCCCTTTTCTGTCACATTCAGAGCATCAAAACAGCATCCGCCTCCTGTTCCTTTGGGTTTCATTATGATTATTAGCTTGTTTAAAATGCAAATGTGTTTCTTGAACAGCTGCTTTGGACAAAGACCACCCAGTGGGTATAAGGTATTGTTGATTGCAGATAAGCAGTAATGGGGTGCCGGGGGAACTTATTTACCCCTCTAAGGCAGGAGACTTGCAAACACACCACTGGTAAAACAATAAAATAGTGTGGCCATTTGGGTGTAATAACGCGTGTCAAGATGAAATCGATCTGGTGTAAGAAATGCAAACGTGCTGGATCAGACATTTGTTGAAACTTGTTTGAAAGGCTTTTTCCAAGAAATGAATGCAGGATGTCTCGAATCAACTGGCAACGTACACACTGCCACTTTATTATCACTTTGTAATTATACTGGTTATTTAAGATTTCCATTTTTTACTGAAGGGACAGCCTACTGTGCAACCAAATTGACTTTAAACTTAAATAGCACCAAAGTTGAACAAGATGCCATACCAAACCTACCGTGAAACACAAATAACAAATGGGGATCAAAAATAGGCCTCAAAAGCACATATAAAAGTCAACCCAGGCTCATTGGAAATATGTGCCTCTATATACATACATGTTTCACTGCAGTTTCAAAGTGAAATATCCAGAGAGTAGCACTAAAACACATTTAATACGTAACCATGGCACGTCTGTAATAGGTTTGTACAGGTACGTATTGCGGTGTTTTTATTATGCTGCTCAAGGTACGTTTTGTGGTCGTTCAGAATTCAAATATCAAGTGAGTGTCGCTAACGATTAATGTTGGAAATATCCCCAACACCAAACCTAAACCTACCCGATTGTGTTAACAAATGCAAAAGTAATTCAAAAACGTATTTCGCTTTTGCAGCCGTGCTATTTTAACTTCCTTACGCTGATGTTTTGATAATCTGTTTTATACAGGATTCGAACCGGTACTTTTCTCCACCTACGTGCAATGGCGTATCAACTAGAAAACTCATATATACAAAATGTTTCAAATTTTTGAAGTCAAAACATAACATTCTGCAACTTTTGTGTGAAAAGGAGTTCCACTGCCTCTAGTGTTCATTTCATTCATTCTATGTACGTTTTTTCAGTTCTGCAGAAATGTATGAAGAGGCACGTATTTCCAATGAACCTAGGTTGAAAAAAGTATACCAATATGACTTATGTGCTACATTTGAAGTCTTCTGAAGTCATACCATAGCTTTCTACCATTATACACTGATAATGTATTTAAGAACTACTACGAGTACATTTGTTTTGAATGAATGAATGAATCATTTTGTGAAACAGATTAAAGGAAATTATTAAAGTAGATGTGGCATAATGGGAAGTTCACATGCTCTGCCAGCATCTGGCTTTATGGCGAAACTGAATCTCAGCCATTTCCTGAAATCTTAATTGTTTCCCCTATTTTGTAAATTTAAAAAACAGCATCATCTTTAGGTTTGGATAAATGGAGAGCAGGTGCTGAAAAAAACATGTCACAAATCTTAAGGTCCTTTAGTTTACAGTTGTGTTGGTTTTGGTTCTTATTTTGATTCTTAAACAACAACGCACCCGACTGTTATTCTACCACAAAACTGCTATTGCTAAGTGCTACTGATGTCTGTCTGACAAGCCTGTTGTTTACACTAGATACTTTTCATAAGAGGGAAGTTCCTTTACTATGTTTATTTGTAAACTGCGGTATATTAATAGTATGGAACAGTGGACATAATCTAAGCTTGTTCCACTACACATCTTCTTTAAATACAGCTGTGCATATGGGAACTTCAACAGAGCTTCCTGCTGGGCTAAAAACACTGCTGTTTGTGCACTAGGCCAAGACAGAAAATGTGGGGTGACAGAGTGCATTGGCTGAGCTCAAATGAACCAACAGCAACCTGGGGGTGTCAGGAATGTCTATGGCTCCTGTCCAACACTCCCGCTCACTATGGGCCTGCTCTAGCTGTCTTAGAGAACATCTTTCAGAGACTCTAAATGTGTAGTGCGTGCAAAGTCCCCCCCCCCCCCCCAAGATTTGTTTCGCAGCTATTTATAGGAGGGGTATTTATCGGCCTGTCCTTTGCTGGAGGCGGCACCATGCCCTGAAACTAAAAGAGCATCCGTATACATACATGTACAGCTTGCTGAATCAAACACTTTAGCTTCAAGATCGACATTCAAATGAATGTTGTCAGCAAGAAATTCTGCTGGGTTTGAAGCTGCGGAGAGATTCTGTTTATTTGAAAGACCCAGATGTGTCTCTCCAAGGCCGAAGTATCACTGAAAAACAGCCACGTCCATGAGTCAAGAATGACAACATATTTTACTATCAAGGGACAGAGCTCCCATTACTGTATGAAACAGCAGACCACACAGGATGATTGCAAAAGCTCACATTTATTAAATGGACAATAACCGTGATATATTCATATTGCTGAAAAGGTTAGTTTATCTTTCTTGATAGATCTTATAAATTCTGCTTCTCTGAGAGAAACAAGCTACGGTTTATAATAGGTCATCCGAGTAGTGCGTATCTGGAAAACGCTAACAGAGATACTCCCTAGCACTTTGCAGGTATGCGCTTACGTGAAAGCCAGAAATTTGGCTTCAACTCGACTTGTTTGCGCAATTTTAAAGATGAAGAAAAACTATTATCCGACATTTTGTGGATTTAACAGCTACATAACCAGAATAAAGCATTGACAATATAAAACTTAGGGTTAAAATGGGTCATGGGTGTCTGGACAATCTGATGCAGGAACGAGTGCAACGATAGAAGTCAATCTCATGTTACAGCTAGTGATGGGCGCGTGCAGTGTTTGAATTACGTCATCTTCTATCTTAAGCCGATGATGTCATGTCAGTTCCAAACTTGGCGTAAAAAAATAGGGTCATGCCCACTTTTCTTACAAGAGCCTGAATGAGAGGCAAAGAGAGTCTGTGTTAAATATTCAACCCTCTTCCATTAGGAAGAAGGGCTCACACAGCTCACACTGTCAATTTCATAAGACGTTAAAGTACAGAGATTGGATGGAAGAGGAGAATGTGTGCATAGGCGCATGTAGTTTTTAGTAATGACGCATCTTCCATAATCCCTCAGTTCTGTATTCTTTTCCCTTACCTCCTTAAAATTCTGAGGTCACATTTTGTTTTTAATCGCCAGTGGGGGAGCATTGTTTTAAAACAAGCAATAATCCTGGAAAGCAACCATATTACTCCTATTACTGCCTGTCTGAGATCAAGGATCCAAGGCTTCCCAACTCTAGAACATTATGGCCAATATAAGTGTGTTGGGAACATTATGTGAACAAATCAGGAAATCTGTGCCAGCTGTGTGTGTAATGCTCAGTTAAATGCATTGTGTTTCAAGGTTTTTATAAGGTTTGGGCAAGAGAAGGGGAGTTGATTGGATTGTTGAGGGGAGGGATGCTGGGATAAGGGGGCCAACCTTGGCAACCACAACGAGACTTCCCGAATATAACGTAGGCTCTCCTCATTCATTCAAGCAATGAGGATACTGGACAAAAATCCAGGGTTCTTTCCTTCTTGCCCAGCTGGTCCCATACAAGGCATTTTCTGTCTTAAATCAAATTGCTTTATTGCAATGCAGGGGGTACTTGAGTACAAGTACAAAAGAGTGGGCAAATGTTATCAATGTTGACATTCTCCCTGGCGAACACCAGGTTGGCTGGGTGAAGTAAGCCGCTCTGGTATGAGAGCTGGCAAGTGGTTATCCAACACATCTGTGGGGAATAGCTAACTCCAGAGCCAACAAAGTTGAAGAAAACACAAAAACAAGTCTTGCTGTACTATTTTATTGGAGTTGAAGTATGCAGTTTTTTAAAAAGAGTTTTCAGGAACAACATTAAGAGCATGACTTTGCACGAAGAACTGGAGAGTCACTTCATTCGATTCCACTTCATTTTAGTTCACAAACCATCTCGAAAGATCTTTTGGAGGGACTTTAAAGAAAAGGAAACATGTATGACTCGAGTACTTGCAGGGCCTTTGCTGAAGAAGGATTCTGAGACCTGTGGGAGGACAACTTAACCTGAAAGACTTTCATGACTCTGAAGATGCTCCGGAGTTATCAAATGCTATGTAGACATCAGCGTTCTTTGACAGAGCACATGATTCTTCTGGGGTAATGGATTTCCAAGCCGTCTTTCCATTGAGTCAGATCAGATCACTGCAAACGGCCCTCTATGGACGCCGGTCGGATCACTGTAAATGGCTCTTCCTGCACAAATACATAATCTACAATACACCACATTCTTCATTCAGCTGTTGCCTCTCTGAAGTCATTCTTCATTCAACACTTGTCTGTCTACAGGCCAAACCATTCAGTAACTCCTCCTCTTCTGGGATCTGATTTCTGCCTCTGACGCTCGTCCTCCATGAACTTCTCCTGCATCTCCTCAACAGAGCCCTCCTCGTGCTTCTTATCCTTCTCAGGGAAGATATTTGGGAACTGGAAGGCTTGCTGCTGAGCCTGTAAGAAAAACAGGAATAGTTAAAGATTGTCTGTTTGTTATTAACACTGTCATCCAAATGTGTGATTTAGTTTTGAAGAATGCTTTATGCTTCCTATTAAAAGCAATAAACATCTACACTTTTCAAATCAGGAATTGTTAATCCATTTCCCTGGACAAAACACATCGCCCTTTTCCAGAGCTATGCTTCCCAACAACTCCAGAAATAAACAGATCTTAGGGGCCTGCTGTACATTTTAAAAGAAAGGGGGGAATAGGTCTTGTACGTGAGAGCAGAGTGACAATGTGCTAGTACTGCTGGTTGGTCTCCATACCACAGACCATCAATATTGCTCCAAGGATAAATACAAGGTGTGGCAACAGCAGGAGGAAACCGGGACTGCAGTGAGTTAACAGCTAATGAAAAGCAGCGCCTTTCTGAAACAAATGCTTCTACTGGGATGATCTATTATTTTGGCCTGTTCTTTGTAACAAATGTAACTTTTAAGTGAGCAAAATGACCAAAGAATAGTTGAATTAAAAAAAAGGAGGAGGGAAAAAAACAACAACAACTGAAACACTTAAAATCAACAGCTTGGCCTCCAAGGCAGGCTCAGCAGTGGCGCTCCAACCCTACCATCTAGGAATGCGAAACCCCACACTATAAACACAGAGTCCAGCCAAGTGAAAGTACAAGAACCAAACCTATTAAAAACAGGACCTTAGTAACAGAGTACTAAAATGGATGCCAAAAATGTCTGTTCCTTCACCTGTAGTAAACTCTCCTTGAAAAAAAAAAAAAACCCCACTATGACTAAAGACCTGCAGGGGGACCTGTAGTGGAGTTGAAAAGTTTGGATGTTCTAGCCCTGACAGGCCTGTCAGGGCTAGAACATCCAAACAGTCACCACATGATTGTCCACCAAAACATTAATGTACCTTAAACAAGTGCCATATTGTTGGCTAGCGCTAATGTTTATACTTGCATGTACAAACTCTTGTCCCAGGCTATGGCAAACATATCCGCAGTTTGATTTAACAGAACAGTATTAATATTACCGTTTCAAATGTAAACGCAGCACTGCATATTCATGTTTATTATGTAATAAAAGTAGTGGTTAGGAATAGCATGTAATACATTGTCCCGAAAGTACTGGAAGTATCAGTTACACATTGGCATGTCTCATTTGACATGTCCTCCCTCACCCCTGTGCGTAAAATTATTGGGGTGGGAGGGGGGGGAAGACTTTTGCATGGAACAAAATTGTTGTTGTTGGGTTCAACCCAACATCCTTCCCTGTTATAGTAACCAACTCCCCCCCTCTCTATAATTCAGGCCCTGAACTTACACCGTAAACTGTGCAGGCAGTGGCTTTACATCAAGGATAGACATGCATTCGGAGACGTTTCTAATTATTTTGGAATTGAGTTAATGACTGGAAAGAAAAAGACTGCAAAAAAAAAAAAAATGCATTGTACAGTTGTTTGCACAATGGTTTGTGACATGTGCTCTTGCTTTTGGTCTCAAGATATTTCTTAAAGATGGCACAGACTTGTCACAGAAGAAGCTCGAGTCATATCTAGCAAACACAATATGATTTAAAGTGTTGGCGGGCTTGGGCCCGTAAGCAACCACCTAGTAATGCTCAGCAATTACTCAGAATACCATAGCAACGATCAAGCAATCATTCATCTTTAGTCTGATTTGTATAGCAATTGCTAGCCCACTTTTAAAGATTCTTAGTGTTAGTATCAGAGTCTGGAGTCACCCCGAATCGGTAACCGCCCAACACTAGCACTCTTGGTGAACTCTAGTGACTCACATCCCACAATCACTTCCACGATCAGTCAAACGGGAACAGCTGGCATGACTTGGGCCAGTCTGAAAGGATTAGCAGTAGATGGGGTTTCCGTACATAAAGCGCCACCCTCTCCCCTTATCTCCACTGTTTGCTCAGTGACGACGGCTAAACTATCAGACAGAAGCAGAAGCTCCAATTGGCATGCAGTCTGATTTTAAGAGTATCAATTAAAAGGTTGTAATATTTAAATGCACTAGCCAAATCTCCTGCAGAAGACCTGGGGTAGCCGATATCGCTACAGGAGACGGTCATCTTTCTTCTTATGTTTATTTCTATTTCCCCTTAGCAATTTTGACAACTACGAGAACTTTGATTTATTTCGCATGCAGTATTTAAAGCCTAACCACATATACATGTACGTGACTGCATTTTCAGGACGTGTTACGATTAGGGCATGTTTGTGTAACGTTGGAAGTCTATTAACAAGTTCATTACCAGACAGGAGAGCAGGAAATGCAGGGAAATGCTTGTAAACAGCTCCCTCTGCCAGTCTCACTGGGTGGGCCACACTGCTACTTCCTCTGAGTCCACACTCTTAACTGACAACCGATACTCAGTAACCACAGATATTTGGCTGCCCTGAGACACCCCATATCTCTTGGTCTTGACACACACCATACCAAAAAATGAGCCTGCATCGAGCCAAGTCACAACGATGGTGGGATAGTGGGGACAGGCTCCTGATAAAGAGATGATTTGTAGCTTAATGGTTCTTGCAAATCAAAGTGGTAATTCAGGGCAGCTCTATGGCTAGACAGGAATGTCAAAACTAGTCTCAGTAGCGAGGACCCAGGTTGGGACAAACAAATGGAAAACTCTCAGACTTAGCCACAAGGGAGGAGCCGGATGTTCTCGATGAGTGCATGACCTCTACTCCATCTCAATAAACTCGCAAATTTGGTGTGACCTTTAAACCACAGTAACCAACAAAATGCTATGTGGATGGGTTTGTTTATATAAAAGCATGATTGCGTTTAACTGGAATGCAGCCTAAAATGTGTAAAAACAATATAGACAATGGGACCATTGTAGCGTTCCGTATTCGATCTCGAGAAACAATAAAAATCACGGGTTTGACTCCCAGGGAAACCAAAGACAATTACTACAACAGGTATGGAATGGCAAGAATGAGGCAAGTTTATTACACTGGTCAGTCTTTGTGTCCGAATTTGTTGCACCCTCTGTGAAAAACAGCACAGACCAATAGTGCTAATGTAAAGCGTTTCAGAGTGCGGAGGATTTGGCCCATCTGAGGCCCAGCTGAGGCCTATCTGGGCCCGTGCCAGTCTGTCTGTCTGCTCTGCTTCACACTGACAACTTGACTGCCTCCCAGCAGAGGACCAGCGTTTGTGCATAAACACTTCCTTCGGGCATGGGTATAGTGGCCCAGCTGTCAAAACCTGACTGGCCACAGCAGTAGAGAACATGATTCATGCAATGCGTTTCCCATGCCAAGACACAGCTGCCTTGCCAAACATTTGTGGGGGTCCAGAGCCTTTGTTCCCAAAACCACTCTAATGAATCCTCAACGCCAGGGAAAAGTGTGCGGAGGGAAAAATTAAACAAAACATATTATATTTCCTCAATGAGGACAGCCATAAGCCAGACGTTTTTCGTACCCATTACTGTAAAACAGAAGCAGGTTTCCACTGCAACTGCGGAACCGTTTCTCGTACACAGGGGCGTAGACAATTGACTGGCACACAGTCTGGCTTGTTAAATCATTACGGTCAAGCCAAGTGGTCAGTCTAAAAGAAGGGGTGGCAGAGTCTCCGTTCAGAGCAGTATCAACCCTCATGTCATTTTAAGCCACTGAGTCACTCGTTCCATGTTTGCAGTGATGACAGTTGTGACCGGTCGACTTGTTCAGACTTGCCGAAGTCCTGGCTATTTTTTGGTTCCCCAGGATATTGGACCCTGTCAACAGCAATCAAAGATAACCCCTACTTTTGCATGTAGGGTCTTGAACCTCTCCCTCAATCTCCGGTGTACAAAACACACCAAAGAAAAGAGAGGGGGAAAGGAAAAAAGTTAAGAGACAGAAGCAGGAAAATTGAGGAGGTGGTACCATAACAGGAAAAGCATGGCTGGTTTCTGAGTAATTTATTTTGAAAATGATACCGAAATAAAGCTGGGTGGTGCCTGGACGTCGAGAGACTGATAAAACAGTAACGGGGTGGGAAATGGTTACAATGGTGTTTCGTGACGATGAGTGTTTGTAGTAATGCTCCATTGGAGCGACTTGAGGGAAATGCAAGAAATACGCAGCTCATAAAGGACGCGGAGTGGAGGTGGAGGCAGGGCTTCAATATCATCTCCTTTGCTAGCGTCTGCTGGCACTCACAGAGGCTGTCTCGTAGTGGACGTACACTGGGGAGCTGAGTGTGTGTGTGCTTGCTTTAAACAGGATGCCAGAGACCCCGCTGGCCTTTCCATTATTCATGCTGTGCTTCTTTCATCCGAACACAGCTTTACGAAAGTCCTTGCGGTGGATGGAATACTGTACATTTGCAATTAAAAATTGCAGTTAAACAAAACCATCCTGCCTAAAAATGCCCTCACCACATGCACAACCAAATCTGACAAATAGTGTCACCATTTTTGCACCATTGATAAATGCTCATCTTTTCAATTCTACAATGACAAATGTAGAACTTTATCTTTAATAATATAAACCTATAATGACAAATCTAGTAGCTGTTTACTGAATATCTTCTACCTTTGTACCAATGATACACGTACATGAACTCACCTCATACCTTTGTAATTTCACAAACTTACCTCGTAACTTTGTTTCTACAGAGCAACGATAAATAAACCTCGCACCTTTTATAAATGATAAATACCTTGCGCCTTTCCACCTTTTTCTAAATCCATTCTAAACTCTCTCTGCTTGTGAGATCGATATTTCAAAACGTGTTTGAAGACATGCAACACGTGAATTAATGTCAGTTTTCTCCTTTCATTACTTTGGCTAACAGTACTCTGAACTGAAAGGAATACATGACAGCAACGTTGTATGGCCCTACTTCCATTCGGCACCACTGAAGCCAAACGTTGCCATCTAGTGTTGATAAGATCACAATGTGAACTTTCACGAGCCATCAACTTAAAACAGCAATAATCAAAAGGGTGTTAATTTGTGCATGGCAATCAGTAGGGAGGGGGATGTGTGTAACAGGAAGGAACCCATTTGAAAAGAAAAAAAAAAAAATAATAATAGTAAGCCTTTGCATGGTTGAATTTCACTCTGGTTTTGTTGAGCGGTAATTGAGCAGAGTGTGCTCACAAGTTCAGGTGGAACATTGCGATCCGATCTGAAAGGTAGCCTGGCTACCAGCTGATCCAGACCGAAACACTGCCCCGAAAAACAACGACTCAGCAACAAGCTCTTAAACAACAACAAACATCCATTAGTACCAACAACAGTTGCCTCGTCTTGCCAAATACTGATGCTTGCAACAAGACCCTTGTGGAAAAAAAGCAGTGGGGGGGCGGGGGGTATAAACAGTTGTTTTGGACAAGTGGGCAAACTGGAGTGCTCCCAGAAAATCTTTGCTTTGTGGGGCAGTCTTTCAATTAGGTATGTCGTTAAGCAAAATACCAGTTATACAACATTACAGATGAGTGAAATTCGGCATAGGGGGTAAGCGATACTGATAGGGAGCGTATGTGCAATAACATGTGCAATGTGTATTATACCAACCGGCTCGGGAAACTACAGACGCAATATCAACAAACAGAACCTTTATACCAGGAACGAACAGGTCACGGACTTGCAAAGGGAAGCACGGGATATCATTGCATTTAACTAGAGCGTTACTTGCAAAGCGGTCGTACGTAAAGCCTTGATATTGTCTCAAGATTTTACGTCGCTTAAGATTTCCCTGACCCCTGTCTGGACCTCCCTGTTCTGGCAGGGCTTTATGGTGCCCTTGCTCACCTCGCTTCATGTGTCGACTCCATCCGTAACCCCCTCCTCCTCCTCCTTGATGAACTCTCTCTCCTCCCGCACTCCTCCCCACCGTGAGGAGGTCTGATGAGAGAGTGGCCGTCAAGGAACCATACTAACACACGGCTTTTTCAACGAGCCTGGAGTTTGTAAAATCTGGGGGGTTTGGAGAGAGCGTACTGCCTCTGGAATATTAGCTGATGTAGTGCGTTGGGGGGGAAGGGTTGGCGTGGGGAACCGTTGAGGGTATCCAACCACAGTACACTCCCCCACATGTGGTGTCAATTAGGAACAATCTTGTTTTTACCCACCACTGAAAAGAAAGGAGGGCTTTTCTTGGGCAGTGTTTTTCTCTTCGCCGACCTGCTAGAGGAGAAAAAAAAAGGGGCCGGAAATTTGGTTTCATATCAGTGGTTTTTTCGCCGCAGTCTGAGATTTTTTAGCTTGCATGTTATTCACACATAAATAAGCATGCCTTTTCTGAAAGATTGGACAACAAGGAAGTAGTCCTCTCCAGAAATGTTTAAGCAAATATGGCACTGCATCTGAAAGAAGACAAATGTTAAGAAACAGGATGCAGTAATTCTCTGAATCCAAGTCCCTAACTGGGTTTATGAGAAGGTCTAAAAAGCCACACAGGAAGTCATTCAACTCTTGTCAAGAGGAAGTTCACCTTTAAATATTAATTTGTGTTTTGCTTGTCTATCCCATTACAAGCTGC
Source organism: Enteromius radiatus (assembly GCA_032357445.1). Classification (NCBI taxonomy): domain Eukaryota; kingdom Metazoa; phylum Chordata; class Actinopteri; order Cypriniformes; family Cyprinidae; genus Enteromius; species Enteromius radiatus. The sequence continues at coordinate 14,162,351 of JAUCMS010000055.1, forward strand.
TCTGTTTTGACAAGTTTAATTATTTATCCCTGCCTTGATTGATGGCTGAAAAAAAGCAGAGCAAACAATCCAATGCTTCTCTTGAAAACTAAAAACCGTAAAGAAACAAAAGCAGCTTTTCCCAAATGAATCAAAGGAGATCAGATTAAGGTATTTTCACGCCGGCATACTTCAAACACGCTCAGTATCAACAGCCCAGGGCTCTGCCCAAAAGCAGGTGTGAACCCAGCAGCGTGGTTCGCCACTGGATCGCGACCAATGCTAACGTTCTGATGCCCCAAGAAACCGCTCTCCCATCCGCCCATGATAATAACCATAGCTCTCGGAGAACTTTGTACTATAATTCCTGCTCAAAGTCTGGCGTGTAACTAAAGATGACCTCTTGCCTTCTTGGCCAAAGCCTGAACCCAAAGTGCCACCTTTCTCAGGAGGGCAGGGGGCGAATATGTGGGAGAGACGGAAACTAAACAAGCAGTGATGGGAGTTGAACACAATAAGGTGAGGGTTTCGCATCAAAGAGTACATGTTCCTTGGGGTTTTTTATAGGAACATAAGCTGTGACGGGCCCTCGAAAAACAAAGAAGAAACAGAAAGACAGGGCTTAGATGCCAAAGCATCCCATTTTTCAAGAGGGTCTTGCTTTGTTTAATTACTTCAACTCAAAAATCCATTTGACCCACGCACGCATGATCAATAAAGCTTTGAAAGGGACTTTAAATTGTCCTGTGCTAGTTATGGGGGCACTTTCATCCATGCCCCAACAGAATAACACTCACCAGTTGAACATATGCCACTTTGTAATCTGGCCTCTTCACTCGCTGGTTTAAGTGGTTTCGTTTCTTGTTTGTACCTTGGTAGAGAAAAAAAAAAAAGAAGGTGATGAACATTATTATTATTATTATTAATAATAATTTATAATTGATCATTCTCAAGACATTATATATATATATATATTTTTTTTTTGTAAACTTATGTTCCAATTATGTTTGGTGGCACTAGAGCCAATGTGTTTGTTTAACAACTAATAAATCAATCAGTAATATCTAAGTAATGCTGACTAGTAAGACTTCAGGTGATATAAAAATAACCTCTCTAACTGTGTTGCAGCTGGGTATATTTACGTTGACAGAAGACTGTTATGTTTTGCAGAATAGCTTAGATACCCTATATGTCTTTAAGGGTGACAGGGGGTTGGGTTTATCGGTGTCTTCAGTCCTGTTAACTGTGGAATGTATGTTAACCTTTTCCCAGCTGGCCATGATGTAATTGCCTAAAGCCTGCTGGGTAATACCAGAGAACCCAGAGAAAGAAGTCAAGAAGTGCATCTGAACCAAATCACTTCCAAAAAACAAGACAGTACAGGAAGAGTAAAACGATTAAATCATTTAAAACATATGACAGAACACACTCAGTGGAGCATTGGTTTATATTAAAAAACCTTTAAAGCATGACATTTGGTTCATTCAGTCTGAAAGTAGAATAAAGACGGATTTTTTTTTTTATTTTTCTCCTGAAGGATTTTCAAAATTAAGTGAGTTTTTGCTTAGAGCAATCTGCCAATGAGGTAAGCAAAATAACGTTTAAACGTTTAAAAAAAAAACAAGATTATTTTGCTTGTTTCAAGTAAACACTCACTTAATTTTAACTTGTTTTAGTGGAAACAAGACAAAAGATCTAGGCTAGAAAAGCATTTTTTGCCGTTAAGTTCATAAAGCTACTTCACTCCAAAACAGACAAATAAATACACCAAAATTCAATTTAACTGTGGTCCATATAATGTATGCTATATTATATCCAAAGCCATACAATACAGGTCAAAGTACAAGTGAGTATTTATTGATTCACTGGCAGTCAGTTTCGGAGCTTAATAGCTTTATGTCACAAGGAACCGTTGTTATATAAAAAAAGACCTTCTTTCAGATTCCTGTTCCTCATAAGAAAGTTCTGAAATCATGCAAGAGTAATATTGCAATGTGAAATCTCTCCTTAAAACCTACTCAACAGAAAAGTTTAAATGATGACCTGTGAAATTATTTTTTTTTCAATACAGGATTGGCAGTCTTCCTTTAACAGTACAAGGAAACCCTAAATACACAAACACTCCTTCCTTGTAAGGTCAACTGAACGGTCAACCCACAAAACAGGTGAGAAGCGCTTTTGTTCATGTATGCCAACCCTGTTTCCATTCCCGTACTCCCACCCAGTATTATATAGTATAAATAAATATTCAATCAAGCTCTCTTTTGAGGTTGTGTGTTGGCTGGCTACTATTATGTTACAAATCCCAGGCCTGAGGGGTAGTTATAGAAACCCCTTTCAAAATACTCCGTAGGAAAAAGAATAGACGCCTTGAGGCCGGGGGTTCCACCCGCGCCCCCGCCCCCCTTTCCTCCACATCCTTTAAACCATCAACGGAGTGGAGCCTATGACGCAGAGCGGGACACCTTCTCTGACGTGGTCTATTTCACCTAATGGGTGTCCCGCATTTTTTTCTGCCTTTACGTTGGTAGCTGTAAAAACGGCCACTTTGCTTATTGGCCCTCTCCAGCGTTGGTGTGGAAACCGCACGGAAAAATCCCAGTGGCGTAAACCCAACTGGCAGCTCGTAAAAGTGGTTCCCTCTGCGTTAACCAGACGGTAAAGCCTGTAATAACCCAAGCATTATTTACTTACCCTTAGGCATTATTGTTTGTTATGTTGCTGTAACCTTTATGCTTGAAAAGGAATAGTTCCATTTTTACACTCATGTAATTTACTCACACACTCATGTTGTTCCAAACCCATACGGCTTATTTTTATATGGAAAACTAGATTTTAAAAAAAATTAAAATCTTTTCCATATCATGACAGCTCAAAGTGGCCACAGCTGTTAAGCTAAAAAAAAAAAAAACACTATAAGTAGCTGATACAACTTACTATTACCATATACGACGTTTTCTGATGTCATGCGATATTGTTCATATTAAGAACAGACCTAAGCTATATTCACTGATAATCTTCCCCACATTAAGCTGTTAAACTTGAGAACTGTGAACAGATCATTGGGTCACTGGGTTCAGATATATTTGTGAATGAACTGTTTGTCCAATTTGCCAACCAGATCAACCAGTTCACGGAAAAGAAAAAAGCTCAAAACCGATTATTCCTAGTATGTGTAATGTCATGTAAAAATACTTGTATTTGATTACAAATATCTTGCACGTTTTGATCCATTGGTTGTTGGTTGAATGGGGCAGATGTGAATACAAGCTTGTGGTCTATAGCACAATAATCTGGTTCTGTAAGTAAAACACCATTCATTTTCTCATTAGTGTTTTGCTGAAGCTATCAGTTTGCATTATTTAAACAATGTTTAACAGCTAGGTCCCTGGTGAAAAACTACCTTACCAAACATTAAAAATCATTTGAACGAGTGCAGAGCAAAAGTGCAAATTATGTAATTTGAGATGTGAGATGTGCATAGTTTGCAAAAAACATTCAAATATATTATTTGTGTGTACAATCAAGAACTTTAAATGCATAGCTTTAAATTTCCGTCATTCGCAATGGTTCAAAGGATTTTAGGATTTTCTTTAAAGCTGTTGAGGTAGCTTTTTGTTTTTGCATCGATACAAAGTTTTTACTATTGCGATCAGAATCATAGCTGGTTGGCTCGGTTTATGGCTCATACAAAGATGTTTTTTAAAATTCATGTGAAAAATAAATAAGTAAAAAAAAGCAGCTGAAAAAAAAGAAAGGGTGGGGTTTATACAGACATGAAGACATGCTTAGCCAAAAGCTTGATATTTTAGAGGTGGAAGATTTTGATTGACAAGGTCTAAATAAATATATAACAGAACATATTGAAGGATAATCTCGGCCTCAGATGTCATGCATATGGCACAAAAAAGTCATCGCTGGATTGGTTGAATTATACAGGATTTCCAGGAGATGAATGTATCGCGTTCTTTAACGTTTTACTTGGAAACAAAGATGCTGTGACGACGAACCCCTCATGAAAGAAGCAAGCCGTCGTATTTACAACTTTGACGACAAGCGTCTTTAAAGTTGGCCTGAAACGGAAGTTGAGATTGTCTTTTTTCCTTAGTGTGACGAATAAACGAGTGAAATGGCTTGGGAAATGGGGGAGGAAAAAAAGGGGCGGGGCTTGATTTCATCCTTCAGTAATTGGATCGTTGGAGGATGGGTGTTTCTCAGACACCAAAAACTAAACGAACTTTGATTAGATATTTGGCATGTCGGTCAAACTGCCTCATGAGTGGGCCTTGGCCATCGGTACATGGCTGTGTGAAGAAGAAAAAAAAAATAGTTTTGAGCCTACAGGTTTGTAACTGCGTGATAGTACATAACTAATTGGTGAAAGTTTCTGGTTTGGGTGAATAACTCTCCTTTAATTAATAATGACAATAAGTAAAAAACAAAAAAAAACATGCTTGTGTAACACTTCTGGCAAACTTTGTGAAGAAATAAAGAGGGCAGGGCATCCTAGGACAACTGTCGAACGCTACAGCCATGGATGGAGAGATAAGCAGCTGTGAGCGGAATCACGCACACCACTCCTTCTTTCACTTCCCTCCCTCAGTGACTCCCACTTGATCCGAATTCCGCAAAACACAGTTCCCTGAATTAGCCATATGTTTATACATACAATTCAAACTCCCGCTCGGCTGTCAAGTATCTCCAAAACATCTTGTCAGTATTGATCATTCTCATTGACTAACACTCATATTACCCCTATCTAGGTGACAGGCCACCCCAGGATAGTGATAAACACAGAACACTGTATAAGGGCTTCATAAAGTTCAGGCCAGATGATGGCACTGCTGGGATCAGCTGAGTTTGGCTTGCGTTGTTAGGCGAGCAGAGTGAGCAGAGGTGCAAAAGAGTGAAGGGGGGCTTGCAAGACATGCTCTCGCATGCAGAAACAGCTGGCCGGAATGTACTGGAGTGGACCAGAACGGAGAGGTCTTGACACTCTTTGTTTTAAATCAAGGCATCTTAAAAAAGCAACTATTAGAGAACAAGATGCTAAAAATATCTGACACTTATTCAGATAAAGCATTTTGTGCTTTGTTGCTTTTAATAAAACATGGCTCAGCTTTCAAATTGCTATGAAAGTGAAGAAACATCAGGCATAGCCTAATTTAGAATAAAAATAATGTCTCATTGTGATTGAAAAGATGATTGACATACATGCTGCTTAAACTGAAGCTAATACAGGTATCTGTACCACTTTAAAAGAGTGGAAAAAAAAAAAAAAAAAATCACACGATTGTAATATTATACAGAAATGATACGCTATAAAACTAATAGATTTTCAAAAGTTGCGTAAAATGTGTAAAAGGCTAGAACATAATCTCAAAATAACTTAAATCTTACTTCTCAAACCATTTTGACTTTATTCTTATAGCATTTCGATTGTACTCCACTAGTATTTTGACGTTATAGTATTTCAACTTCAACTTTATTTGCATAACCTTTATATATATATATAAGCACACAAAAAGTTGCAGACTGTGCAGTGTTAAATTAATATGTAATAAAGTTCAGTGTAACCAATTATTAACATCTTTTTTTAATTATTAACCTTTAGGAATTAGGAAATCCCTTTAGGGGATCCAATCGTTTTTTTACATGGCACTAAAGCACCGTCGTAGCCTAGAAATGACATACTTTTTTATAATTGTTCATACAGAAATAGGATACAATATATTTTTATTTTTTGTTTTGTAATAAAATGGTTTTAAAAACATGTAAAAACAAATAAATGCTTTAAAAACTTAAATTAATCACTCTAGATCAAATGACAGAAGGTTTTACTCACAGTATTGGATCCTTGTGCGTACAGCTGCAACAGGAACGCTGTAGATCTTCTCTAGATAATTTCTGACATCAAACTTGGTCATTCTTGAAGAAAATTGAAACGGATAGAGGTTCAGAGTTGCCATGGAGTAAGAGAACAAAATATGAGAATCTATGGTGTACTCGAGTAAGACCTTAAAATTCATGTCATATGGAAGCATTTAATACAGAGATTCCCAACCTCTTTTTGGTCCACAATCCATCATTTAAGTTCCAAAATTCTTGTGACCCCACAACCCCACCCCACCCACCTACATAACAAAATTAGAAATGAACGCTATAGGATCTCACAGGTGGCAAATTATCTTCATTCGCATCTCTGGAGACCCCAAGGCTGAGAACCCCACGTTTCTCGAGGACTGAAATGACGTAAAATGTCTTTTGTGACATGCTTTCACGAACAAACAAAACAAAATTGTCTCATTATGTGTTCACTTACTGAAAACCCAACGAGAACCATTCAGAAAATATGACGCCGGTGCTAACGGGAAGAACATAATGAACTGCTTTGAAAAACAAGGATGTTTGTTCACAAGTCAGTCCATGTAATTTTTTTTTTCTTTGGTAATAGAGAGGTTTTCCAAGAAACCCAACAAACAGATGCTCCTTCGGAAAGAGTATTGTACGCACATCTTTCCGAGTCAGGACCAAAGTGCGATGCCCAGATTTCAGTGAAGTGTAGTGTAGTTTTGGCCGCGTAATTTATGTGAGAGAGGAGATGTGTACAAGCGCGCGTTTGTCTGTGTGAAAGCGAGAGAGTGAGGCGATTCCTAGAGAGCAGAACACTCAAGCCACACGGAGACGAATGGTTAGCAGACCTAAGTGCTTTGTGAGATCTTGGAGTGGAGAAGGTGAGATCTTTTTCAGTTCTGGCCTCCTGTTGACCCTGACAGCTCTGCCAACAAGAAGGACCTTTGCTTCCCCATCCACGTCTAGCTCTGTATAGAGCATCTGATGGTAATGTAGGAGTTAAATGAAAAGACTGAAGCTTCTGTCTGTCTGTCTGTTTTTAGGCTTTTTATGGAGGATTGGGAACAGTTGTGAAGTGGAATCGACCCCACATGAGCAGCATAGCTCAATGCGTCTGGAAAATGCATTAAAATCACTAGGCCACATTTTTGAGACAGAGAAAATCCATCACATTGAGCCTTGGTGCTCACTTGGGAAATGCTGGTTTGAGTTTGACCTGCAACATATTCAATCCAATTTTTTTTTATTCATTTTCTTAATAATGTAATGATATTTTCCACGTCATGTGTCAAATACAGACAAAACAATGCACAAATTTAATGATTTTCCAAACAGGGGGTTAGTGAACCCCTAGGGGTTTGTCAGTTGATTAATCATCCAAAACAATCTGGATTTTGTTACACTTGTGCAAAATGTGTTACATTATTGAAATGCTTAATTAATAACAAAGTATTTTTAGCCAAAAGAGACGAAGCAAACTGCACAATTCGAATGAATACAGATCTAAGACATCATCTACAAAAACATTGAGACTTGGTGCTCAGATGGGAAATGCAGGGTCAAATTTGGCCTGCAACATATACATATTCCTATTTTTTTAATGATATTCTCCACATCTATCAAAGACAAAATAGTATAGTGTGACACAATTTAGCAAAAAATAAAAAGGTTTGTAAACTTTCCGGGGTTGATTAAAACATTTGCTTCAATCATAATATTGCATATTTAAAATGAATTATTTTAACATAAAAACAATTCTTCTAATAAGTATGTAGTTTTAAAAAAAAACATATCTAATTTAAACTCTTTATAAAAAGATTTAATATTTTGTTAAATTGTGTAAAAAAAATGCTGTTAAATTGTTGAGTTTAGGTCAAAGGAGAAAAACAAACTAACTGGACTCAACCCCAAATGAGCTCAATGTGTCTGAAAAATGCATTCAAATCACCAGGCCACATGTTTGACACTTCATCTTGGAAGGCAGAAAAACTCATTTTATTTTCTGTAACAACTGCTATTTAATGGGAAATAAAGGTCTGAGTTTGGCCTACGACATATTCCGATCAATTATTTGTTTTTATTATAAAAATGGGAGTACTATGTAACACATGGGAGTACCATGAAATCATTTAATTGCAATTTTAATAGTCGCTTAATTTATACTGTAAATGTGTTATGGACGGCGCTTCTCAGGTCCACTCCATTGAATCAATTAAATGAAGCACTGGGCAACACGGTCATGACCTTCAGCAGATGTAAACAGTGCCTTGCGCCTGTGTGGCTTATCTTTTGTAAGCGCTGACGTCTTATAAAGATAGAGACCTCCTTGTTGTTCAATCCTCTCTACTGCGAGTTTGAGCTGCGCCCCACCCTTCACACATAAACAGTCCACGCTCATCTCTAAACATGTGCGCTCACACCGCCCATTTCAAAGGCTTTCCAAGTAGGTGACTCAGAAGCAGAGGGACAAAACACTCCAAATTTTGAGGAAATCCAAAAAAAAAGGGAGATCTTTTGTTAGCCTGTGACCTCTAGGTTACATTCACACCACTGGGACTATAAAAGGCGGCAAGAGAGTGGACAAATATCTTTAATGAACCAAGAAAAGATCATATATAAAAATAAATAAAAATATATTGACGATGGATCAAATACTTAAAAGGCCCATAGGACAGTAAATAAACAAGGTTAAACAAATCCTGCAAGTACAAACACTTTGTAAAGAGGCCCTCTTTCACGAAAACAAGTGCTTTGAAATTCTTTGGCTCTGATAATCACTATGCAAACCAGGTTGGTTTCAAGCAAAACAACTCCTTGCCAAAGTGGAGGGTATCTTTGAAAAGTAGAAAGTGAAGAGGGGGATGTCTTTAATGTATTAATGATACCTCTGTTGCTTGGTCTACTTCGATGGGACTGTGTCAAACGCAGCTCTGGAGGAGACAAAACAGTTCTTGATGTCCAATGAGGCGGCGGTGGTTGCAAAACAAGAAAAACAAAACACCTCTTCCTTTGATTGCACAGGCACAAAATGTTTAGATTCAGGTGACAAGGATGCCTGGTGCACATTAAGACACTTAAGCTCACAAAACAGTCTGTAAAAACAAAAAAGCGCTTCCTCTGAGCCCTTGCGCAAGTGATAACATATAGCCCAATTACAAACGTGTGCGGTTTGGAACACATACTGGAGGAATAATAACCGAGGAACAAGGCTCCACCGTCACTGCTTTAGATGTACGCCCTGAGGTTCTCCAGAAAACAAAGCAGACTTTGTCCTCTTTTTTTGTGTGGACTCCGATTAGACCCGTTATTAACAGTCTGACTGCCTGTTTCGTATTACACCGCAGCAATGCAATAATTACGGCTGTATTTTTAGTGACGTTTAACAAACGTCATCAATAAAGGAACGAGATGTCAGATTTTAAGTGGGTGAAAGAGCAGTAAACAAATCTGAGAGAGGCACGGGAGCTCCGAGGCATCATCGGCCGTGACACCGCACACGGAAACGTCATCCTGGGTTTTGTTACGAAATGCTGTGTTGCATCTAAGCGGTCTGCAATTATAGTTAAGCATCCCTTAAGATGCTTTAATTCTTTGTGATCATCATGCGCAATAAGATTCCCACTCTGCAATTTACAGTGCCAAGATGAAACAGATTTGTGGGGTTTGTCTGCCACCTAGGGGAACATAACGCAACTACAGCATGGTAAACTTGCACAATTGGTTTTATTGATGTAAATGACATTAAATACTTACTCCAGAGGAACGCGAAACTGTACTGTATCAGGAGGCTGCTCTTTGCCGGGTCTGACCAGGGTCAGATTGAAGGTGGGCCGGAATATTCTCAGCTGTGGGTTACCAAGCTGGTACAAAGGATATCTGAACAAATAGACAAAACATATAAAATTACGTTAAAGGAAATCACCATTACATTTATTCATATTCCAAGGTATTATTATAGAACTTGTTTAATAAGTAATTCTAAGTTCGATGCATTATAATTCTTTATTTTACATTTTTATTTCTAAAAAAATGTTCTAATCACTTCCAAAACCGTGAAAGAACCATGGCACAGTTTTGCATATTTAGCAAAACACAAGATTTTTAAATGATACTCTGAACATCAAAGAATAACATTTTACTACCACGTGTATTTACTATAGTATTATACCATCTCTTCTGAAAAACAGCTACAACCAGTCTAAGCTAGTTGGCTGGTTTCAGCTGGTCTTTCAGTCTAGTCATAGCTGGTTTAAGCGGGCTGCTTTTTGTGGTGATTGGACCAGACTGGTCTAACCAACTAAAAGCAGCTGAACATCAGCTTGACCAGACTATGAACATTTTAAACCAGCTGTTTTTTCATCAGGGTCATTGGCACTAACCAACGAGAACGATAATATTATTCTCATACTATGTCGAAATTAGCATGGTAACAGTTATTACCCTGGTATCACATCCAAAATAAAAAAAGTATTAATAAGCATAGTATTACTAGGATACCATATCCAAAATATAATACTACCGTGGTACTAACTTCAAAACGTGCTATCACCAAGACTACACACTGTAGACTACATTTTCGGAAGGACAAACTAACAATAATGATGTAATCTTCAATCACATCGGCTGGTATCTACATAACGTTGAACAAACACGAAAACACTCACATTATCCGTTTCGCCATATCCTGTAAATGTTCTGAACTTCTACAATCACATGTGATGTTTTTATTTTATTTTCATGTGCTCAAGGTCCTAGAAAACTGGCTGCTGTGAAAACTGCGCAGACAAGCGTCAGAAGGATTTCAAAATAAAAGCCTTGATTTTAACATTGTTGTTATTTGGATTGCATAGTACAGTTAAATGTTAAGTATTGCAATAGATAAGTAAATTAAACAAATACACGTTTAATAATTACTTTGCTCTTGTTTATAAAAAATTTGATATATATATATATACTTTTATTTTGTTGAAAATATAACGTCACCTGACGTCGTTTGACCGTTCTCTGTTCTGCTCTCTCTCGCTCTCTGTTTCCTAAAATCATAACTTTGTTAATCCTTGTTGTGAGATTCGTACAATTTTGTTTTCATTGTTTCAAAAAAAAGTTATATAAAAATATATAAATATTTATATCTTTCCAGTACCATTTAATATATTTCTATAGATCTAAATACGTTTGAATATAACCAGTTTTGGTGTCCTGTCAGTTTTTTACACCACAAAAAAAGCTCCGACGCCTACAGGTTTCATGAACACTAGTGTGGTGATTATTTTCACCAGTAGATGGCGCCGAGAGATACACTGATTACTGCATCTACTTCAGTCATGAAGAACAGACCAATTATCAGAAGAAACAGTTCGGTCTCAAGGTAGTACTAGTAACATATTCACGTTAAGTCAAAGTAATACTGTTTGTTCGTGCTTTATAACATGGTTTCAACAGGGTGTGTGATTGTTTTGCGCGCAATTTTCAAATGTGCCAGACTCTTCTGTTGTCACAACTTAAGTAGGCCTTAATGTAATCATTTCTATAGCGTGAAAACGCGCCTAGCCTATATCTTAGCTACACCACGTGTGTAAGTGCACCTTAATATGAACACATAATTTAAAAAAGATAAACTAAACAAGTAGGCTAAATAAAAACTGTGATCATTATATTTGCTGAAGTAGAGAATGTAGCCTTAAGTCACGTCGCGTTGCATGCTGGGACAATCACCCGCTGCTACAAAGGGATAGTTCACCCAAAAATTAAAGTTCTGTTCATTAATTGCTCCACCTCATGTCGTTCCAAACCTATAAGAACTTTGTTCATCTTCAGAGAACAAATGAAGATATTTTTTGATTAAATCCGAGATGTTCCCAGGTCCAGAAACGTATTAAGAACAAAATTAATTATTATTAATATTTATATTTACATTACCACAAGAGGCATTCTAGTCTTCTCCAACAGGTCACTGTAAACAGAGTAGCTCAGTGTAAAGCTCTTTGCCAACAGAAGAGGGAAACCTTGTCCACTGATCTACAAACCTGAACCAGCATTGACTCACATTTTAAGGGTGTTAAAATAACCATCTCCTAACAAGGACAAGCCTAAAATTCTTCGCTGTTGTTACTGCAGGACCTGTAATTTCAGCTCTGCATCTTTTGTTCATAGTAAATGTGTGTAACTTGCAAAATTTGGTACTGCCAATAAAATGGTCAGTTTAGAACTAAGCGTCTCTACTCAATCAAAAATCTTACAATAATTATTTTTAATTAAGCGGTACCTGGTCATGAGTGTAATTGTTTAGCAGGTACCTGAGAGAGATTAGAAAGAGCTTTTGGGGTTTGGACGGTTATCCGAGGCTCTTGTAATTGAATCAAAGTGCAAGAGCTCCTTGTCTAGGTGCCAATGTTTAGCAAAGGGTGGGTTCGGGTGGGATAGAGGAGACGCACTCATGCAACTCGACTCCTCTCAACCTTCAAGCAAAGGTCTGTTCACACACTGTTTTCCAATGCTGCCATTTATAGATTGGCTCATGCAGTTTGTTTGTGACTGAAACTGATGCCCGTTCTGCTGTGTGTACTTCTCTCAAAATGCATCTTAATTAGCTTAGTAATAATTACTCAAATTTGTAAAACTTTAGTCATTTGCTAAAAATATTCTGCTACAACTGCACTGCTACTTTCACACAATTCTATTTAAAAATAATTTAAAATAATTTAATTTGAATGGAAAATCTGGAAAATAATGGCATTTGTTTAGCTAGATGAAACATGTGAACCAGAAAAATGAATAAAAAAATAAAGATTGGGGTAACTGAGAGAGGCCAGGAGTGCATGCGCGAGAAAAGCCATGGAATCTTTCCCAGCTCGGGTTATATTAAATATCCAAAGGGAAAGGGAAATTGTAAATTGAAGATCCAGACAGGAAGATGGAAAAGTCTTTTTGCTTAAAGTGAATACTTGTGCTTGTAAAGGTCTGCAGGGTTTTTTTTTTTTTTCTTTCTTTTAAACTTTTGTCAAACAGCATTTTATATTTCCTTGAGGGACTGCCATGCCACTTATATTTTCCGTTATTGCATTGACTGGGATATTATGTTACATGAATGTACATGAAAAAGATCTGCAACTGTAAAAATGAAGGTGGTCCAAAACATTCCAAGAGACTTGCTCCATGAGAATAGAAGAGATGGGTGCAGATGCAAAGTACATCTAAAATTAGCGAGAGATGAGTGTATTAAGTCATAGATGAAAACGTGTTTAACCATCAAAAATAAGTGCCTTTAATTATTGTTGATTTTAAATGAAAAAGTTTTCTGTTAAAATTAATTTTGCTTTGTTTTTTCTGAACCAAAAAAAAAAAAAAATCACATTTTCCCCTGATTTACTAAAATGTCATTCCGTTTAACGATCTTGTCAGGCATATTTACAACAAAAATTTTATGACAAAATTTTTTGAAAATTACTTTCACCCCAAATACTAACTGGTTGTAATTTTTTGCTGCTATACTAGGTTTGAATCATTTGTTAGATGTTTTTACTCATTTAAAACACAATAAAAGTCAATATACTTCCTTAATCTTTTATATATTTTAATATTAAAAGTCAGAATAAGCATGTTGTTTGAAGTTTTACCTAAATAATGTGAACGACAATGTAACATTATTTCAACCAAATTTTATTCCTCTTAAAGAAAAGAGAAAAAAAAACATTTTTAAAGTAATCACTAATTTTTTATATATTTTGCATCTGCACATAAATACAAAACTAAATTAAAATGTTTGTTTCTATATTTTAAATAATCTGTTTTATTTGTAACTGCAAAACTGGGTAATAAATAAATACAAAATTACGTTCATGTTACTGCTGATGATATAAATTGAATATACAGTCATTTCAAATGGAAAAGTTGTATTAATTGTTTTATTTATTTCTTGTGCAACGGATGGAAATACACATCACAAATTTGATTTACTTAAATTGTTTTATTTGTTTAATTGCAAAAATTGAAATAAATGAATGCAAAGAATTTAATAATTGCACTGCTAATAATTGCTTTACTGAAGCCAGGATCAGAACAGGAATCAGGTAAGTGCAGAATTCAACATAACATCATAACTTAAAGAAGGAACTGTGAAAGTAAAATCTTTTTGTTGTTTTTTTTTTGTCCACATGCATTGTAAGCAGGACTTGAACCGTGAAGGTGGATTTGTGGATTCTGGTTCTGGCTTGGGCCCGAACACTTTCCAGACACCAGAGGAGAGCCGTGGCGTCCGGGAGATCCATGGGGCGATGATAGCATGCCCGGATCCGAAACGCGGAGACAATGGTGGCATCATCAAGATTAGCCTTCTCGGGTAATAGTAAAACTCCTCGGAGTGGTTGAAGAGGGGCAGGTCTTTTAGGATCAGAGCAATTCCTTTCCTTCTCCATACTCTTCTCTTCCCATCACTCTGGTACAAGCTGATCTTGGTCTCATCTGTTGTTCCAGAAGTGTGAAGGCTTTTTTAGATGTCGTTTGGCAAACTCTAATCTGGCCTTCCTGTTTTTGAGGCTCATCAATGGTTTAGATCTTGTGGTGAACCCTCTGTATTCATTCTGGTGAAGTCTTCTCTTAATTGTTGACTTTGACACACATACACCTACCTCCTGGAGCGTGTTCTTGATCTGGCCAACTGTTGTAAAGTGTGTTTTCTTCACCAGGGACAGAATTCTTCGCTCATCCACCACAGCTGTTTTCTGTGGTCTTCCAGGTCTCTTGGTGTTGCTGAGCTCACCGGTGTTTCCTTCTTTTAAAGAATGTTCCAAACAGTTGTTTTGGCCTTGCCTAATGTTTTTGCTATCTCTCTGATGGGTTTGTTTTGTTTTTTCAGCCTAATGATGACTTGCTTCACTGATAGTGACGGCTCCTTGGATCTCATCTTGAGAGTCGACAGCAACAGATTCCAAATGCAAAGAGCACACTTGAAATTAACTCTGGACCTTTTATCTGCTCATTGTAATTGGGATAATGAGGGAATAACACACACCTGGCCATGAAACAGCTGACAAGCCAATTGTCCCATTATTTTTGGTCCCTTAACAATGGGAGGCCCATATGCAAACCTACACCGTTCATCTGATTTGAATGTAAATACGCTCAAATTAAAGCTGACAGTCTGGTTTCATTTCATCCATTGTGGTGGTGAATAGAGCCAAAAATGTTAGAATTGTTTTGATATCCAAATATTTATGGGCCTGGCTGTATATACCAATTATGAAAAAAAAAAACAGTTTAGTGTCATTTGCTGATTTGTTCACTATATGTACTACCATTTGTTTTTCACGCCGCATGCTCACAGTCCGTGGAAAGCAGAGCCAACCACTAATCATTCAAGCTGTTATTTATAGCACTTCTCAACGGAGTCGTATAGTTGATGTGTAAATTGAGACTCTTCCTTTGGACATGGCCCCATAGCACACTCAACTCTGACCCTGAGCCAAGGCCACTGTAAAGTTGAACTTGGCTTAGCCACACATACATAAACCACACACACACATTCGCAGACAAGTGCAGAAGATGCAACTTGCAACCCTTAGCTGCCACTCTGGAACAGTTTTCTGTGCCCAAGTCTGAACACTGAAAAAAGTAAAGCAGGAAATGGGGACAGTCAGTAGGCAGCTGATAGGTGAAGATGTCTAGTGGTTATGTGATTATTGGAGAAGAGTGAACAGCCAAGGTGAGGTTCCCACAGCCTTATCCAATGACCACAGCCCTGCCAGCAGAATCCTGAGGTGCAAAAGGGCTGACTTACAGAATCTGAGCCAGTCGCAACTAATCTTCAAGGCATTTAGGCTATCGACCGCTTCAACACATCAGTGCTTGTCTACGAGAAGCCGTTTCTCTAAAGTTTTCTGGGATAGCTGGAGATATAGTTAGATAGACAGACAAATAGATATATACAGTATAGACAGACAAACAGTTGACTGACAGACAGACAGATAGATAGATAGATAGATAGATAGATAGATAGATAGATAGATAGAAAGAAAGAGAGTTCACATACAGACAGATGGATGGATAGACAGACCGATAGATAGAGACGGTTGACAGATAGACAGATGATAGATCTATAGATGGATAGATAGACAGAGGCAGATAGATAGATAAATGGATGAATAGAGAGATAGATAGGCAGAGAGAGACAGTTGACATGTATAGACAGTTGACAGACAGATAGATAGATAGTTGACAGAGATGGATGATGGATAGATAGAGACAGTTGACAGAGATGGATGATGGATAGATAGAGACAGTTGACAGAGATGGATGGATGGATAGATAGAGACAGTTGATAGACAGATAGATAGTTGACAGAGATGGATTGATGGATAGATAGATAGATAGAGGAAGTTGACAGACAGATAGATAGATAGTTGACAGAGATGGATGGATAGATAGACAGAGAGAGACAGTTGACATATATAGACAGTTGACAGACAGATAGATAGTTGACAGAGATGGATGATGGATGGATAGAGACAGTTGACAGAAAGATAGATAGATAGTTGACAGAGATGGATGATGGATGGATAGATAGAGAAAGTTGACAGACAGATAGATAGTTGACAGAGATGGATGATGGATGGATAGAGACAGTTGACAGAAAGACAGACAGATAGATAGTTGACAGAGATGGATGATGGATGGATAGATAGAGAAAGTTGACAGACAGATAGATAGTTGACAGAGA